>OZ037788.1:17538613-17589613 GCA_964035525.1 Porites cylindrica | reverse complement strand
GGTTTATAATGACGATTGAAAACTCTAAGACACTGTGTTGATCATTGCTTTTTTTGACATTTGGTGGCTCCTAAAAGAGCCGTTGTTTAGATCTGGTATTGAAGAATGGACTTCACTTGCTACTAGTGTACTTCGTGACGGCCTTGGTACCCTCACTGACTGCGTGTTTTGCGAGTTCTCCTGGAAGGAGCAGTCTGATGGCTGTCTGAATCTCGCGGGAGCTGATAGTGGACTTCTTGTTGTAGTGGGCTAGACGGGAGGATTCTGTAGCAATGCGCTCAAAGATATCGTTCACGAAAGAGTTCATGATACCCATTGCTTTGCTGGAGATTCCGGTGTCAGGATGTACCTGCTTCAACACTTTGTAGATGTAGATCGCATAACTCTCCTTCCGTTTCGATCGCCGTTTTTTCGTACTGTCGCCCGACGTGGATTTTGCCTTACCGCCGCTCTTCTTCTCTCCCTTTTTAGCTGCAATCGGTTTAGGTGCCATGGTAAAGAAAGATATCTCTGCCTTTTCGAAATAGAGTTTGGTAATTCGGGATATCACAGTTTCTATTTATGTTGCCAAATTCAATAGGATCAATTAATATGCGGATCGCAAGTTCTCGTCGGTGATTGGTGTCTTTTTTTTTCTCGGTGTAAACAATGGAGCGTGCCGCCAATCGACACAAAGAGAACAATTGCAAGGCTAGAATTTCTTTTATGAGCCAATGTAAGACTTTTGATTGGTGCAATCTGATCCACGAAACGCAGTCCGCGCGTGATAAATTATGGCGGCCCAAGTCATGTCTTGGAAAACAGTCTCCTGAAACTTAAACTGAAACTTAAGATACGAGTTACTCGACAAAATGACCGGACGAGGAAAAGGTAAAGCCCAGGGCACCAAGTCAAAGACTCGTTCTTCCAGGGCAGGTCTACAGTTTCCTGTTGGTCGCATCCATCGCCTTCTTCGTAAAGGCAACTACGCTGAACGCGTCGGAGCCGGTGCTCCCGTGTACTTGGCTGCCGTACTTGAGTATCTGAGTGCTGAGATCCTCGAGTTAGCAGGAAACGCAGCACGCGACAACAAGAAGTCAAGAATCATTCCTCGTCACCTCCAGTTGGCTGTGCGAAATGACGAAGAATTAAACAAACTCCTTGCCGGTGTCACCATCGCTCAAGGCGGTGTTCTTCCCAACATTCAGGCAGTATTACTACCTAAAAAGACAGAGAAGAAACAACACTAAGCGACGGCAACAACCATAAATACAAACGGCTCTTTTAGGAGCCACCAAGTCTAGAATAAAGTCATGACCAATCACGATATAAATTTGTAATCTACCCCCCAAATAGTATTCGCCGTCTAAGTTTGGGGTTAATAACTGGATCGATACTTAGCCACAAATAATTATGTCTCGCGGAAACTCGCTATTTCTATTTGTTTTTCCATGGTTCCATGTTCCTAGTTTTGTTCATAAATGCGTATACCAAGGCATATTTAGCGCTATTTCGGCTATCGCATGTAAGAAACAAACAACAGCAACCACAGCATTGCTTGAAAACTGAAACCAGTCTTAGGTCAGTTTAGCTCGGTCTAACATGAATTTAAAGACTGATGTGATTATATCATGAAAGTTGAAATTGCGTTTGCTTTTTATGCAGGTTTCATTCGCGCTGTTTCCAACAGGTTTTTATACGAACTTCGAGGTACATACCAAGCGACAATCGAACAACTTTCTGCTCTTTTTAAACGAGTACACAATTAATCGCATTCCTACCAACCGGGAACAAACATTGCTGCTACTACTGAGCTTGAAATGTTGTTTTCTTTGCCTAAAAATTACAAGAGATCGTCGTGATTTCCTTCAGTACACAAGCTGTTTACGTAAAATAAACTAACACAGTTATAAACCGTCCTCGGTAACGACACAAACCAGCTTGCTCTCTTAATTCTGCCACAACAACAACGTACAACAACAGTTTATTCACTAACTAAAGACAAAAGCTTTACAGTATTGTATTCCCCGCAAAGAACTATGAGGCTAATCTAGACGGGAAAAAAATAATTTCCCTGTATAAGTAACGACTGCGCTGCTGTAAAGTCACTAAAAACGAAAAAACTCGCGTGGACGCACCCAGTAAATAAAGCGCTGAATCGATTTCAGGTGTATGTTGACTTGTTGATATGTGTATAAACCTTCAGCAATGATCGTAATGAAAACAAATTCTCTTATCACGTATTGGTCAGAGCTTTTCATACATTTGTTGGCTCCTAAAAGAGCCGTTGGTTTAAGTGTTGATCAGGGATCACAGTGTATTCTAACCCCCAAAACCGTACAGAGTACGTCCTTGTCGTTTCAGAGCGTATACTACGTCCATGGCTGTAACGGTCTTACGCTTGGCGTGCTCGGTGTAGGTCACGGCATCGCGGATAACGTTCTCAAGGAAAACTTTCAGAACACCGCGTGTCTCCTCGTAGATCAGTCCAGAAATTCGCTTTACACCCCCACGGCGAGCGAGACGACGGATCGCTGGCTTGGTAATTCCTTGGATATTATCGCGTAGAATCTTACGATGACGTTTAGCACCACCTTTGCCCAAGCCTTTACCTCCTTTGCCGCGACCGGACATTCTCGGTTGTCTGAATTATCGTCAAGGTTTAAAAAGGGAAAGGTCTCGCTCTATGTTAAATTACTGCAGAACAGAAATTACTTTTCAATCTATACCCTTCAATCTGACCTCTCGGGAAACATTATTTCTTGTATTTACATAGATTTGTTCTTAGTAAAAGGACATACAAAAGAATATTATAATTTTCTTTCGCCCCACTGTCTATTGTAAGGCATGCAAATCAAAGCAGGGTGTCTCCGAAGCCGAACCAATCAGAAATGCATAAATTCTTAAATATCCAATCGGCTTGCGACAGCCTTCTGATAAATCGCGGCCATAAAAATTGCCCAGCTTTCACATAGAGCCTTTAACCTTCTGAACATCAGTTTCACAGTCATGGCCCGAACCAAGCAAACAGCGAGAAAGTCCACCGGAGGAAAAGCGCCTCGTAAACAGCTGGCTACTAAGGCAGCTCGAAAGAGCGCTCCTGCTACTGGTGGCGTGAAAAAACCGCACCGTTACAGGCCAGGAACAGTGGCCCTCAGAGAGATCCGTCGTTATCAGAAGTCCACCGAGTTGCTGATTCGCAAGTTACCGTTTCAGCGTCTTGTTCGAGAAATCGCTCAGGATTTCAAGACCGACTTGCGCTTTCAAAGCTCAGCCGTGCTGGCTCTTCAAGAGGCTAGCGAAGCCTACCTGGTCGGTCTTTTCGAGGACACCAACCTTTGCGCCATTCACGCTAAACGTGTCACCATCATGCCTAAAGATATCCAGTTGGCTCGTAGGATCCGGGGCGAACGTGCATAACAGCTCAGCTCGGTTCTGACAATCTCACATTACAAACGGCTCCTTTAGGAGCCACCACCTGACAATAAAAGTTAATGGCCAATAAACTACTTCTTACCTTGTCTCTACTTATTTCTTTATTAGTTACTAGTGAAATGAGACAGAAATAATTCTCATACTCCACGCCGTTACAAGTTTTTCGCGATAAGGACACAGTAGAGTACTAGTATCCCTAAGCTTACCAAAAAAATAGTGATTGCGCCCAACAACTCCTTATTCGTTCAGTCAATCTCTCTGCCTGTCTTCCTAAGTTGACGTTTACAATCCATCTCATTTTCAAAGAACTTAGCAAACATCTTAGAGGTAACAGATCTATCGCGATCAGTAGTAACTGATCCCTCTGCGGTCCGCTATAACAACTTAAGAAAAGAGTTGCGCAAGTAACCAACATTAGCTATCGCTGTGGAGACTATAACGAGACATGTCTGTCAAAAGCACCCAGAAGAAAGCTTCTAAACAGCCGGCCGAACACCCTAAGTATGCAGAAATGATCATACAAGCCCTTCACGCCCTGAAAGATCGTAATGGTTCTTCGCGTCAGGCTGTCGACAAGTACGTTAAGAACCATTTCAAAGTGGGAGACAAAGCAAGTCATTTTATTAAAATGGCTCTTAAGAGAGGCGTGGAGAATGGTCAATTTATCAACACCAAAGGGTCCGGAGCTTCAGGTTCTTTCAAGGTCAACAAAGAAGTAAAGAAAGCAAAGGCAGCCAAAGACCCGGCGAAGAAGACCAAAACCGCCGATCCAGCCAACAAACCAAAAATAAAGAAGGTCGCCGCGAAAGAAAAGACCGCCCGCAAACCAGCCGAGAAAACCAAGAAATCGCCGGGTAAGAAAGTTTCCAGCAGCAAGAAGAAGACACCTCTCGTGCCAAAGAAGACTGCCACAAAGAAGCCGTTGCCTAAGAAAGCGAAAGAAAGCAAAGCCTCGGTTAAAAAATCAGCCAACAAGAAAGTCAGTGGCAAGTAAAACTCGCCCACTTATTCAACTACCGGCTCCTTTAGGAGCCACCAAATAAAGAAAAGTCATCACCAATATCACCTCTAGTATGTTGACCTTAGGTCACCTTCACCTATAGCACAGTATTTATTTCTCCTTTGCCGAAACTGATTTCGTTTTTGTTGAGCAGAAGGTTACTTGAACCGCGGCTTAGAGACGCCTTAAAAGAGTAAACAAAAGCCACTCCATAAGATCAGATCACATCAGATAAGATAAATACTTTTTATTCGAAGTGGTCAGTACATGCACCTTGGTCAAGAAACTGGTTATCAGGTACCCGGGTAATGAAAACTACCGTAAACGTCAATATTCAATAGTAAGAATCCCTCCCGCTTAACTGATTGGAAGTATTAAAACCCTTACATCCCGGAAAATATATATTTGCAGCCTGGTAAACCGTTTTCTTGTTCTCAAGTGCAGTACCGAAATGACCTGTTCATGCCTGTAACACTTTTAAGTAACGTTGTTTTACGAACTACTTCAGTTGATTCTCTGGCGTGGTGTAGTGGTCATCGCGCTGGGAAGGAGATCGTGCGGAAACTGTTGGGTTCGGTGCGTGTTGTCAACCAGCAATCGTTTGTTTGTTTCTTTTTTTTTTTCTTCTTTTCTCTTTGCTCACATAAAAATCATCTTTAAAAACCTTCATCTGTGTTTTTTTTGTTTTGTTTTGTTTTTTTTTTATGTAAAAAGTAAAGTTGAACGGGTAAATAGAGGAATGATTTGTTCGTTCATTGAAATTTTTTAATGGGAGCAAGTGTGCGAAGAGTTTCAGGGTTTATAATGACGATTGAAAACTCTAAGACACTGTGTTGATCATTGCTTTTTTTGACATTTGGTGGCTCCTAAAAGAGCCGTTGTTTAGATCTGGTATTGAAGAATGGACTTCACTTGCTACTAGTGTACTTCGTGACGGCCTTGGTACCCTCACTGACTGCGTGTTTTGCGAGTTCTCCTGGAAGGAGCAGTCTGATGGCTGTCTGAATCTCGCGGGAGCTGATAGTGGACTTCTTGTTGTAGTGGGCTAGACGGGAGGATTCTGTAGCAATGCGCTCAAAGATATCGTTCACGAAAGAGTTCATGATACCCATTGCTTTGCTGGAGATTCCGGTGTCAGGATGTACCTGCTTCAACACTTTGTAGATGTAGATCGCATAACTCTCCTTCCGTTTCGATCGCCGTTTTTTCGTACTGTCGCCCGACGTGGATTTTGCCTTACCGCCGCTCTTCTTCTCTCCCTTTTTAGCTGCAATCGGTTTAGGTGCCATGGTAAAGAAAGATATCTCTGCCTTTTCGAAATAGAGTTTGGTAATTCGGGATATCACAGTTTCTATTTATGTTGCCAAATTCAATAGGATCAATTAATATGCGGATCGCAAGTTCTCGTCGGTGATTGGTGTCTTTTTTTTTCTCGGTGTAAACAATGGAGCGTGCCGCCAATCGACACAAAGAGAACAATTGCAAGGCTAGAATTTCTTTTATGAGCCAATGTAAGACTTTTGATTGGTGCAATCTGATCCACGAAACGCAGTCCGCGCGTGATAAATTATGGCGGCCGAAGTCATGTCTTGGAAAACAGTCTCCTGAAACTTAAACTGAAACTTAAGATACGAGTTACTCGACAAAATGACCGGACGAGGAAAAGGTAAAGCCCAGGGCACCAAGTCAAAGACTCGTTCTTCCAGGGCAGGTCTACAGTTTCCTGTTGGTCGCATCCATCGCCTTCTTCGTAAAGGCAACTACGCTGAACGCGTCGGAGCCGGTGCTCCCGTGTACTTGGCTGCCGTACTTGAGTATCTGAGTGCTGAGATCCTCGAGTTAGCAGGAAACGCAGCACGCGACAACAAGAAGTCAAGAATCATTCCTCGTCACCTCCAGTTGGCTGTGCGAAATGACGAAGAATTAAACAAACTCCTTGCCGGTGTCACCATCGCTCAAGGCGGTGTTCTTCCCAACATTCAGGCAGTATTACTACCTAAAAAGACAGAGAAGAAACAACACTAAGCGACGGCAACAACCATAAATACAAACGGCTCTTTTAGGAGCCACCAAGTCTAGAATAAAGTCATGACCAATCACGATATAAATTTGTAATCTACCCCCCAAATAGTATTCGCCGTCTAAGTTTGGGGTTAATAACTGGATCGATACTTAGCCACAAATAATTATGTCTCGCGGAAACTCGCTATTTCTATTTGTTTTTCCATGGTTCCATGTTCCTAGTTTTGTTCATAAATGCGTATACCAAGGCATATTTAGCGCTATTTCGGCTATCGCATGTAAGAAACAAACAACAGCAACCACAGCATTGCTTGAAAACTGAAACCAGTCTTAGGTCAGTTTAGCTCGGTCTAACATGAATTTAAAGACTGATGTGATTATATCATGAAAGTTGAAATTGCGTTTGCTTTTTATGCAGGTTTCATTCGCGCTGTTTCCAACAGGTTTTTATACGAACTTCGAGGTACATACCAAGCGACAATCGAACAACTTTCTGCTCTTTTTAAACGAGTACACAATTAATCGCATTCCTACCAACCGGGAACAAACATTGCTGCTACTACTGAGCTTGAAATGTTGTTTTCTTTGCCTAAAAATTACAAGAGATCGTCGTGATTTCCTTCAGTACACAAGCTGTTTACGTAAAATAAACTAACACAGTTATAAACCGTCCTCGGTAACGACACAAACCAGCTTGCTCTCTTAATTCTGCCACAACAACAACGTACAACAACAGTTTATTCACTAACTAAAGACAAAAGCTTTACAGTATTGTATTCCCCGCAAAGAACTATGAGGCTAATCTAGACGGGAAAAAAATAATTTCCCTGTATAAGTAACGACTGCGCTGCTGTAAAGTCACTAAAAACGAAAAAACTCGCGTGGACGCACCCAGTAAATAAAGCGCTGAATCGATTTCAGGTGTATGTTGACTTGTTGATATGTGTATAAACCTTCAGCAATGATCGTAATGAAAACAAATTCTCTTATCACGTATTGGTCAGAGCTTTTCATACATTTGTTGGCTCCTAAAAGAGCCGTTGGTTTAAGTGTTGATCAGGGATCACAGTGTATTCTAACCCCCAAAACCGTACAGAGTACGTCCTTGTCGTTTCAGAGCGTATACTACGTCCATGGCTGTAACGGTCTTACGCTTGGCGTGCTCGGTGTAGGTCACGGCATCGCGGATAACGTTCTCAAGGAAAACTTTCAGAACACCGCGTGTCTCCTCGTAGATCAGTCCAGAAATTCGCTTTACACCCCCACGGCGAGCGAGACGACGGATCGCTGGCTTGGTAATTCCTTGGATATTATCGCGTAGAATCTTACGATGACGTTTAGCACCACCTTTGCCCAAGCCTTTACCTCCTTTGCCGCGACCGGACATTCTCGGTTGTCTGAATTATCGTCAAGGTTTAAAAAGGGAAAGGTCTCGCTCTATGTTAAATTACTGCAGAACAGAAATTACTTTTCAATCTATACCCTTCAATCTGACCTCTCGGGAAACATTATTTCTTGTATTTACATAGATTTGTTCTTAGTAAAAGGACATACAAAAGAATATTATAATTTTCTTTCGCCCCACTGTCTATTGTAAGGCATGCAAATCAAAGCAGGGTGTCTCCGAAGCCGAACCAATCAGAAATGCATAAATTCTTAAATATCCAATCGGCTTGCGACAGCCTTCTGATAAATCGCGGCCATAAAAATTGCCCAGCTTTCACATAGAGCCTTTAACCTTCTGAACATCAGTTTCACAGTCATGGCCCGAACCAAGCAAACAGCGAGAAAGTCCACCGGAGGAAAAGCGCCTCGTAAACAGCTGGCTACTAAGGCAGCTCGAAAGAGCGCTCCTGCTACTGGTGGCGTGAAAAAACCGCACCGTTACAGGCCAGGAACAGTGGCCCTCAGAGAGATCCGTCGTTATCAGAAGTCCACCGAGTTGCTGATTCGCAAGTTACCGTTTCAGCGTCTTGTTCGAGAAATCGCTCAGGATTTCAAGACCGACTTGCGCTTTCAAAGCTCAGCCGTGCTGGCTCTTCAAGAGGCTAGCGAAGCCTACCTGGTCGGTCTTTTCGAGGACACCAACCTTTGCGCCATTCACGCTAAACGTGTCACCATCATGCCTAAAGATATCCAGTTGGCTCGTAGGATCCGGGGCGAACGTGCATAACAGCTCAGCTCGGTTCTGACAATCTCACATTACAAACGGCTCCTTTAGGAGCCACCACCTGACAATAAAAGTTAATGGCCAATAAACTACTTCTTACCTTGTCTCTACTTATTTCTTTATTAGTTACTAGTGAAATGAGACAGAAATAATTCTCATACTCCACGCCGTTACAAGTTTTTCGCGATAAGGACACAGTAGAGTACTAGTATCCCTAAGCTTACCAAAAAAATAGTGATTGCGCCCAACAACTCCTTATTCGTTCAGTCAATCTCTCTGCCTGTCTTCCTAAGTTGACGTTTACAATCCATCTCATTTTCAAAGAACTTAGCAAACATCTTAGAGGTAACAGATCTATCGCGATCAGTAGTAACTGATCCCTCTGCGGTCCGCTATAACAACTTAAGAAAAGAGTTGCGCAAGTAACCAACATTAGCTATCGCTGTGGAGACTATAACGAGACATGTCTGTCAAAAGCACCCAGAAGAAAGCTTCTAAACAGCCGGCCGAACACCCTAAGTATGCAGAAATGATCATACAAGCCCTTCACGCCCTGAAAGATCGTAATGGTTCTTCGCGTCAGGCTGTCGACAAGTACGTTAAGAACCATTTCAAAGTGGGAGACAAAGCAAGTCATTTTATTAAAATGGCTCTTAAGAGAGGCGTGGAGAATGGTCAATTTATCAACACCAAAGGGTCCGGAGCTTCAGGTTCTTTCAAGGTCAACAAAGAAGTAAAGAAAGCAAAGGCAGCCAAAGACCCGGCGAAGAAGACCAAAACCGCCGATCCAGCCAACAAACCAAAAATAAAGAAGGTCGCCGCGAAAGAAAAGACCGCCCGCAAACCAGCCGAGAAAACCAAGAAATCGCCGGGTAAGAAAGTTTCCAGCAGCAAGAAGAAGACACCTCTCGTGCCAAAGAAGACTGCCACAAAGAAGCCGTTGCCTAAGAAAGCGAAAGAAAGCAAAGCCTCGGTTAAAAAATCAGCCAACAAGAAAGTCAGTGGCAAGTAAAACTCGCCCACTTATTCAACTACCGGCTCCTTTAGGAGCCACCAAATAAAGAAAAGTCATCACCAATATCACCTCTAGTATGTTGACCTTAGGTCACCTTCACCTATAGCACAGTATTTATTTCTCCTTTGCCGAAACTGATTTCGTTTTTGTTGAGCAGAAGGTTACTTGAACCGCGGCTTAGAGACGCCTTAAAAGAGTAAACAAAAGCCACTCCATAAGATCAGATCACATCAGATAAGATAAATACTTTTTATTCGAAGTGGTCAGTACATGCACCTTGGTCAAGAAACTGGTTATCAGGTACCCGGGTAATGAAAACTACCGTAAACGTCAATATTCAATAGTAAGAATCCCTCCCGCTTAACTGATTGGAAGTATTAAAACCCTTACATCCCGGAAAATATATATTTGCAGCCTGGTAAACCGTTTTCTTGTTCTCAAGTGCAGTACCGAAATGACCTGTTCATGCCTGTAACACTTTTAAGTAACGTTGTTTTACGAACTACTTCAGTTGATTCTCTGGCGTGGTGTAGTGGTCATCGCGCTGGGAAGGAGATCGTGCGGAAACTGTTGGGTTCGGTGCGTGTTGTCAACCAGCAATCGTTTGTTTGTTTCTTTTTTTTTTTCTTCTTTTCTCTTTGCTCACATAAAAATCATCTTTAAAAACCTTCATCTGTGTTTTTTTTGTTTTGTTTTGTTTTTTTTTTATGTAAAAAGTAAAGTTGAACGGGTAAATAGAGGAATGATTTGTTCGTTCATTGAAATTTTTTAATGGGAGCAAGTGTGCGAAGAGTTTCAGGGTTTATAATGACGATTGAAAACTCTAAGACACTGTGTTGATCATTGCTTTTTTTGACATTTGGTGGCTCCTAAAAGAGCCGTTGTTTAGATCTGGTATTGAAGAATGGACTTCACTTGCTACTAGTGTACTTCGTGACGGCCTTGGTACCCTCACTGACTGCGTGTTTTGCGAGTTCTCCTGGAAGGAGCAGTCTGATGGCTGTCTGAATCTCGCGGGAGCTGATAGTGGACTTCTTGTTGTAGTGGGCTAGACGGGAGGATTCTGTAGCAATGCGCTCAAAGATATCGTTCACGAAAGAGTTCATGATACCCATTGCTTTGCTGGAGATTCCGGTGTCAGGATGTACCTGCTTCAACACTTTGTAGATGTAGATCGCATAACTCTCCTTCCGTTTCGATCGCCGTTTTTTCGTACTGTCGCCCGACGTGGATTTTGCCTTACCGCCGCTCTTCTTCTCTCCCTTTTTAGCTGCAATCGGTTTAGGTGCCATGGTAAAGAAAGATATCTCTGCCTTTTCGAAATAGAGTTTGGTAATTCGGGATATCACAGTTTCTATTTATGTTGCCAAATTCAATAGGATCAATTAATATGCGGATCGCAAGTTCTCGTCGGTGATTGGTGTCTTTTTTTTTCTCGGTGTAAACAATGGAGCGTGCCGCCAATCGACACAAAGAGAACAATTGCAAGGCTAGAATTTCTTTTATGAGCCAATGTAAGACTTTTGATTGGTGCAATCTGATCCACGAAACGCAGTCCGCGCGTGATAAATTATGGCGGCCCAAGTCATGTCTTGGAAAACAGTCTCCTGAAACTTAAACTGAAACTTAAGATACGAGTTACTCGACAAAATGACCGGACGAGGAAAAGGTAAAGCCCAGGGCACCAAGTCAAAGACTCGTTCTTCCAGGGCAGGTCTACAGTTTCCTGTTGGTCGCATCCATCGCCTTCTTCGTAAAGGCAACTACGCTGAACGCGTCGGAGCCGGTGCTCCCGTGTACTTGGCTGCCGTACTTGAGTATCTGAGTGCTGAGATCCTCGAGTTAGCAGGAAACGCAGCACGCGACAACAAGAAGTCAAGAATCATTCCTCGTCACCTCCAGTTGGCTGTGCGAAATGACGAAGAATTAAACAAACTCCTTGCCGGTGTCACCATCGCTCAAGGCGGTGTTCTTCCCAACATTCAGGCAGTATTACTACCTAAAAAGACAGAGAAGAAACAACACTAAGCGACGGCAACAACCATAAATACAAACGGCTCTTTTAGGAGCCACCAAGTCTAGAATAAAGTCATGACCAATCACGATATAAATTTGTAATCTACCCCCCAAATAGTATTCGCCGTCTAAGTTTGGGGTTAATAACTGGATCGATACTTAGCCACAAATAATTATGTCTCGCGGAAACTCGCTATTTCTATTTGTTTTTCCATGGTTCCATGTTCCTAGTTTTGTTCATAAATGCGTATACCAAGGCATATTTAGCGCTATTTCGGCTATCGCATGTAAGAAACAAACAACAGCAACCACAGCATTGCTTGAAAACTGAAACCAGTCTTAGGTCAGTTTAGCTCGGTGTAACATGAATTTAAAGACTGATGTGATTATATCATGAAAGTTGAAATTGCGTTTGCTTTTTATGCAGGTTTCATTCGCGCTGTTTCCAACAGGTTTTTATACGAACTTCGAGGTACATACCAAGCGACAATCGAACAACTTTCTGCTCTTTTTAAACGAGTACACAATTAATCGCATTCCTACCAACCGGGAACAAACATTGCTGCTACTACTGAGCTTGAAATGTTGTTTTCTTTGCCTAAAAATTACAAGAGATCGTCGTGATTTCCTTCAGTACACAAGCTGTTTACGTAAAATAAACTAACACAGTTATAAACCGTCCTCGGTAACGACACAAACCAGCTTGCTCTCTTAATTCTGCCACAACAACAACGTACAACAACAGTTTATTCACTAACTAAAGACAAAAGCTTTACAGTATTGTATTCCCCGCAAAGAACTATGAGGCTAATCTAGACGGGAAAAAAATAATTTCCCTGTATAAGTAACGACTGCGCTGCTGTAAAGTCACTAAAAACGAAAAAACTCGCGTGGACGCACCCAGTAAATAAAGCGCTGAATCGATTTCAGGTGTATGTTGACTTGTTGATATGTGTATAAACCTTCAGCAATGATCGTAATGAAAACAAATTCTCTTATCACGTATTGGTCAGAGCTTTTCATACATTTGTTGGCTCCTAAAAGAGCCGTTGGTTTAAGTGTTGATCAGGGATCACAGTGTATTCTAACCCCCAAAACCGTACAGAGTACGTCCTTGTCGTTTCAGAGCGTATACTACGTCCATGGCTGTAACGGTCTTACGCTTGGCGTGCTCGGTGTAGGTCACGGCATCGCGGATAACGTTCTCAAGGAAAACTTTCAGAACACCGCGTGTCTCCTCGTAGATCAGTCCAGAAATTCGCTTTACACCCCCACGGCGAGCGAGACGACGGATCGCTGGCTTGGTAATTCCTTGGATATTATCGCGTAGAATCTTACGATGACGTTTAGCACCACCTTTGCCCAAGCCTTTACCTCCTTTGCCGCGACCGGACATTCTCGGTTGTCTGAATTATCGTCAAGGTTTAAAAAGGGAAAGGTCTCGCTCTATGTTAAATTACTGCAGAACAGAAATTACTTTTCAATCTATACCCTTCAATCTGACCTCTCGGGAAACATTATTTCTTGTATTTACATAGATTTGTTCTTAGTAAAAGGACATACAAAAGAATATTATAATTTTCTTTCGCCCCACTGTCTATTGTAAGGCATGCAAATCAAAGCAGGGTGTCTCCGAAGCCGAACCAATCAGAAATGCATAAATTCTTAAATATCCAATCGGCTTGCGACAGCCTTCTGATAAATCGCGGCCATAAAAATTGCCCAGCTTTCACATAGAGCCTTTAACCTTCTGAACATCAGTTTCACAGTCATGGCCCGAACCAAGCAAACAGCGAGAAAGTCCACCGGAGGAAAAGCGCCTCGTAAACAGCTGGCTACTAAGGCAGCTCGAAAGAGCGCTCCTGCTACTGGTGGCGTGAAAAAACCGCACCGTTACAGGCCAGGAACAGTCGCCCTCAGAGAGATCCGTCGTTATCAGAAGTCCACCGAGTTGCTGATTCGCAAGTTACCGTTTCAGCGTCTTGTTCGAGAAATCGCTCAGGATTTCAAGACCGACTTGCGCTTTCAAAGCTCAGCCGTGCTGGCTCTTCAAGAGGCTAGCGAAGCCTACCTGGTCGGTCTTTTCGAGGACACCAACCTTTGCGCCATTCACGCTAAACGTGTCACCATCATGCCTAAAGATATCCAGTTGGCTCGTAGGATCCGGGGCGAACGTGCATAACAGCTCAGCTCGGTTCTGACAATCTCACATTACAAACGGCTCCTTTAGGAGCCACCACCTGACAATAAAAGTTAATGGCCAATAAACTACTTCTTACCTTGTCTCTACTTATTTCTTTATTAGTTACTAGTGAAATGAGACAGAAATAATTCTCATACTCCACGCCGTTACAAGTTTTTCGCGATAAGGACACAGTAGAGTACTAGTATCCCTAAGCTTACCAAAAAAATAGTGATTGCGCCCAACAACTCCTTATTCGTTCAGTCAATCTCTCTGCCTGTCTTCCTAAGTTGACGTTTACAATCCATCTCATTTTCAAAGAACTTAGCAAACATCTTAGAGGTAACAGATCTATCGCGATCAGTAGTAACTGATCCCTCTGCGGTCCGCTATAACAACTTAAGAAAAGAGTTGCGCAAGTAACCAACATTAGCTATCGCTGTGGAGACTATAACGAGACATGTCTGTCAAAAGCACCCAGAAGAAAGCTTCTAAACAGCCGGCCGAACACCCTAAGTATGCAGAAATGATCATACAAGCCCTTCACGCCCTGAAAGATCGTAATGGTTCTTCGCGTCAGGCTGTCGACAAGTACGTTAAGAACCATTTCAAAGTGGGAGACAAAGCAAGTCATTTTATTAAAATGGCTCTTAAGAGAGGCGTGGAGAATGGTCAATTTATCAACACCAAAGGGTCCGGAGCTTCAGGTTCTTTCAAGGTCAACAAAGAAGTAAAGAAAGCAAAGGCAGCCAAAGACCCGGCGAAGAAGACCAAAACCGCCGATCCAGCCAACAAACCAAAAATAAAGAAGGTCGCCGCGAAAGAAAAGACCGCCCGCAAACCAGCCGAGAAAACCAAGAAATCGCCGGGTAAGAAAGTTTCCAGCAGCAAGAAGAAGACACCTCTCGTGCCAAAGAAGACTGCCACAAAGAAGCCGTTGCCTAAGAAAGCGAAAGAAAGCAAAGCCTCGGTTAAAAAATCAGCCAACAAGAAAGTCAGTGGCAAGTAAAACTCGCCCACTTATTCAACTACCGGCTCCTTTAGGAGCCACCAAATAAAGAAAAGTCATCACCAATATCACCTCTAGTATGTTGACCTTAGGTCACCTTCACCTATAGCACAGTATTTATTTCTCCTTTGCCGAAACTGATTTCGTTTTTGTTGAGCAGAAGGTTACTTGAACCGCGGCTTAGAGACGCCTTAAAAGAGTAAACAAAAGCCACTCCATAAGATCAGATCAGATCAGATAAGATAAATACTTTTTATTCGAAGTGGTCAGTACATGCACCTTGGTCAAGAAACTGGTTATCAGGTACCCGGGTAATGAAAACTACCGTAAACGTCAATATTCAATAGTAAGAATCCCTCCCGCTTAACTGATTGGAAGTATTAAAACCCTTACATCCCGGAAAATATATATTTGCAGCCTGGTAAACCGTTTTCTTGTTCTCAAGTGCAGTACCGAAATGACCTGTTCATGCCTGTAACACTTTTAAGTAACGTTGTTTTACGAACTACTTCAGTTGATTCTCTGGCGTGGTGTAGTGGTCATCGCGCTGGGAAGGAGATCGTGCGGAAACTGTTGGGTTCGGTGCGTGTTGTCAACCAGCAATCGTTTGTTTGTTTCTTTTTTTTTTGCTTCTTTTCTCTTTGCTCACATAAAAATCATCTTTAAAAACCTTCATCTGTGTTTTTTTTGTTTTGTTTTGTTTTTTTTTTTATGTAAAAAGTAAAGTTGAACGGGTAAATAGAGGAATGATTTGTTCGTTCATTGAAATTTTTTAATGGGAGCAAGTGTGCGAAGAGTTTCAGGGTTTATAATGACGATTGAAAACTCTAAGACACTGTGTTGATCATTGCTTTTTTTGACATTTGGTGGCTCCTAAAAGAGCCGTTGTTTAGATCTGGTATTGAAGAATGGACTTCACTTGCTACTAGTGTACTTCGTGACGGCCTTGGTACCCTCACTGACTGCGTGTTTTGCGAGTTCTCCTGGAAGGAGCAGTCTGATGGCTGTCTGAATCTCGCGGGAGCTGATAGTGGACTTCTTGTTGTAGTGGGCTAGACGGGAGGATTCTGTAGCAATGCGCTCAAAGATATCGTTCACGAAAGAGTTCATGATACCCATTGCTTTGCTGGAGATTCCGGTGTCAGGATGTACCTGCTTCAACACTTTGTAGATGTAGATCGCATAACTCTCCTTCCGTTTCGATCGCCGTTTTTTCGTACTGTCGCCCGACGTGGATTTTGCCTTACCGCCGCTCTTCTTCTCTCCCTTTTTAGCTGCAATCGGTTTAGGTGCCATGGTAAAGAAAGATATCTCTGCCTTTTCGAAATAGAGTTTGGTAATTCGGGATATCACAGTTTCTATTTATGTTGCCAAATTCAATAGGATCAATTAATATGCGGATCGCAAGTTCTCGTCGGTGATTGGTGTCTTTTTTTTTCTCGGTGTAAACAATGGAGCGTGCCGCCAATCGACACAAAGAGAACAATTGCAAGGCTAGAATTTCTTTTATGAGCCAATGTAAGACTTTTGATTGGTGCAATCTGATCCACGAAACGCAGTCCGCGCGTGATAAATTATGGCGGCCCAAGTCATGTCTTGGAAAACAGTCTCCTGAAACTTAAACTGAAACTTAAGATACGAGTTACTCGACAAAATGACCGGACGAGGAAAAGGTAAAGCCCAGGGCACCAAGTCAAAGACTCCTTCTTCCAGGGCAGGTCTACAGTTTCCTGTTGGTCGCATCCATCGCCTTCTTCGTAAAGGCAACTACGCTGAACGCGTCGGAGCCGGTGCTCCCGTGTACTTGGCTGCCGTACTTGAGTATCTGAGTGCTGAGATCCTCGAGTTAGCAGGAAACGCAGCACGCGACAACAAGAAGTCAAGAATCATTCCTCGTCACCTCCAGTTGGCTGTGCGAAATGACGAAGAATTAAACAAACTCCTTGCCGGTGTCACCATCGCTCAAGGCGGTGTTCTTCTCAACATTCAGGCAGTATTACTACCTAAAAAGACAGAGAAGAAACAACACTAAGCGACGGCAACAACCATAAATACAAACGGCTCTTTTAGGAGCCACCAAGTCTAGAATAAAGTCATGACCAATCACGATATAAATTTGTAATCTACCCCCCAAATAGTATTCGCCGTCTAAGTTTGGGGTTAATAACTGGATCGATACTTAACCACAAATAATTATGTCTCGCGGAAACTCGCTATTTCTATTTGTTTTTCCATGGTTCCATGTTCCTAGTTTTGTTCATAAATGCGTATACCAAGGCATATTTAGCGCTATTTCGGCTATCGCATGTAAGAAACAAACAACAGCAACCACAACATTGCTTGAAAACTGAAACCAGTCTTAGGTCAGTTTAGCTCGGTGTAACATGAATTTAAAGACTGATGTGATTATATCATGAAAGTTGAAATTGCGTTTGCTTTTTATGCAGGTTTCATTCGCGCTGTTTCCAACAGGTTTTTATACGAACTTCGAGGTACATACCAAGCGACAATCGAACAACTTTCTGCTCTTTTTAAACGAGTACACAATTAATCGCATTCCTACCAACCGGGAACAAACATTGCTGCTACTACTGAGCTTGAAATGTTGTTTTCTTTGCCTAAAAATTACAAGAGATCGTCGTGATTTCCTTCAGTACACAAGCTGTTTACGTAAAATAAACTAACACAGTTATAAACCGTCCTCGGTAACGACACAAACCAGCTTGCTCTCTTAATTCTGCCACAACAACAACGTACAACAACAGTTTATTCACTAACTAAAGACAAAAGCTTTACAGTATTGTATTCCCCGCAAAGAACTATGAGGCTAATCTAGACGGGAAAAAAATAATTTCCCTGTATAAGTAACGACTGCGCTGCTGTAAAGTCACTAAAAACGAAAAAACTCGCGTGGATGCACCCAGTAAATAAAGCGCTGAATCGATTTCAGGTGTATGTTGACTTGTTGATATGTGTATAAACCTTCAGCAATGATCGTAATGAAAACAAATTCTCTTATCACGTATTGGTCAGAGCTTTTCATACATTTGTTGGCTCCTAAAAGAGCCGTTGGTTTAAGTGTTGATCAGGGATCACAGTGTATTCTAACCCCCAAAACCGTACAGAGTACGTCCTTGTCGTTTCAGAGCGTATACTACGTCCATGGCTGTAACGGTCTTACGCTTGGCGTGCTCGGTGTAGGTCACGGCATCGCGGATAACGTTCTCAAGGAAAACTTTCAGAACACCGCGTGTCTCCTCGTAGATCAGTCCAGAAATTCGCTTTACACCCCCACGGCGAGCGAGACGACGGATCGCTGGCTTGGTAATTCCTTGGATATTATCGCGTAGAATCTTACGGTGACGTTTAGCACCACCTTTGCCCAAGCCTTTACCTCCTTTGCCGCGACCGGACATTCTCGGTTGTCTGAATTATCGTCAAGGTTTAAAAAGGGAAAGGTCTCGCTCTATGTTAAATTACTGCAGAACAGAAATTACTTTTCAATCTATACCCTTCAATCTGACCTCTCGGGAAACATTATTTCTTGTATTTACATAGATTTGTTCTTAGTAAAAGGACATACAAAAGAATATTATAATTTTCTTTCGCCCCACTGTCTATTGTAAGGCATGCAAATCAAAGCAGGGTGTCTCCGAAGCCGAACCAATCAGAAATGCATAAATTCTTAAATATCCAATCGGCTTGCGACAGCCTTCTGATAAATCGCGGCCATAAAAATTGCCCAGCTTTCACATAGAGCCTTTAACCTTCTGAACATCAGTTTCACAGTCATGGCCCGAACCAAGCAAACAGCGAGAAAGTCCACCGGAGGAAAAGCGCCTCGTAAACAGCTGGCTACTAAGGCAGCTCGAAAGAGCGCTCCTGCTACTGGTGGCGTGAAAAAACCGCACCGTTACAGGCCAGGAACAGTCGCCCTCAGAGAGATCCGTCGTTATCAGAAGTCCACCGAGTTGCTGATTCGCAAGTTACCGTTTCAGCGTCTTGTTCGAGAAATCGCTCAGGATTTCAAGACCGACTTGCGCTTTCAAAGCTCAGCCGTGCTGGCTCTTCAAGAGGCTAGCGAAGCCTACCTGGTCGGTCTTTTCGAGGACACCAACCTTTGCGCCATTCACGCTAAACGTGTCACCATCATGCCTAAAGATATCCAGTTGGCTCGTAGGATCCGGGGCGAACGTGCATAACAGCTCAGCTCGGTTCTGACAATCTCACATTACAAACGGCTCCTTTAGGAGCCACCACCTGACAATAAAAGTTAATGGCCAATAAACTACTTCTTACCTTGTCTCTACTTATTTCTTTATTAGTTACTAGTGAAATGAGACAGAAATAATTCTCATACTCCACGCCGTTACAAGTTTTTCGCGATAAGGACACAGTAGAGTACTAGTATCCCTAAGCTTACCAAAAAAATAGTGATTGCGCCCAACAACTCCTTATTCGTTCAGTCAATCTCTCTGCCTGTCTTCCTAAGTTGACGTTTACAATCCATCTCATTTTCAAAGAACTTAGCAAACATCTTAGAGGTAACAGATCTATCGCGATCAGTAGTAACTGATCCCTCTGCGGTCCGCTATAACAACTTAAGAAAAGAGTTGCGCAAGTAACCAACATTAGCTATCGCTGTGGAGACTATAACGAGACATGTCTGTCAAAAGCACCCAGAAGAAAGCTTCTAAACAGCCGGCCGAACACCCTAAGTATGCAGAAATGATCATACAAGCCCTTCACGCCCTGAAAGATCGTAATGGTTCTTCGCGTCAGGCTGTCGACAAGTACGTTAAGAACCATTTCAAAGTGGGAGACAAAGCAAGTCATTTTATTAAAATGGCTCTTAAGAGAGGCGTGGAGAATGGTCAATTTATCAACACCAAAGGGTCCGGAGCTTCAGGTTCTTTCAAGGTCAACAAAGAAGTAAAGAAAGCAAAGGCAGCCAAAGACCCGGCGAAGAAGACCAAAACCGCCGATCCAGCCAACAAACCAAAAATAAAGAAGGTCGCCGCGAAAGAAAAGACCGCCCGCAAACCAGCCGAGAAAACCAAGAAATCGCCGGGTAAGAAAGTTTCCAGCAGCAAGAAGAAGACACCTCTCGTGCCAAAGAAGACTGCCACAAAGAAGCCGTTGCCTAAGAAAGCGAAAGAAAGCAAAGCCTCGGTTAAAAAATCAGCCAACAAGAAAGTCAGTGGCAAGTAAAACTCGCCCACTTATTCAACTACCGGCTCCTTTAGGAGCCACCAAATAAAGAAAAGTCATCACCAATATCACCTCTAGTATGTTGACCTTAGGTCACCTTCACCTATAGCACAGTATTTATTTCTCCTTTGCCGAAACTGATTTCGTTTTTGTTGAGCAGAAGGTTACTTGAACCGCGGCTTAGAGACGCCTTAAAAGAGTAAACAAAAGCCACTCCATAAGATCAGATCACATCAGATAAGATAAATACTTTTTATTCGAAGTGGTCAGTACATGCACCTTGGTCAAGAAACTGGTTATCAGGTACCCGGGTAATGAAAACTACCGTAAACGTCAATATTCAATAGTAAGAATCCCTCCCGCTTAACTGATTGGAAGTATTAAAACCCTTACATCCCGGAAAATATATATTTGCAGCCTGGTAAACCGTTTTCTTGTTCTCAAGTGCAGTACCGAAATGACCTGTTCATGCCTGTAACACTTTTAAGTAACGTTGTTTTACGAACTACTTCAGTTGATTCTCTGGCGTGGTGTAGTGGTCATCGCGCTGGGAAGGAGATCGTGCGGAAACTGTTGGGTTCGGTGCGTGTTGTCAACCAGCAATCGTTTGTTTGTTTCTTTTTTTTTTTTCTTCTTTTCTCTTTGCTCACATAAAAATCATCTTTAAAAACCTTCATCTGTGTTTTTTTTGTTTTGTTTTGTTTTTTTTTTATGTAAAAAGTAAAGTTGAACGGGTAAATAGAGGAATGATTTGTTCGTTCATTGAAATTTTTTAATGGGAGCAAGTGTGCGAAGAGTTTCAGGGTTTATAATGACGATTGAAAACTCTAAGACACTGTGTTGATCATTGCTTTTTTTGACATTTGGTGGCTCCTAAAAGAGCCGTTGTTTAGATCTGGTATTGAAGAATGGACTTCACTTGCTACTAGTGTACTTCGTGACGGCCTTGGTACCCTCACTGACTGCGTGTTTTGCGAGTTCTCCTGGAAGGAGCAGTCTGATGGCTGTCTGAATCTCGCGGGAGCTGATAGTGGACTTCTTGTTGTAGTGGGCTAGACGGGAGGATTCTGTAGCAATGCGCTCAAAGATATCGTTCACGAAAGAGTTCATGATACCCATTGCTTTGCTGGAGATTCCGGTGTCAGGATGTACCTGCTTCAACACTTTGTAGATGTAGATCGCATAACTCTCCTTCCGTTTCGATCGCCGTTTTTTCGTACTGTCGCCCGACGTGGATTTTGCCTTACCGCCGCTCTTCTTCTCTCCCTTTTTAGCTGCAATCGGTTTAGGTGCCATGGTAAAGAAAGATATCTCTGCCTTTTCGAAATAGAGTTTGGTAATTCGGGATATCACAGTTTCTATTTATGTTGCCAAATTCAATAGGATCAATTAATATGCGGATCGCAAGTTCTCGTCGGTGATTGGTGTCTTTTTTTTTCTCGGTGTAAACAATGGAGCGTGCCGCCAATCGACACAAAGAGAACAATTGCAAGGCTAGAATTTCTTTTATGAGCCAATGTAAGACTTTTGATTGGTGCAATCTGATCCACGAAACGCAGTCCGCGCGTGATAAATTATGGCGGCCCAAGTCATGTCTTGGAAAACAGTCTCCTGAAACTTAAACTGAAACTTAAGATACGAGTTACTCGACAAAATGACCGGACGAGGAAAAGGTAAAGCCCAGGGCACCAAGTCAAAGACTCGTTCTTCCAGGGCAGGTCTACAGTTTCCTGTTGGTCGCATCCATCGCCTTCTTCGTAAAGGCAACTACGCTGAACGCGTCGGAGCCGGTGCTCCCGTGTACTTGGCTGCCGTACTTGAGTATCTGAGTGCTGAGATCCTCGAGTTAGCAGGAAACGCAGCACGCGACAACAAGAAGTCAAGAATCATTCCTCGTCACCTCCAGTTGGCTGTGCGAAATGACGAAGAATTAAACAAACTCCTTGCCGGTGTCACCATCGCTCAAGGCGGTGTTCTTCCCAACATTCAGGCAGTATTACTACCTAAAAAGACAGAGAAGAAACAACACTAAGCGACGGCAACAACCATAAATACAAACGGCTCTTTTAGGAGCCACCAAGTCTAGAATAAAGTCATGACCAATCACGATATAAATTTGTAATCTACCCCCCAAATAGTATTCGCCGTCTAAGTTTGGGGTTAATAACTGGATCGATACTTAGCCACAAATAATTATGTCTCGCGGAAACTCGCTATTTCTATTTGTTTTTCCATGGTTCCATGTTCCTAGTTTTGTTCATAAATGCGTATACCAAGGCATATTTAGCGCTATTTCGGCTATCGCATGTAAGAGTCAAGTCAAGTCAAGTCAATCTTTATTTAAACACGGTAAAATCCATCAGGAATTTAAAAATTAAAAATAACCTAACTATCCTAAACAAAATTCAAAACCTGACTACAACTAATCTAACTAAAACCTGTTTTTCATGAATGCCGTGTATAACATTAAAAATGAACATTAACTAATCTTTTAAATTGACTAAGAGATTCGGCTTCTCTCACATGACAGGGTAGGCTGTTCCAGAGAACTGCTCCGCTATAAGTAAAGCTGTTTTTCATGAAATTAGTTCGCGGAAATGGGACAAATAGTTTGTTAACAGAGTCCCTCAGGGAGTAACGCGTTTCATTTCGTTTAACAAACTTAGATGATAAATATTCAGGAACAAGGCCATTTAAAGACTTGTATACCATTATGGATTTCTGTATTTGAAATTGAGTGCTCAAGTCTTTCCAATCGAGTTGTCTAATCAAACGGTTAGCATCAGCATCATAGCTAGAGAAGGTTAAAACGCGAGCGGCACGGTTCTGAAGCTTCTGTAGCCTGTCAAATAATGTTTTACCACAATTACCCCAGACAAGATTGCAATAATCGAAATGAGATTGAATTAGTGAGTTGTATATATAGTGAAGGGTAGGTGGAGGGACAAAAGGTCTAATTCTTTTTATTGCTCCAATTCCGGAAGCGACCTTTTTAGATAATTTATCAATGTGTGTTTGCCACCGTAGATTTTCATCAATAAATATTCCAAGCGATTTGACAGAGGAAACGTGTTCTATCGGAACATTATTAATCGAGAGCTCAAGTGGGTTCGACAAAGTACTCAATTTTTGTCTGGAGCCAATTAGCATGAATTCAGTTTTAGAAGTGTTCAAAGTAAGTTTATTGGAAATAAGCCATTTGTTTAGGTTATCTAAATCGTGACTCAGAGTTAACTGTATTGAATTCACATCAACGCCAGCATAAGTAATGTGGGTGTCATCGGCATACATTCTAGGCTGGCACGAAGTAAGGCAGTTTGGCAAGTCATTAATATAAATAAGAAATAAAAGGGGGCCAAGGATTGTTCCTTGCGGTACCCCACATTTAAGAGAGCAGATTCTAGAAAGAGAACCGTTAACAAGACATCGTTGTGTACGATTAGTTAAATACGACCTAAACCAATCAAGAGCTGTACCTTGTATTCCGTAAAGGTTCATTTTAGCTAGAAGGATATCGTGGTCAACGGTGTCGAAAGCCTTTTTTAAATCGAGGAAAACCACAGCATTAACATTGCCACGATCAATATTAAAGGCCCAATTATCCGTAGCTTCCAGAAGGGCAGTTGCAGTTGAGTGTAACGAGCGAAAACCCGATTGATGATTAGAAATGATATCTTCATTGGTCAAAAAGTTATACAACTGATCATAAACAATCCTTTCAAACACTTTAGCTATGACGGAAATGACTGAAATAGGTCGATAATTATTCAGATCAGATGGCTCACCTTCCTTGAACAACGGAGTAACTCTAGCACATTTCCAATCATCAGGAAATATACCAGAGACTAAAGATTTATTAAAGAGATCACATAGTGAAACTGAAATAAGATCAGCACATTCACGTACAATTTTAGCAGAAATATTATCAAGACCGGTTGCTTTAGATCTACATAATTTGTTTAGATGTGAGAAAACAATGCTGCAGTTAGTCGAGGAGAAGCTGAAATTGTTGTTATTTACCTTTATATTATTGATATAACTTGAATTATTTTCAGCAGTTAGAGGTATTTCATTAGCAAGTCTGGGCCCAATTGTTGAAAAATGGTCATTAAAAGCATCAGAAAGCTCACTAGAATTAGAGATAATGGTATCATTCAATTTCAGTTCTTTCACCGTTGTATTATTCACACGACGGGATGTAAGCTCATTAAAGGTTTGCCACGTTTTTCGAGGATTACCCTTAGATTGAATAAATGCATTAGAATAATAAGATGCTTTAGAAATTTTGATGTCATTGTTTATTATATTTCGCAACTTTTTGTACCTTTTCCAATCGTGTGGATCATTCGATGTAATTGCTTTTCTTTTGGCAGCATCACGATCACGCACGCCTTTCTTTAATTCTGAATTGATCCAGGGTGCTTTATTTGTTCTAGTACGTCTAGTTCGGAGTGGCGCATGAATATTAACAATATCCAAAAACTTCGTTTTCCAGTCAGTCCACAAAACATTTGGATCTTCAGAAACATTACAGGACCAGTCTTGCTGAGCGATATCGTTACGAAAACTCTCTCTATTAAAAATTTGGAAATTTCTATAAGAAATGGTTGAGTGCCCTTTTGAAGGAAAAGTGAGAGATAATTTCCTATAAACGTAAATAAGGCTATGATCGCTGATACCAATATGAGAGAAAAGAAAAGAAACAAACAACAGCAACCACAGCATTGCTTGAAAACTGAAACCAGTCTTAGGTCAGTTTAGCTCGGTCTAACATGAATTTAAAGACTGATGTGATTATATCATGAAAGTTGAAATTGCGTTTGCTTTTTATGCAGGTTTCATTCGCGCTGTTTCCAACAGGTTTTTATACGAACTTCGAGGTACATACCAAGCGACAATCGAACAACTTTCTGCTCTTTTTAAACGAGTACACAATTAATCGCATTCCTACCAACCGGGAACAAACATTGCTGCTACTACTGAGCTTGAAATGTTGTTTTCTTTGCCTAAAAATTACAAGAGATCGTCGTGATTTCCTTCAGTACACAAGCTGTTTACGTAAAATAAACTAACACAGTTATAAACCGTCCTCGGTAACGACACAAACCAGCTTGCTCTCTTAATTCTGCCACAACAACAACGTACAACAACAGTTTATTCACTAACTAAAGACAAAAGCTTTACAGTATTGTATTCCCCGCAAAGAACTATGAGGCTAATCTAGACGGGAAAAAAATAATTTCCCTGTATAAGTAACGACTGCGCTGCTGTAAAGTCACTAAAAACGAAAAAACTCGCGTGGACGCACCCAGTAAATAAAGCGCTGAATCGATTTCAGGTGTATGTTGACTTGTTGATATGTGTATAAACCTTCAGTAATGATCGTAATGAAAACAAATTCTCTTATCACGTATTGGTCAGAGCTTTTCATACATTTGTTGGCTCCTAAAAGAGCCGTTGGTTTAAGTGTTGATCAGGGATCACAGTGTATTCTAACCCCCAAAACCGTACAGAGTACGTCCTTGTCGTTTCAGAGCGTATACTACGTCCATGGCTGTAACGGTCTTACGCTTGGCGTGCTCGGTGTAGGTCACGGCATCGCGGATAACGTTCTCAAGGAAAACTTTCAGAACACCGCGTGTCTCCTCGTAGATCAGTCCAGAAATTCGCTTTACACCCCCACGGCGAGCGAGACGACGGATCGCTGGCTTGGTAATTCCTTGGATATTATCGCGTAGAATCTTACGATGACGTTTAGCACCACCTTTGCCCAAGCCTTTACCTCCTTTGCCGCGACCGGACATTCTCGGTTGTCTGAATTATCGTCAAGGTTTAAAAAGGGAAAGGTCTCGCTCTATGTTAAATTACTGCAGAACAGAAATTACTTTTCAATCTATACCCTTCAATCTGACCTCTCGGGAAACATTATTTCTTGTATTTACATAGATTTGTTCTTAGTAAAAGGACATACAAAAGAATATTATAATTTTCTTTCGCCCCACTGTCTATTGTAAGGCATGCAAATCAAAGCAGGGTGTCTCCGAAGCCGAACCAATCAGAAATGCATAAATTCTTAAATATCCAATCGGCTTGCGACAGCCTTCTGATAAATCGCGGCCATAAAAATTGCCCAGCTTTCACATAGAGCCTTTAACCTTCTGAACATCAGTTTCACAGTCATGGCCCGAACCAAGCAAACAGCGAGAAAGTCCACCGGAGGAAAAGCGCCTCGTAAACAGCTGGCTACTAAGGCAGCTCGAAAGAGCGCTCCTGCTACTGGTGGCGTGAAAAAACCGCACCGTTACAGGCCAGGAACAGTCGCCCTCAGAGAGATCCGTCGTTATCAGAAGTCCACCGAGTTGCTGATTCGCAAGTTACCGTTTCAGCGTCTTGTTCGAGAAATCGCTCAGGATTTCAAGACCGACTTGCGCTTTCAAAGCTCAGCCGTGCTGGCTCTTCAAGAGGCTAGCGAAGCCTACCTGGTCGGTCTTTTCGAGGACACCAACCTTTGCGCCATTCACGCTAAACGTGTCACCATCATGCCTAAAGATATCCAGTTGGCTCGTAGGATCCGGGGCGAACGTGCATAACAGCTCAGCTCGGTTCTGACAATCTCACATTACAAACGGCTCCTTTAGGAGCCACCACCTGACAATAAAAGTTAATGGCCAATAAACTACTTCTTACCTTGTCTCTACTTATTTCTTTATTAGTTACTAGTGAAATGAGACAGAAATAATTCTCATACTCCACGCCGTTACAAGTTTTTCGCGATAAGGACACAGTAGAGTACTAGTATCCCTAAGCTTACCAAAAAAATAGTGATTGCGCCCAACAACTCCTTATTCGTTCAGTCAATCTCTCTGCCTGTCTTCCTAAGTTGACGTTTACAATCCATCTCATTTTCAAAGAACTTAGCAAACATCTTAGAGGTAACAGATCTATCGCGATCAGTAGTAACTGATCCCTCTGCGGTCCGCTATAACAACTTAAGAAAAGAGTTGCGCAAGTAACCAACATTAGCTATCGCTGTGGAGACTATAACGAGACATGTCTGTCAAAAGCACCCAGAAGAAAGCTTCTAAACAGCCGGCCGAACACCCTAAGTATGCAGAAATGATCATACAAGCCCTTCACGCCCTGAAAGATCGTAATGGTTCTTCGCGTCAGGCTGTCGACAAGTACGTTAAGAACCATTTCAAAGTGGGAGACAAAGCAAGTCATTTTATTAAAATGGCTCTTAAGAGAGGCGTGGAGAATGGTCAATTTATCAACACCAAAGGGTCCGGAGCTTCAGGTTCTTTCAAGGTCAACAAAGAAGTAAAGAAAGCAAAGGCAGCCAAAGACCCGGCGAAGAAGACCAAAACCGCCGATCCAGCCAACAAACCAAAAATAAAGAAGGTCGCCGCGAAAGAAAAGACCGCCCGCAAACCAGCCGAGAAAACCAAGAAATCGCCGGGTAAGAAAGTTTCCAGCAGCAAGAAGAAGACACCTCTCGTGCCAAAGAAGACTGCCACAAAGAAGCCGTTGCCTAAGAAAGCGAAAGAAAGCAAAGCCTCGGTTAAAAAATCAGCCAACAAGAAAGTCAGTGGCAAGTAAAACTCGCCCACTTATTCAACTACCGGCTCCTTTAGGAGCCACCAAATAAAGAAAAGTCATCACCAATATCACCTCTAGTATGTTGACCTTAGGTCACCTTCACCTATAGCACAGTATTTATTTCTCCTTTGCCGAAACTGATTTCGTTTTTGTTGAGCAGAAGGTTACTTGAACCGCGGCTTAGAGACGCCTTAAAAGAGTAAACAAAAGCCACTCCATAAGATCAGATCACATCAGATAAGATAAATACTTTTTATTCGAAGTGGTCAGTACATGCACCTTGGTCAAGAAACTGGTTATCAGGTACCCGGGTAATGAAAACTACCGTAAACGTCAATATTCAATAGTAAGAATCCCTCCCGCTTAACTGATTGGAAGTATTAAAACCCTTACATCCCGGAAAATATATATTTGCAGCCTGGTAAACCGTTTTCTTGTTCTCAAGTGCAGTACCGAAATGACCTGTTCATGCCTGTAACACTTTTAAGTAACGTTGTTTTACGAACTACTTCAGTTGATTCTCTGGCGTGGTGTAGTGGTCATCGCGCTGGGAAGGAGATCGTGCGGAAACTGTTGGGTTCGGTGCGTGTTGTCAACCAGCAATCGTTTATTTGTTTCTTTTTTTTTTCTTCTTTTCTCTTTGCTTACATAAAAATCATCTTTTAAAACCTTTATCTGTGTGTTTTTTATGTAAAAAGTAAAGTTGAACGGGTAAATAGAGGAATGATTTGTTCGTTCCTTGACATTTTTTAATGGGAGCAAGTGTGCGAAGAGTTTCAGGGTTTATAATGACGATTGAAAACTCTAAGAAACTGTGTTGATCATTGCTTTTTTTGACATTTGGTGGCTCCTAAAAGAGCCGTTGTTTAGATCTGGTATTGAAGAATGGACTTCACTTGCTACTAGTGTACTTCGTGACGGCCTTGGTACCCTCACTGACTGCGTGCTTTGCGAGTTCTCCCGGAAGGAGCAGTCTGATGGCTGTCTGAATCTCGCGGGAGCTGATAGTGGACTTCTTGTTGTAGTGGGCTAGACGGGAGGATTCTGTAGCAACGCGCTCAAAGATATCGTTCACGAAAGAGTTCATGATACCCATTGCTTTGCTGAAGATTCCGGTGTCAGGATGTACCTGCTTCAACACTTTGTAGATGTAGATCGCATAACTCTCCTTCCGTTTCGATCGCCGTTTTTTCGTACTGTCGCCCGACGTGGATTTTGCCTTACCGCCGCTCTTCTTCTCTCCCTTTTTAGCTGCAATCGGTTTAGGTGCCATGGTAAAGAAAGATATCTCTGCCTTTTCGAAATAGAGTTTGGTAATTCGGGATATCACAGTTTCTATTTATGTTGCCAAATTCAATAGGATCAATTAATATGCGGATCGCAAGTTCTCGTCGGTGATTGGTGTCTTTTTTTTCTCGGTGTAAACAATGGAGCGTGCCGCCAATCGACACAAAGAGAACAATTGCAAGGCTAGAATTTCTTTTATGAGCCAATGTAAGACTTTTGATTGGTGCAATCTGATCCACGAAACGCAGTCCGCGCGTGATAAATTATGGCGGCCCAAGTCATGTCTTGGAAAACAGTCTCCTGAAACTTAAACTGAAACTTAAGATACGAGTTACTCGACAAAATGACCGGACGAGGAAAAGGTAAAGCCCAGGGCACCAAGTCAAAGACTCGTTCTTCCAGGGCAGGTCTACAGTTTCCTGTTGGTCGCATCCATCGCCTTCTTCGTAAAGGCAACTACGCTGAACGCGTCGGAGCCGGTGCTCCCGTGTACTTGGCTGCCGTACTTGAGTATCTGAGTGCTGAGATCCTCGAGTTAGCAGGAAACGCAGCACGCGACAACAAGAAGTCAAGAATCATTCCTCGTCACCTCCAGTTGGCTGTGCGAAATGACGAAGAATTAAACAAACTCCTTGCCGGTGTCACCATCGCTCAAGGCGGTGTTCTTCCCAACATTCAGGCAGTATTACTACCTAAAAAGACAGAGAAGAAACAACACTAAGCGACGGCAACAACCATAAATACAAACGGCTCTTTTAGGAGCCACCAAGTCTAGAATAAAGTCATGACCAATCACGATATAAATTTGTAATTAATGCTCTTAACCCATAACCCCTTAGATAAGCAAGTAACTAGACCAGAATTATTATGGGAAAAGGGGTAAGGGATGAAGTACTCCAAATATGGACAGCAGGTCACTTTTCTCTACATATTGGTGTAACAGTCCGAAATCTACAAGGGGAGAGGTGATAATCCTCTCTAGGGAGTGATAATCCCCCAGGATAGTGAGAGGTGATAATCCTCTCTTGGGGGTGATAATCCCCCAGGATAGTGAGAAGCTAGGTGATAATCCTCTCTAGGGGTTGATAATCCCCCAAGGTTGTGAGTGGAGGTGATAATCCCCCTTGGGTACTGAAGAGGTGGAAAGACCTCTCTAGATGTCTAATTCCCCGGTTTAAGGAGTGAAAAGAGTCTATGGGGCAAAGTGTGACCTGTACGGGAGCACTTCATCCCGAACCCATGTTTATTAATTGCCAACGACTCTGAATACAGATATCATCACTAATTTAAACTAGGATTGCGTGCCTGCTGCCCGTCAGGAAAAACCCTCAATTATTTTGAGGGAAACCTGAACCCTCCCGAAAGCAGAGCCAGACACTTAACATGAACCTCGAGGGAGAGAGGTTAGACAAAAATATATTAATAGAAGTTGTAAGTAACTGACAATTAAACTTTTATCAACTTAATAATCAAAATGAGGCCCAAAGTAACTAAGGGCACAAGCATGTTAGGATGCCTGGTACAATGATTAATTCCCCTCAGTAGAAACCCTACCTCTTTTCTGCCATATCTTCTTGACAATTGCAAATTGATTCAAAGTGTAAACAATAAAGATCAGTAGTTCGTATGACTGCCGAAAGTATAAGCAGCTTCTTAAATTTTTAAGCAAGAGAAAAGACTTCGTATATAAAACCTTAAGAAAACCAGCAGAGAGAATCAAGCAGTAAAAAGGGAGGGTGGGATGGGATTTTGTTCCACGAAGAGAAGAATATGAAGTGCTATTTTGCTGAGCTAGGCGCGAAAATATAGACATCAACTGTACATGTGATAGCTGGCATCTAATTGGCTGAGCGAAACAATTAGTGTGACAGGGGTCACATGCAGGAAGTGACCCCTGAAAGGAAGTGAGCTGATTCCACTACTGGTAAGGGCGGGTTTATGGTTATCACATTAACTTCAATTTATCCTGTTGTATAAATTAGCTTTAATGCTCTTAACCCATAACCCCTTAGATAAGCAAGTAACTAGACCAGAATTATTATGGGAAAAGGGGTAAGGGATGAAGTACTCCAAATATGGACAGCAGGTCACTTTTCTCTACATATTGGTGTAACAGTCCGAAATCTACAAGGGGAGAGGTGATAATCCTCTCTAGGGAGTGATAATCCCCCAGGATAGTGAGAGGTGATAATCCTCTCTTGGGGGTGATAATCCCCCAGGATAGTGAGAAGCTAGGTGATAATCCTCTCTAGGGGTTGATAATCCCCCAAGGTTGTGAGTGGAGGTGATAATCCCCCTTGGGTACTGAAGAGGTGGAAAGACCTCTCTAGATGTCTAATTCCCCGGTTTAAGGAGTAAAAAGAGTCTATGGGGCAAAGTGTGACCTGTATGGGAGCACTTCATCCCCACAAATACCCCAAAGGGGTATTCCCCATAGACGAACAACAGGAATTGTAGGGCTATTTCCATAGTCAAATGTCACTTGAAAGAATGGTCACATGGTACTTGAACATTGCTGTAAGATTAGACCGGGCAAATGTCCCATTGACTAGGTATCAGCTGAGGACTTAACCAAGAACAGTAACCAGTTGGTCAGTGGCCTAAGACTTCCTCCACAGCAGATGAGGAGATATGCAATAACAAATAACAAAACAAAGGATCAGTCTGTAAATTAAGCATAATTAATTGACTAATTACACAAACTGGATGCCACTGGTGTATCTATCAAGTTAGGGCCAGATACTGACATGGGAGAACCCAATATATATCGACAAAATTTTTGAACAATTCCTTATCAATAAATCGGAATACACATGCTCAGGGTTGTTGTTTGTGAAGCTACTAAAAGTAACCGTATAATTTATGGTTTCAACCCAATTATTGAAACAATGACAATAGTACATTCCGAGACCCCCTGGGGACAACCACGAGAAGAGAGGTTATAATTCCCAGGCCCCATGGGGACAACCACAACAAACCATGAAGTCCCCAGGCTACAGAGAGGTCCTAATCCTCTCTCTTGGATCCTAATTCCCAGGCCCCCTGGGGACAACCACAACAAGCCATCAAGTCCCCAGGCTACAGAAAGGTCCTAATCCTCTCTCTGGGATCCTAATTCCCAGGCCCCCTGGGGACAACCACAACAAGCCACCACATTTTTTTTTGTTTTGTTTTTTGTTTGTTTGTTTGTTTTTTATCTTTTTATTTTTATTGTTTTTTATTTTGTATTTGTTTTTGTTTTTTGTTTTTTATTTTTGTTGTTTTTTTTTGTTTGTTTTTTTTTGTTGTTGTTTGTTTCTTTGTTTTTGGTTTGTTTTTTTTGTTTTTTTTTTTTTGTTTTTTTTTTTTTCTTCTTCTTCTTCTTCTTTTTCATCAAGTCCCCAGGCTACAGAGAGGTCCTAATCCTCTCTCTGGGATCCTAATTCCCAGGCCCCCTGGGGACAACCACAACAAGAAAGGTGAGCTCCGAACGAGAGGACTCACCTAATAAAAACATTATCACACAACAACAACACAACAGCCAGGCTAAAGAGAGGTCCTAATCCTCTCTCTGGGGTCCTGACCCCCAGGCCCCGGGAGGTGGTAATCCCTGAAAATCTTAGCTTATAATTCCTCTTTATGATCCAGAGAACGAAGGAAATTTCTGATTTTCGAATACTGTAAAACGCACCTTTTTAAAGGAGCAGTCTGCACGTGCGAAGCATGAAACCGACCTTGATGATTTTCTGTCATGTATCATTCTCAACTCATAATATGTTAGGTGTGAATAAAGAATTAAAACTGAAAATCAATCCATTATTTGAAAAAACCTCGAAGACCCAAGCGTCACAGAATTGATTTTAACAGTCGGTATTCTTTCTTACTCCATAGTAAGAGCATAATAAAAGCACGGACATGCATACTTGAATCCCCTGGACTTGAATAAAGTGAATTTCAGAGGCCGCGGCGCCAAGTCCTTCCTCAAAATACAGTAAGTGAACTCAAAAATAACTTTCCATGTCTCAAAGCTCTACAGGCACATGCACACAATATTGCAAAAACAGATGTCGTTCGAGGCACAATATAATAAGAATATTAAGTTAACTATCGATAAACCAGAAAAATACCGCACCTGAATCATGAGAGAGCAACTCTGATCCCAAAGGAAGACACACTGGGCTAAGATGATTTGCTGCAGAGGAACCTTGACTGTGAAGTGCCAGCCGAGAGAGTCGAAACGGCTAGAGTGACGGTACATGCGAGAGGATATCGAAAGTTCAAGAAGAGGAGAAAGCAGCGACATTCGAGACGAGGGTTGCACGATTGTAGATCGATGTTCCAAGGACGGAGTTCGACCAAGAGCGGCGATGCAACATCTCTTCGTGGAAAGTCTGTCCAGAAAAACTCGAACGCCTAGGGCTTGCATGCAGTTGGAAGATCAAGGTAGCCCTTCCTAAACGGTGATCTAGACATTACAGCTTAGCAAAAATTCCAATTCATGAAGAAAAAATCCAGGCTATGAGTAACAAATATTTTGTTCCACGAAGAGAAGAATATGAAGTACTATTTTGCTGAGCTAGGCGCGAAAATATAGACATCAACTGTACATGTGATAGCTGGCATCTAATTGGCTGAGCGAAACAATTAGTGTGACAGGGGTCACATGCAGGAAGTGACCCCTGAAAGGAAGTGAGCTGATTCCACTACTGGTAAGGGCGGGTTTATGGTTATCACATTAACTTCAATTTATCCTGTTGTATAAATTAGCTTCTACCCCCCAAATAGTATTCGCCGTCTAAGTTTGGGGTTAATAACTCGATCGATACTTAGTCACAAATAATTATGTCTCGCGGAAACTCGCTATTTCTATTTGTTTTTGCATGGTTCCATGTTGCTAGTTTTGTTCATAAATGCGTATACCAAAGCATATTTAGCGCTATTTCGGCTATCGCATGTAAGAAACAAACAACAGCAACCACAGCATTGCTTGAAAACTGAAACCAGTCTTAGGTCAGTTTAGCTCGGTGTAACATGAATTTAAAGACTGATGTGATTATATCATGAAAGTTAAAATTGCGTTTGCTTTCTATGCAGGTTTCATTCGCGCTGTTTCCAACAGGTTTTTATACGAACTTCGAGGTACATACCAAGCGACAATCGAACAACTTTCTGCTCTTTTTAAACGAGTACACAATTAATCGCATTCCTACCAACCGGGAACAAACATTGCTGCTACTACTGAGCTTGAAATGTTGTTTTCTTTGCCTAAAAATTACAAGAGATCGTCGTGATTTCCTTCGGTACACAAGCTGTTTACGTAAAATAAACTAACACAGTTATAAACCGTCGTCGGTAACGACACAAACCAGCTTGCTCTCTTAATTCTGCCACAACAACAACGTACAACAACAGTTTATTCACTAACTAAAGACAAAAGCTTTACAGTATTGTATGCTCCGCAAAGAGCTATGAGGCTAATATAGACGGGAAAAAAATAATTTCCCTGTATAAGTAACGACTGCGCTGCTGTAAAGTCACTAAAAACGAAAACACTCGCGTGGACGCACCCAGTAAATAAAGCGCTGAATCGATTTCAGGTGTATGTTGACTTGTTGATATGTATATACCTAAACCTTCAGCAATGATCGTAATGAAAACAAATTCTCTTATCACGTATTGGTCAGAGCTTTTCATACATTTGTTGGCTCCTAAAAGAGCCGTTGGTTTAAGTGTTGATCAGGGATCACAGTGTATTCTAACCCCCAAAACCGTACAGAGTACGTCCTTGTCGTTTCAGAGCGTATACTACGTCCATGGCTGTAACGGTCTTACGCTTGGCGTGCTCGGTGTAGGTCACGGCATCGCGGATAACGTTCTCAAGGAAAACTTTCAGAACACCGCGTGTCTCCTCGTAGATCAGTCCAGAAATTCGCTTTACACCCCCACGGCGAGCGAGACGACGGATCGCTGGCTTGGTAATTCCTTATCGCTTGGTAATTCCTTATCGCGATATTATCGCGTAGAATCTTACAATGACGCTTAGCACCACCTTTGCCCAAGACTTTACCTCCTTTGCCGCGACCGGACATTCTCGGTTGTCTGAATTATCGTCAAGGTTTAAAAAGGGAAAGGTCTCGCTCTATGTTAAATTACTGCAGAACAGAAATTACTTTTCAATCTATACCCTTCAATCTGACCTCTCGGGAAACATTATTTCTTGTATTTACATAGATTTGTTCTTAGTAAAAGGACAACAAAAGAATATTATAATTTTCTTTCGCCCCACTGTCTATTGTAAGGCATGCAAATCAAAGCAGGGTGTCTCCGAAGCCGAACCAATCAGAAATGCATAAATCCTTAAATATCCAATCGGCTTGCGACAGCCTCCTGATAAATCGCGGCCATAAAAATTGCCCAGCTTTCACATAGAGCCTTTAATCTTCTGAACATCAGTGTCACAGTCATGGCCCGAACCAAGCAAACAGCGAGAAAGTCCACCGGAGGAAAAGCGCCTCGTAAACAGCTGGCTACTAAGGCAGCTCGAAAGAGCGCTCCTGCTACTGGTGGCGTGAAAAAACCGCACCGTTACAGGCCAGGAACAGTGGCCCTCAGAGAGATCCGTCGTTATCAGAAGTCCACCGAGTTGCTGATTCGCAAGTTACCGTTTCAGCGTCTTGTTCGAGAAATCGCTCAGGATTTCAAGACCGACTTGCGCTTTCAAAGCTCAGCCGTGCTGGCTCTTCAAGAGGCTAGCGAAGCCTACCTGGTCGGTCTTTTCGAGGACACCAACCTTTGCGCCATTCACGCTAAACGTGTCACCATCATGCCTAAAGATATCCAGTTGGCTCGTAGGATCCGGGGCGAACGTGCATAACAGCTCAGCTCGGTTCTGACAATCTCACATTACAAACGGCTCCTTTAGGAGCCACCACCTGACAATAAAAGTTAATGGCCAATAAACTACTTCTTACCTTGTCTCTACTTATTTCTTTATTAGTTACTAGTGAAATGAGACAGAAATAATTCTCATACTCCACGCCGTTACAAGTTTTTCGCGATAAGGACACAGTAGAGTACTAGTATCCCTAAGCTTACCAAAAAATTAGTGATTGCGCCCAACAACTCCTTATTCGTTCAGTCAATCTCTCTGCCTGTCTTCCTATGTTGACGTTTACAATCCATCTCATTTTCAAAGAACTTAGCAAACATCTCAGAGGTAACAGATCTATCGCGATCAGTAGTAACTGATCCCTCTGCGGTCCGCTATAACAACTTAAGAAAAGAGTTGCGCAAGTAACCAACATTAGCTATCGCTGTGGAGACTATAACGAGACATGTCTGTCAAAAGCACCCAGAAGAAAGCTTCTAAACAGCCGGCCGAACACCCTAAGTATGCAGAAATGATCATACAAGCCCTTCACGCCCTGAAAGATCGTAATGGTTCTTCGCGTCAGGCTGTCGACAAGTACGTTAAGAACCATTTCAAAGTGGGAGACAAAGCAAGTCATTTTATTAAAATGGCTCTTAAGAGAGGCGTGGAGAATGGTCAATTTATCAACACCAAAGGGTCCGGAGCTTCAGGTTCTTTCAAGGTCAACAAAGAAGTAAAGAAAGCAAAGGCAGCCAAAGACCTGGCGAAGAAGACCAAAACCGCCGATCCAGCCAACAAACCAAAAATAAAGAAGGTCGCCGCGAAAGAAAAGACCGCCCGCAAACCAGCCGAGAAAACCAAGAAATCGCCGGGTAAGAAAGTTTCCAGCAGCAAGAACAAGACACCTCTCGTGCCAAAGAAGACTGCCACAAAGAAGCCGTTGCCTAAGAAAGCGAAAGAAAGCAAAGCCTCGGTTAAAAAATCAGCCAACAAGAAAGTCAGTGGCAAGTAAAACTCGCCCACTTATTCAACTACCGGCTCCTTTAGGAGCCACCAAATAAAGAAAAGTCATCACCAATATCACCTCTAGTATGTTGACCTTAGGTCACCTTCACCTATAGCACAGTATTTATTTCTCCTTTGCCGAAACTGATTTCGTTTTTGTTGAGCAGAAGGTTACTTGAACCGCGGCTTAGAGACGCCTTAAAAGAGTAAACAAAAGCCACTCCATAAGATCAGATCAGATCAGATCAGATAAGATAAATACTTTTTATTCGAAGTGGTCAGTACATGCACCTTGGTCAAGAAACTGGTTATCAGGTACCCGGGTAATGAAAACTACCGTAAACGTCAATATTCAATAGTAAGAATCCCTCCCGCTTAACTGATTGGAAGTATTAAAACCCTTACATCCCGGAAAATATATATTTGCAGCCTGGTAAACCGTTTTCTTGTTCTCAAGTGCAGTACCGAAATGACCTGTTCATGCCTGTAACACTTTTAAGTAACGTTGTTTTACGAACTACTTCAGTTGATTCTCTGGCGTGGTGTAGTGGTCATCGCGCTGGGAAGGAGATCGTGCGGAAACTGTTGGGTTCGGTGCGTGTTGTCAACCAGCAATCGTTTATTTGTTTCTTTTTTTTTTCTTCTTTTCTCTTTGCTTACATAAAAATCATCTTTTAAAACCTTTATCTGTGTGTTTTTTATGTAAAAAGTAAAGTTGAACGGGTAAATAGAGGAATGATTTGTTCGTTCCTTGACATTTTTTAATGGGAGCAAGTGTGCGAAGAGTTTCAGGGTTTATAATGACGATTGAAAACTCTAAGAAACTCTGTTGATCATTGCTTTTTTTGACATTTGGTGGCTCCTAAAAGAGCCGTTGTTTAGATCTGGTATTGAAGAATGGACTTCACTTGCTACTAGTGTACTTCGTGACGGCCTTGGTACCCTCACTGACTGCGTGTTTTGCGAGTTCTCCTGGAAGGAGCAGTCTGATGGCTGTCTGAATCTCGCGGGAGCTGATAGTGGACTTCTTGTTGTAGTGGGCTAGACGGGAGGATTCTGTAGCAATGCGCTCAAAGATATCGTTCACGAAAGAGTTCATGATACCCATTGCTTTGCTGAAGATTCCGGTGTCAGGATGTACCTGCTTCAACACTTTGTAGATGTAGATCGCATAACTCTCCTTCCGTTTCGATCGCCGTTTTTTCGTACTGTCGCCCGACGTGGATTTTGCCTTACCGCCGCTCTTCTTCTCTCCCTTTTTAGCTGCAATCGGTTTAGGTGCCATGGTAAAGAAAGATATCTCTGCCTTTTCGAAATAGAGTTTGGTAATTCGGGATATCACAGTTTCTATTTATGTTGCCAAATTCAATAGGATCAATTAATATGCGGATCGCAAGTTCTCGTCGGTGATTGGTGTCTTTTTTTTCTCGGTGTAAACAATGGAGCGTGCCGCCAATCGACACAAAGAGAACAATTGCAAGGCTAGAATTTCTTTTATGAGCCAATGTAAGACTTTTGATTGGTGCAATCTGATCCACGAAACGCAGTCCGCGCGTGATAAATTATGGCGGCCCAAGTCATGTCTTGGAAAACAGTCTCCTGAAACTTAAACTGAAACTTAAGATACGAGTTACTCGACAAAATGACCGGACGAGGAAAAGGTAAAGCCCAGGGCACCAAGTCAAAGACTCGTTCTTCCAGGGCAGGTCTACAGTTTCCTGTTGGTCGCATCCATCGCCTTCTTCGTAAAGGCAACTACGCTGAACGCGTCGGAGCCGGTGCTCCCGTGTACTTGGCTGCCGTACTTGAGTATCTGAGTGCTGAGATCCTCGAGTTAGCGGGAAACGCAGCACGCGACAACAAGAAGTCAAGAATCATTCCTCGTCACCTCCAGTTGGCTGTGCGAAATGACGAAGAATTAAACAAACTCCTTGCCGGTGTCACCATCGCTCAAGGCGGTGTTCTTCCCAACATTCAGGCAGTATTACTACCTAAAAAGACAGAGAAGAAACAACACTAAGCGACGGCAACAACCATAAATACAAACGGCTCTTTTAGGAGCCACCAAGTCTAGAATAAAGTCATGACCAATCACGATATAAATTTGTAATTAATGCTCTTAACCCATAACCCCTTAGATAAGCAAGTAACTAGACCAGAATTATTATGGGAAAAGGGGTAAGGGATGAAGTACTCCAAATATGGACAGCAGGTCACTTTTCTCTACATATTGGTGTAACAGTCCGAAATCTACAAGGGGAGAGGTGATAATCCTCTCTAGGGAGTGATAATCCCCCAGGATAGTGAGAGGTGATAATCCTCTCTTGGGGGTGATAATCCCCCAGGATAGTGAGAAGCTAGGTGATAATCCTCTCTAGGGGTTGATAATCCCCCAAGGTTGTGAGTGGAGGTGATAATCCCCCTTGGGTACTGAAGAGGTGGAAAGACCTCTCTAGATGTCTAATTCCCCGGTTTAAGGAGTGAAAAGAGTCTATGGGGCAAAGTGTGACCTGTATGGGAGCACTTCATCCCGAACCCATGTTTATTAATTGCCAACGACTCTGAATACAGATATCATCACTAATTTAAACTAGGATTGCGTGCCTGCTGCCCGTCAGGAAAAACCCTCAATTATTTTGAGGGAAACCTGAACCCTCCCGAAAGCAGAGCCAGACACTTAACATGAACCTCGAGGGAGAGAGGTTAGACAAAAATATATTAATAGAAGTTGTAAGTAACTGACAATTAAACTTTTATCAACTTAATAATCAAAATGAGGCCCAAAGTAACTAAGGGCACAAGCATGTTAGGATGCCTGGTACAATGATTAATTCCCCTCAGTAGAAACCCTACCTCTTTTCTGCCATATCTTCTTGACAATTGCAAATTGATTCAAAGTGTAAACAATAAAGATCAGTAGTTCGTATGACTGCCGAAAGTATAAGCAGCTTCTTAAATTTTTAAGCAAGAGAAAAGACTTCATATTCTCGGTTTTCACATGACGTCACTAAAATTCAAACTAAGAAACTATCGATTCTTCTGAGTTTCTGAGTTTCATGAGGTATTACAGCACCTAAACACCTTTATTTAAAGAGAGTTTTGGTTCGAAAGGGTTCTTCGTTTTGCGATAGAGGACGTTTGAATTTCTAGGCTTTTGCGTGACGCGGCATTTAGCTGGCGGCCACAACGGCTCTTATGTGAGTTAAAAACATTACCAATTTTGGGAGATTTTGCTGTCTAAACATTCTTTGTCTCAGAATAAATATCACTTTAATAGTTTATGAGTTTTTCAAGCGATGAATTAACGCATTAGTAGGAAAACTCAAAAACAGATGTTTCTGTTGGTTTCCGGCGGCCATATTTGTGCCCCGCAAAGGGACACAAACATGGCGTCTCCATACAAAGCTTTCTAAATTTGGGTAAAACGTTTTTCCTAATATCTCGCATATGAAATATCGCACAGACCTGATTCTTGGCGAGGCCTTTTGCTTATTTATCTTCTTATATTTCCTAGATTCGGGACTTTCTGTATTGAATGGTTTGCAATTTTATTTTTGATTGCGTGACAGTGAAAACCGAGAATATAAAACCTTAAGAAAACCAGCAGAGAGAATCAAGCAGTAAAAAGGGAGGGTGGGATGGGATTTTGTTCCACGAAGAGAAGAATATGAAGTGCTATTTTGCTGAGCTAGGCGAGAAAATATAGACATCAACTGTACATGTGATAGCTGGCATCTAATTGGCTGAGCGAAACAATTAGTGTGACATGGGTCACATGCAGGAAGTGACCCCTGAAAGGAAGTGAGCTGATTCCACTACTGGTAAGGGCGGGTTTATGGTTATCACATTAACTTCAATTTATCCTGTTGTATAAATTAGCTTTAATGCTCTTAACCCATAACCCCTTAGATAAGCAAGTAACTAGACCAGAATTATTATGGGAAAAGGGGTAAGGGATGAAGTACTCCAAATATGGACAGCAGGTCACTTTTCTCTACATATTGGTGTAACAGTCCGAAATCTACAAGGGGAGAGGTGATAATCCTCTCTAGGGAGTGATAATCCCCCAGGATAGTGAGAGGTGATAATCCTCTCTTGGGGGTGATAATCCCCCAGGATAGTGAGAAGCTAGGTGATAATCCTCTCTAGGGGTTGATAATCCCCCAAGGTTGTGAGTGGAGGTGATAATCCCCCTTGGGTACTGAAGAGGTGGAAAGACCTCTCTAGATGTCTAATTCCCCGGTTTAAGGAGTAAAAAGAGTCTATGGGGCAAAGTGTGACCTGTATGGGAGCACTTCATCCCCACAAATACCCCAAAGGGGTATTCCCCATAGACGAACAACAGGAATTGTAGGGCTATTTCCATAGTCAAATGTCACTTGAAAGAATGGTCACATGGTACTTGAACATTGCTGTAAGATTAGACCGGGCAAATGTCCCATTGACTAGGTATCAGCTGAGGACTTAACCAAGAACAGTAACCAGTTGGTCAGTGGCCTAAGACTTCCTCCACAGCAGATGAGGAGATATGCAATAACAAATAACAAAACAAAGGATCAGTCTGTAAATTAAGCATAATTAATTGACTAATTACACAAACTGGATGCCACTGGTGTATCTATCAAGTTAGGGCCAGATACTGACATGGGAGAACCCAATATATATCGACAAAATTTTTGAACAATTCCTTATCGATAAATCGGAATACACATGCTCAGGGTTGTTGTTTGTAAGCTACTAAAAGTAACCGTATAATTTATGGTTTCAACCCAATTATTGAAACAATGACAATAGTACATTCCGAGACCCCCTGGGGACAACCACGAGAAGAGAGGTTATAATTCCCAGGCCCCATGGGGACAACCACAACAAACCATGAAGTCCCCAGGCTACAGAGAGGTCCTAATCCTCTCTCTGGGATCCTAATTCCCAGGCCCCCTGGGGACAACCACAACAAGCCATCAAGTCCCCAGCCTACAGAAAGGTCCTAATCCTCTCTCTGGGATCCTAATTCCCAGGCCCCCTGGGGACAACCACAACAAGCCACCACATTTTTTTTTGTTTTGTTTTTTGTTTGTTTGTTTGTTTTTTATCTTTTTATTTTTATTGTTTTTTATTTTGTATTTGTTTTTGTTTTTTGTTTTTTATTTTTGTTGTTTTTTTTTGTTTGTTTTTTTTTGTTGTTGTTTGTTTCTTTGTTTTTGGTTTGTTTTTTTTGTTTTTTTTTTTTTGTTTTTTTTTTTTTCTTCTTCTTCTTCTTCTTTTTCATCAAGTCCCCAGACTACAGAGAGGTCCTAATCCTCTCTCTGGGATCCTAATTCCCAGGCCCCCTGGGGACAACCACAACAAACCACCAAGTCCCCAGGCTACAGAGAGGTCCTAATCCTCTCTCTGGGATCCTAATTCCCAGGCCCCCTGGGGACAACCACAACAAGAAAGGTGAGCTCCGAACGAGAGGACTCACCTAATAAAAACATTATCACACAACAACAACACAACAGCCAGGCTAAAGAGAGGTCCTAATCCTCTCTCTGGGGTCCTGATCCCCAGGCCCCGGGAGGTGGTAATCCCTGAAAATCTTAGCTTATAATTCCTCTTTATGATCCAGAGAACGAAGGAAATTTCTGATTTTCGAATACTGTAAAACGCACCTTTTTAAAGGAGCAGTCTGCACGTGCGAAGCATGAAACCGACCTTGATGATTTTCTGTCATGTATCATTCTCAACTCATAATATGTTAGGTGTGAATAAAGAATTAAAACTGAAAATCAATCCATTATTTGAAAAAACCTCGAAGACCCAAGCGTCACAGAATTGATTTTAACAGTCGGTATTCTTTCTTACTCCATAGTAAGAGCATAATAGAAGCACGGACATGCATACTTGAATCCCCTGGACTTGAATAAAGTGAATTTCAGAGGCCGCGGCGCCAAGTCCTTCCTCAAAATACAGTAAGTGAACTCAAAAATAACTTTCCATGTCTCAAAGCTCTACAGGCACATGCACACAATATTGCAAAAACAGATGTCGTTCGAGGCACAATATAATAAGAATATTAAGTTAACTATCGATAAACCAGAAAAATACCGCACCTGAATCATGAGAGAGCAACTCTGATCCCAAAGGAAGACACACTGGGCTAAGATGATTTGCTGCAGAGGAACCTTGACTGTGAAGTGCCAGCCGAGAGAGTCGAAACGGCTAGAGTGACGGTACATGCGAGAGGATATCGAAAGTTCAAGAAGAGGAGAAAGCAGCGACATTCGAGACGAGGGTTGCACGATTGTAGATCGATGTTCCAAGGACGGAGTTCGACCAAGAGCGGCGATGCAACATCTCTTCGTGGAAAGTCTGTCCAGAAAAACTCGAACGCCTAGGGCTTGCATGCAGTTGGAAGATCAAGGTAGCCCTTCCTAAACGGTGATCTAGACATTACAGCTTAGCAAAAATTCCAATTCATGAAGAAAAAATCCAGGCTATGAGTAACAAATATTTTGTTCCACGAAGAGAAGAATATGAAGTGCTATTTTGCTGAGCTAGGCGCGAAAATATAGACATCAACTGTACATGTGATAGCTGGCATCTAATTGGCTGAGCGAAACAATTAGTGTGACAGGGGTCACATACAGGAAGTGACCCCTGAAAGGAAGTGAGCTGATTCCACTACTGGTAAGGGCGGGTTTATGGTTATCACATTAACTTCAATTTATCCTGTTGTATAAATTAGCTTCTACCCCCCAAATAGTATTCGCCGTCTAAGTTTGGGGTTAATAACTCGATCGATACTTAGTCACAAATAATTATGTCTCGCGGAAACTCGCTATTTCTATTTGTTTTTGCATGGTTCCATGTTGCTAGTTTTGTTCATAAATGCGTATACCAAAGCATATTTAGCGCTATTTCGGCTATCGCATGTAAGAAACAAACAACAGCAACCACAGCATTGCTTGAAAACTGAAACCAGTCTTAGGTCAGTTTAGCTCGGTGTAACATGAATTTAAAGACTGATGTGATTATATCATGAAAGTTGAAATTGCGTTTGCTTTCTATGCAGGTTTCATTCGCGCTGTTTCCAACAGGTTTTTATACGAACTTCGAGGTACATACCAAGCGACAATCGAACAACTTTCTGCTCTTTTTAAACGAGTACACAATTAATCGCATTCCTACCAACCGGGAACAAACATTGCTGCTACTACTGAGCTTGAAATGTTGTTTTCTTTGCCTAAAAATTACAAGAGATCGTCGTGATTTCCTTCAGTACACAAGCTGTTTACGTAAAATAAACTAACACAGTTATAAACCGTCCTCGGTAACGACACAAACCAGCTTGCTCTCTTAATTCTGCCACAACAACAACGTACAACAACAGTTTATTCACTAACTAAAGACAAAAGCTTTACAGTATTGTATGCCCCGCAAAGAACTATGAGGCTAATCTAGACGGGAAAAAAATAATTTCCCTGTATAAGTAACGACTGCGCTGCTGTAAAGTCACTAAAAACGAAAAAACTCGCGTGGACGCACCCAGTAAATAAAGCGCTGAATCGATTTCAGGTGTATGTTGACTTGTTGATATGTGTATAAACCTTCAGCAATGATCGTAATGAAAACAAATTCTCTTATCACGTATTGGTCAGAGCTTTTCATACATTTGTTGGCTCCTAAAAGAGCCGTTGGTTTAAGTGTTGATCAGGGATCACAGTGTATTCTAACCCCCAAAACCGTACAGAGTACGTCCTTGTCGTTTCAGAGCGTATACTACGTCCATGGCTGTAACGGTCTTACGCTTGGCGTGCTCGGTGTAGGTCACGGCATCGCGGATAACGTTCTCAAGGAAAACTTTCAGAACACCGCGTGTCTCCTCGTAGATCAGTCCAGAAATTCGCTTTACACCCCCACGGCGAGCGAGACGACGGATCGCTGGCTTGGTAATTCCTTGGATATTATCGCGTAGAATCTTACGATGACGTTTAGCACCACCTTTGCCCAAGCCTTTACCTCCTTTGCCGCGACCGGACATTCTCGGTTGTCTGAATTATCGTCAAGGTTTAAAAAGGGAAAGGTCTCGCTCTATGTTAAATTACTGCAGAACAGAAATTACTTTTCAATCTATACCCTTCAATCTGACCTCTCGGGAAACATTATTTCTTGTATTTACATAGATTTGTTCTTAGTAAAAGGACATACAAAAGAATATTATAATTTTCTTTCGCCCCACTGTCTATTGTAAGGCATGCAAATCAAAGCAGGGTGTCTCCGAAGCCGAACCAATCAGAAATGCATAAATTCTTAAATATCCAATCGGCTTGCGACAGCCTTCTGATAAATCGCGGCCATAAAAATTGCCCAGCTTTCACATAGAGCCTTTAACCTTCTGAACATCAGTTTCACAGTCATGGCCCGAACCAAGCAAACAGCGAGAAAGTCCACCGGAGGAAAAGCGCCTCGTAAACAGCTGGCTACTAAGGCAGCTCGAAAGAGCGCTCCTGCTACTGGTGGCGTGAAAAAACCGCACCGTTACAGGCCAGGAACAGTGGCCCTCAGAGAGATCCGTCGTTATCAGAAGTCCACCGAGTTGCTGATTCGCAAGTTACCGTTTCAGCGTCTTGTTCGAGAAATCGCTCAGGATTTCAAGACCGACTTGCGCTTTCAAAGCTCAGCCGTGCTGGCTCTTCAAGAGGCTAGCGAAGCCTACCTGGTCGGTCTTTTCGAGGACACCAACCTTTGCGCCATTCACGCTAAACGTGTCACCATCATGCCTAAAGATATCCAGTTGGCTCGTAGGATCCGGGGCGAACGTGCATAACAGCTCAGCTCGGTTCTGACAATCTCACATTACAAACGGCTCCTTTAGGAGCCACCACCTGACAATAAAAGTTAATGGCCAATAAACTACTTCTTACCTTGTCTCTACTTATTTCTTTATTAGTTACTAGTGAAATGAGACAGAAATAATTCTCATACTCCACGCCGTTACAAGTTTTTCGCGATAAGGACACAGTAGAGTACTAGTATCCCTAAGCTTACCAAAAAAATAGTGATTGCGCCCAACAACTCCTTATTCGTTCAGTCAATCTCTCTGCCTGTCTTCCTAAGTTGACGTTTACAATCCATCTCATTTTCAAAGAACTTAGCAAACATCTTAGAGGTAACAGATCTATCGCGATCAGTAGTAACTGATCCCTCTGCGGTCCGCTATAACAACTTAAGAAAAGAGTTGCGCAAGTAACCAACATTAGCTATCGCTGTGGAGACTATAACGAGACATGTCTGTCAAAAGCACCCAGAAGAAAGCTTCTAAACAGCCGGCCGAACACCCTAAGTATGCAGAAATGATCATACAAGCCCTTCACGCCCTGAAAGATCGTAATGGTTCTTCGCGTCAGGCTGTCGACAAGTACGTTAAGAACCATTTCAAAGTGGGAGACAAAGCAAGTCATTTTATTAAAATGGCTCTTAAGAGAGGCGTGGAGAATGGTCAATTTATCAACACCAAAGGGTCCGGAGCTTCAGGTTCTTTCAAGGTCAACAAAGAAGTAAAGAAAGCAAAGGCAGCCAAAGACCTGGCGAAGAAGACCAAAACCGCCGATCCAGCCAACAAACCAAAAGTAAAGAAGGTCGCCGCGAAAGAAAAGACCGCCCGCAAACCAGCCGAGAAAACCAAGAAATCGCCGGGTAAGAAAGTTTCCAGCAGCAAGAACAAGACACCTCTCGTGCCAAAGAAGACTGCCACAAAGAAGCCGTTGCCTAAGAAAGCGAAAGAAAGCAAAGCCTCGGTTAAAAAATCAGCCAACAAGAAAGTCAGTGGCAAGTAAAACTCGCCCACTTATTCAACTACCGGCTCCTTTAGGAGCCACCAAATAAAGAAAAGTCATCACCAATATCACCTCTAGTATGTTGACCTTAGGTCACCTTCACCTATAGCACAGTATTTATTTCTCCTTTGCCGAAACTGATTTCGTTTTTGTTGAGCAGAAGGTTACTTGAACCGCGGCTTAGAGACGCCTTAAAAGAGTAAACAAAAGCCACTCCATAAGATCAGATCAGATCAGATAAGATAAATACTTTTTATTCGAAGTGGTCAGTACATGCACCTTGGTCAAGAAACTGGTTATCAGGTACCCGGGTAATGAAAACTACCGTAAACGTCAATATTCAATAGTAAGAATCCCTCCCGCTTAACTGATTGGAAGTATTAAAACCCTTACATCCCGGAAAATATATATTTGCAGCCTGGTAAACCGTTTTCTTGTTCTCAAGTGCAGTACCGAAATGACCTGTTCATGCCTGTAACACTTTTAAGTAACGTTGTTTTACGAACTACTTCAGTTGATTCTCTGGCGTGGTGTAGTGGTCATCGCGCTGGGAAGGAGATCGTGCGGAAACTGTTGGGTTCGGTGCGTGTTGTCAACCAGCAATCGTTTGTTTGTTTCTTTTTTTTTTGCTTCTTTTCTCTTTGCTCACATAAAAATCATCTTTAAAAACCTTCATCTGTGTTTTTTTTGTTTTGTTTTGTTTTTTTTTTTATGTAAAAAGTAAAGTTGAACGGGTAAATAGAGGAATGATTTGTTCGTTCATTGAAATTTTTTAATGGGAGCAAGTGTGCGAAGAGTTTCAGGGTTTATAATGACGATTGAAAACTCTAAGACACTGTGTTGATCATTGCTTTTTTTGACATTTGGTGGCTCCTAAAAGAGCCGTTGTTTAGATCTGGTATTGAAGAATGGACTTCACTTGCTACTAGTGTACTTCGTGACGGCCTTGGTACCCTCACTGACTGCGTGTTTTGCGAGTTCTCCTGGAAGGAGCAGTCTGATGGCTGTCTGAATCTCGCGGGAGCTGATAGTGGACTTCTTGTTGTAGTGGGCTAGACGGGAGGATTCTGTAGCAATGCGCTCAAAGATATCGTTCACGAAAGAGTTCATGATACCCATTGCTTTGCTGGAGATTCCGGTGTCAGGATGTACCTGCTTCAACACTTTGTAGATGTAGATCGCATAACTCTCCTTCCGTTTCGATCGCCGTTTTTTCGTACTGTCGCCCGACGTGGATTTTGCCTTACCGCCGCTCTTCTTCTCTCCCTTTTTAGCTGCAATCGGTTTAGGTGCCATGGTAAAGAAAGATATCTCTGCCTTTTCGAAATAGAGTTTGGTAATTCGGGATATCACAGTTTCTATTTATGTTGCCAAATTCAATAGGATCAATTAATATGCGGATCGCAAGTTCTCGTCGGTGATTGGTGTCTTTTTTTTTCTCGGTGTAAACAATGGAGCGTGCCGCCAATCGACACAAAGAGAACAATTGCAAGGCTAGAATTTCTTTTATGAGCCAATGTAAGACTTTTGATTGGTGCAATCTGATCCACGAAACGCAGTCCGCGCGTGATAAATTATGGCGGCCCAAGTCATGTCTTGGAAAACAGTCTCCTGAAACTTAAACTGAAACTTAAGATACGAGTTACTCGACAAAATGACCGGACGAGGAAAAGGTAAAGCCCAGGGCACCAAGTCAAAGACTCGTTCTTCCAGGGCAGGTCTACAGTTTCCTGTTGGTCGCATCCATCGCCTTCTTCGTAAAGGCAACTACGCTGAACGCGTCGGAGCCGGTGCTTCCGTGTACTTGGCTGCCGTACTTGAGTATCTGAGTGCTGAGATCCTCGAGTTAGCAGGAAACGCAGCACGCGACAACAAGAAGTCAAGAATCATTCCTCGTCACCTCCAGTTGGCTGTGCGAAATGACGAAGAATTAAACAAACTCCTTGCCGGTGTCACCATCGCTCAAGGCGGTGTTCTTCCCAACATTCAGGCAGTATTACTACCTAAAAAGACAGAGAAGAAACAACACTAAGCGACGGCAACAACCATAAATACAAACGGCTCTTTTAGGAGCCACCAAGTCTAGAATAAAGTCATGACCAATCACGATATAAATTTGTAATTAATGCTCTTAACCCATAACCCCTTAGATAAGCAAGTAACTAGACCAGAATTATTATGGGAAAAGGGGTAAGGGATGAAGTACTCCAAATATGGACAGCAGGTCACTTTTCTCTACATATTGGTGTAACAGTCCGAAATCTACAAGGGGAGAGGTGATAATCCTCTCTAGGGAGTGATAATCCCCCAGGATAGTGAGAAGCTAGGTGATAATCCTCTCTAGGGGTTGATAATCCCCCAAGGTTGTGAGTGGAGGTGATAATCCCCCTTGGGTACTGAAGAGGTGGAAAGACCTCTCTAGATGTCTAATTCCCCGGTTTAAGGAGTGAAAAGAGTCTATGGGGCAAAGTGTGACCTGTATGGGAGCACTTCATCCCGAACCCATGTTTATTAATTGCCAACGACTCTGAATACAGATATCATCACTAATTTAAACTAGGATTGCGTGCCTGCTGCCCGTCAGGAAAAACCCTCAATTATTTTGAGGGAAACCTGAACCCTCCCGAAAGCAGAGCCAGACACTTAACATGAACCTCGAGGGAGAGAGGTTAGACAAAAATATATTAATAGAAGTTGTAAGTAACTGACAATTAAACTTTTATCAACTTAATAATCAAAATGAGGCCCAAAGTAACTAAGGGCACAAGCATGTTAGGATGCCTGGTACAATGATTAATTCCCCTCAGTAGAAACCCTACCTCTTTTCTGCCATATCTTCTTGACAATTGCAAATTGATTCAACGTGTAAACAATAAAGATCAGTAGTTCGTATGACTGCCGAAAGTATAAGCAGCTTCTTAAATTTTTAAGCAAGAGAAAAGACTTCATATATAAAACCTTAAGAAAACCAGCAGAGAGAATCAAGCAGTAAAAAGGGAGGGTGGGATGGGATTTTGTTCCACGAAGAGAAGAATATGAAGTGCTATTTTGCTGAGCTAGGCGCGAAAATATAGACATCAACTGTACATGTGATAGCTGGCATCTAATTGGCTGAGCGAAACAATTAGTGTGACAGGGGTCACATGCAGGAAGTGACCCCTGAAAGGAAGTGAGCTGATTCCACTACTGGTAAGGGCGGGTTTATGGTTATCACATTAACTTCAATTTATCCTGTTGTATAAATTAGCTTTAATGCTCTTAACCCATAACCCCTTAGATAAGCAAGTAACTAGACCAGAATTATTATGGGAAAAGGGGTAAGGGATGAAGTACTCCAAATATGGACAGCAGGTCACTTTTCTCTACATATTGGTGTAACAGTCCGAAATCTACAAGGGGAGAGGTGATAATCCTCTCTAGGGAGTGATAATCCCCCAGGATAGTGAGAGGTGATAATCCTCTCTTGGGGGTGATAATCCCCCAGGATAGTGAGAAGCTAGGTGATAATCCTCTCTAGGGGTTGATAATCCCCCAAGGTTGTGAGTGGAGGTGATAATCCCCCTTGGGTACTGAAGAGGTGGAAAGACCTCTCTAGATGTCTAATTCCCCGGTTTAAGGAGTAAAAAGAGTCTATGGGGCAAAGTGTGACCTGTATGGGAGCACTTCATCCCCACAAATACCCCAAAGGGGTATTCCCCATAGACGAACAACAGGAATTGTAGGGCTATTTCCATAGTCAAATGTCACTTGAAAGAATGGTCACATGGTACTTGAACATTGCTGTAAGATTAGACCGGGCAAATGTCCCATTGACTAGGTATCAGCTGAGGACTTAACCAAGAACAGTAACCAGTTGGTCAGTGGCCTAAGACTTCCTCCACAGCAGATGAGGAGATATGCAATAACAAATAACAAAACAAAGGATCAGTCTGTAAATTAAGCATAATTAATTGACTAATTACACAAACTGGATGCCACTGGTGTATCTATCAAGTTAGGGCCAGATACTGACATGGGAGAACCCAATATATATCGACAAAATTTTTGAACAATTCCTTATCGATAAATCGGAATACACATGCTCAGGGTTGTTGTTTGTAAGCTACTAAAAGTAACCGTATAATTTATGGTTTCAACCCAATTATTGAAACAATGACAATAGTACATTCCGAGACCCCCTGGGGACAACCACGAGAAGAGAGGTTATAATTCCCAGGCCCCATGGGGACAACCACAACAAACCATGAAGTCCCCAGGCTACAGAGAGGTCCTAATCCTCTCTCTGGGATCCTAATTCCCAGGCCCCCTGGGGACAACCACAACAAGCCATCAAGTCCCCAGGCTACAGAAAGGTCCTAATCCTCTCTCTGGGATCCTAATTCCCAGGCCCCCTGGGGACAAC
>OZ037788.1:17403613-17531113 GCA_964035525.1 Porites cylindrica | reverse complement strand
AAAATTGCCCAGCTTTCACATAGAGCCTTTAATCTTCTGAACATCAGTGTCACAGTCATGGCCCGAACCAAGCAAACAGCGAGAAAGTCCACCGGAGGAAAAGCGCCTCGTAAACAGCTGGCTACTAAGGCAGCTCGAAAGAGCGCTCCTGCTACTGGTGGCGTGAAAAAACCGCACCGATACAGGCCAGGAACAGTGGCCCTCAGAGAGATCCGTCGTTATCAGAAGTCCACCGAGTTGCTGATTCGCAAGTTACCGTTTCAGCGTCTTGTTCGAGAAATCGCTCAGGATTTCAAGACCGACTTGCGCTTTCAAAGCTCAGCCGTGCTGGCTCTTCAAGAGGCTAGCGAAGCCTACCTGGTCGGTCTTTTCGAGGACACCAACCTTTGCGCCATTCACGCTAAACGTGTCACCATCATGCCTAAAGATATCCAGTTGGCTCGTAGGATCCGGGGCGAACGTGCATAACAGCTCAGCTCGGTTCTGACATTCTCACATTACAAACGGCTCCTTTAGGAGCCACCACCTCACAATAAAAGTTAATGGCCAATAAACTACTTCTTACCTTGTCTCTACTTATTTCTTTATTAGTTACTAGTGAAATGAGACAGAAATAATTCTCATACTCCACGCCGTTACAAGTTTTTCGCGATAAGGACACAGTAGAGTACTAGTATCCCTAAGCTTACCAAAAAATTAGTGATTGCTCCCAACAACTCCTTATTCGTTCAGTCAATCTCTCTGCCTGTCTTCCTATGTTGACGTTTACAATCCATCTCATTTTCAAAGAACTTAGCAAACATCTCAGAGGTAACAGATCTATCGCGATCAGTAGTAACTGATCCCTCTGCGGTCCGCTATAACAACTTAAGAAAAGAGTTGCGCAAGTAACCAACATTAGCTATCGCTGTGGAGACTATAACGAGACATGTCTGTCAAAAGCACCCAGAAGAAAGCTTCTAAACAGCCGGCCGAACACCCTAAGTATGCAGAAATGATCATACAAGCCCTTCACGCCCTGAAAGATCGTAATGGTTCTTCGCGTCAGGCTGTCGACAAGTACGTTAAGAACCATTTCAAAGTAGGAGACAAAGCAAGTCATTTTATTAAAATGGCTCTTAAGAGAGGCGTGGAGAATGGTCAATTTATCAACACCAAAGGGTCCGGAGCTTCAGGTTCTTTCAAGGTCAACAAAGAAGTAAAGAAAGCAAAGGCAGCCAAAGACCTGGCGAAGAAGACCAAAACCGCCGATCCAGCCAACAAACCAAAAATAAAGAAGGTCGCCGCGAAAGAAAAGACCGCCCGCAAACCAGCCGAGAAAACCAAGAAATCGCCGGGTAAGAAAGTTTCCAGCAGCAAGAAGAAGACACCTCTCGTGCCAAAGAAGACTGCCACAAAGAAGCCGTTGCCTAAGAAAGCGAAAGAAAGCAAAGCCTCGGTTAAAAAATCAGCCAACAAGAAAGTCAGTGGCAAGTAAAACTCGCCCACTTATTCAACTACCGGCTCCTTTAGGAGCCACCAAATAAAGAAAAGTCATCACCAATATCACCTCTAGTATGTTGACCTTAGGTCACCTTCACCTATAGCACAGCATTTATTTCTCCTTTGCCGAAACTGATTTCGTTTTTGTTAAGCAGAAGGTTACTTGAACCGCGGCTTAGAGACGCCTTAAAAGAGTAAACAAAAGCCACTCCATAAGATCAGATCAGATCAGATCAGATAAGATAAATACTTTTTATTCGAAGTGGTCAGTACATGCACCTTGGTCAAGAAACTGGTTATCAGGTACCCGGGTAATGAAAACTACCGTAAACGTCAATATTCAATAGTAAGAATCCCTCCCGCTTAACTGATTTGAAGTATTAAAACCCTTACATCCCGGAAAATATATATTTGCAGCCTGGTAAACCGTTTTCTTGTTCTCAAGTGCAGTACCGAAATGACCTGTTCATGCCTGTAACACTTTTAAGTAACGTTGTTTTACGAACTACTTGAGTTGATTCTCTGGCGTGGTGTAGTGGTCATCGCGCTGGGAAGGAGATCGTGCGGAAACTGTTGGGTTCGGTGCGTGTTGTCAACCAGCAATCGTTTATTTGTTTCTTTTTTTTTTCTTCTTTTCTCTTTGCTTACATAAAAATCATCTTTTAAAACCTTTATCTGTGTGTTTTTTATGTAAAAAGTAAAGTTGAACGGGTAAATAGAGGAATGATTTGTTCGTTCCTTGACATTTTTTAATGGGAGCAAGTGTGCGAAGAGTTTCAGGGTTTATAATGACGATTGAAAACTCTAAGAAACTGTGTTGATCATTGCTTTTTTTGACATTTGGTGGCTCCTAAAAGAGCCGTTGTTTAGATCTGGTATTGAAGAATGGACTTCACTTGCTACTAGTGTACTTCGTGACGGCCTTGGTACCCTCACTGACTGCGTGCTTTGCGAGTTCTCCTGGAAGGAGCAGTCTGATGGCTGTCTGAATCTCGCGGGAGCTGATAGTGGACTTCTTGTTGTAGTGGGCTAGACGGGAGGATTCTGTAGCAATGCGCTCAAAGATATCGTTCACGAAAGAGTTCATGATACCCATTGCTTTGCTGAAGATTCCGGTGTCAGGATGTACCTGCTTCAACACTTTGTACATGTAGATCGCATAACTCTCCTTCCGTTTCGATCGCCGTTTTTTCGTACTGTCGCCCGACGTGGATTTTGCCTTACCGCCGCTCTTCTTCTCTCCCTTTTTAGCTGCAATCGGTTTAGGTGCCATGGTAAAGAAAGATATCTCTGCCTTTTCGAAATAGAGTTTGGTAATTCGGGATATCACAGTTTCTATTTATGTTGCCAAATTCAATAGGATCAATTAATATGCGGATCGCAAGTTCTCGTCGGTGATTGGTGTCTTTTTTTTCTCGGTGTAAACAATGGAGCGTGCCGCCAATCGACACAAAGAGAACAATTGCAAGGCTAGAATTTCTTTTATGAGCCAATGTAAGACTTTTGATTGGTGCAATCTGATCCACGAAACGCAGTCCGCGCGTGATAAATTATGGCGGCCCAAGTCATGTCTTGGAAAACAGTCTCCTGAAACTTAAACTGAAACTTAAGATACGAGTTACTCGACAAAATGACCGGACGAGGAAAAGGTAAAGCCCAGGGCACCAAGTCAAAGACTCGTTCTTCCAGGGCAGGTCTACAGTTTCCTGTTGGTCGCATCCATCGCCTTCTTCGTAAAGGCAACTACGCTGAACGCGTCGGAGCCGGTGCTCCCGTGTACTTGGCTGCCGTACTTGAGTATCTGAGTGCTGAGATCCTCGAGTTAGCAGGAAACGCAGCACGCGACAACAAGAAGTCAAGAATCATTCCTCGTCACCTCCAGTTGGCTGTGCGAAATGACGAAGAATTAAACAAACTCCTTGCCGGTGTCACCATCGCTCAAGGCGGTGTTCTTCCCAACATTCAGGCAGTATTACTACCTAAAAAGACAGAGAAGAAACAACACTAAGCGACGGCAACAACCATAAATACAAACGGCTCTTTTAGGAGCTACCAAGTCTAGAATAAAGTCATGACCAATCACGATATAAATTTGTAATTAATGCTCTTAACCCATAACCCCTTAGATAAGCAAGTAACTAGACCAGAATTATTATGGGAAAAGGGGTAAGGGATGAAGTACTCCAAATATGGACAGCAGGTCACTTTTCTCTACATATTGGTGTAACAGTCCGAAATCTACAAGGGGAGAGGTGATAATCCTCTCTAGGGAGTGATAATCCCCCAGGATAGTGAGAGGTGATAATCCTCTCTTGGGGGTGATAATCCCCCAGGATAGTGAGAAGCTAGGTGATAATCCTCTCTAGGGGTTGATAATCCCCCAAGGTTGTGAGTGGAGGTGATAATCCCCCTTGGGTACTGAAGAGGTGGAAAGACCTCTCTAGATGTCTAATTCCCCGGTTTAAGGAGTGAAAAGAGTCTATGGGGCAAAGTGTGACCTGTATGGGAGCACTTCATCCCGAACCCATGTTTATTAATTGCCAACGACTCTGAATACAGATATCATCACTAATTTAAACTAGGATTGCGTGCCTGCTGCCCGTCAGGAAAAACCCTCAATTATTTTGAGGGAAACCTGAACCCTCCCGAAAGCAGAGCCAGACACTTAACATGAACCTCGAGGGAGAGAGGTTAGACAAAAATATATTAATAGAAGTTGTAAGTAACTGACAATTAAACTTTTATCAACTTAATAATCAATATGAGGCCCAAAGTAACTAAGGGCACAAGCATGTTAGGATGCCTGGTACAATGATTAATTCCCCTCAGTAGAAACCCTACCTCTTTTCTGCCATATCTTCTTGACAATTGCAAATTGATTCAAAGTGTAAACAATAAAGATCAGTAGTTCGTATGACTGCCGAAAGTATAAGCAGCTTCTTAAATTTTTAAGCAAGAGAAAAGACTTCATATTCTCGGTTTTCACATGACGTCACTAAAATTCAAACTAAGAAACTATCGATTCTTCTGAGTTTCTGAGTTTCATGAGGTATTACAGCACCTAAACACCTTTATTTAAAGAGAGTTTTGGTTCGAAAGGGTTCTTCGTTTTGCGATAGAGGACGTTTGAATTTCTAGGCTTTTGCGTGACGTGGCATTTAGCTGGCGGCCACAACGGCTCTTATGTGGGTTAAAAACATTACCAATTTTGGGAGATTTTGCTGTCTAAACATTCTTTGTCTCAGAATAAATATCACTTTAATAGTTTATGAGTTTTTCAAGCGATGAATTAACGCATAAGTAGGAAAACTCAAAAACAGATGTTTCTGTTGGTTTCCGGCGGCCATATTTGTGCCCCGCAAAGGGACACAAACATGGCGTCTCCATACAAAGCTTTCTAAATTTGGGTAAAACGTTTTTCCTAATATCTCGCATATGAAATATCGCACAGACCTGATTCTTGGCGAGGCCTTTTGCTTATTTATCTTCTTATATTTCCTAGATTCGGGACTTTCTGTATTGAATGGTTTGCAATTTTATTTTTGATTGCGTGACAGTGAAAACCGAGAATATAAAACCTTAAGAAAACCAGCAGAGAGAATCAAGCAGTAAAAAGGGAGGGTGGGATGGGATTTTGTTCCACGAAGAGAAGAATATGAAGTGCTATTTTGCTGAGCTAGGCGAGAAAATATAGACATCAACTGTACATGTGATAGCTGGCATCTAATTGGCTGAGCGAAACAATTAGTGTGACAGGGGTCACATGCAGGAAGTGACCCCTGAAAGGAAGTGAGCTGATTCCACTACTGGTAAGGGCGGGTTTATGGTTATCACATTAACTTCAATTTATCCTGTTGTATAAATTAGCTTCTACCCCCCAAATAGTATTCGCCGTCTAAGTTTGGGGTTAATAACTCGATCGATACTTAGTCACAAATAATTATGTCTCGCGGAAACTCGCTATTTCTATTTGTTTTTCCATGGTTCCATGTTGCTAGTTTTGTTCATAAATGCGTATACCAAAGCATATTTAGCGCTATTTCGGCTATCGCATGTAAGAAACAAACAACAGCAACCACAGCATTGCTTGAAAACTGAAACCAGTCTTAGGTCAGTTTAGCTCGGTGTAACATGAATTTAAAGACTGATGTGATTATATCATGAAAGTTGAAATTGCGTTTGCTTTCTATGCAGGTTTCATTCGCGCTGTTTCCAACAGGTTTTTATACGAACTTCGAGGTACATACCAAGCGACAATCGAACAACTTTCTGCTCTTTTTAAACGAGTACACAATTAATCGCATTCCTACCAACCGGGAACAAACATTGCTGCTACTACTGAGCTTGAAATGTTGTTTTCTTTGCCTAAAAATTACAAGAGATCGTCGTGATTTCCTTCAGTACACAAGCTGTTTACGTAAAATAAACTAACACAGTTATAAACCGTCGTCGGTAACGACACAAACCAGCTTGCTCTCTTAATTCTGCCACAACAACAACGTACAACAACAGTTTATTCACTAACTAAAGACAAAAGCTTTACAGTATTGTATGCCCCGCAAAGAACTATGAGGCTAATCTAGACGGGAAAAAAATAATTTCCCTGTATAAGTAACGACTGCGCTGCTGTAAAGTCACTAAAAACGAAAAAACTCGCGTGGACGCACCCAGTAAATAAAGCGCTGAATCGATTTCAGGTGTATGTTGACTTGTTGATATGTGTATAAACCTTCAGCAATGATCGTAATGAAAACAAATTCTCTTATCACGTATTGGTCAGAGCTTTTCATACATTTGTTGGCTCCTAAAAGAGCCGTTGGTTTAAGTGTTGATCAGGGATCACAGTGTATTCTAACCCCCAAAACCGTACAGAGTACGTCCTTGTCGTTTCAGAGCGTATACTACGTCCATGGCTGTAACGGTCTTACGCTTGGCGTGCTCGGTGTAGGTCACGGCATCGCGGATAACGTTCTCAAGGAAAACTTTCAGAACACCGCGTGTCTCCTCGTAGATCAGTCCAGAAATTCGCTTTACACCCCCACGGCGAGCGAGACGACGGATCGCTGGCTTGGTAATTCCTTGGATATTATCGCGTAGAATCTTACGATGACGTTTAGCACCACCTTTGCCCAAGCCTTTACCTCCTTTGCCGCGACCGGACATTCTCGGTTGTCTGAATTATCGTCAAGGTTTAAAAAGGGAAAGGTCTCGCTCTATGTTAAATTACTGCAGAACAGAAATTACTTTTCAATCTATACCCTTCAATCTGACCTCTCGGGAAACATTATTTCTTGTATTTACATAGATTTGTTCTTAGTAAAAGGACATACAAAAGAATATTATAATTTTCTTTCGCCCCACTGTCTATTGTAAGGCATGCAAATCAAAGCAGGGTGTCTCCGAAGCCGAACCAATCAGAAATGCATAAATTCTTAAATATCCAATCGGCTTGCGACAGCCTTCTGATAAATCGCGGCCATAAAAATTGCCCAGCTTTCACATAGAGCCTTTAACCTTCTGAACATCAGTTTCACAGTCATGGCCCGAACCAAGCAAACAGCGAGAAAGTCCACCGGAGGAAAAGCGCCTCGTAAACAGCTGGCTACTAAGGCAGCTCGAAAGAGCGCTCCTGCTACTGGTGGCGTGAAAAAACCGCACCGTTACAGGCCAGGAACAGTGGCCCTCAGAGAGATCCGTCGTTATCAGAAGTCCATCGAGTTGCTGATTCGCAAGTTACCGTTTCAGCGTCTTGTTCGAGAAATCGCTCAGGATTTCAAGACCGACTTGCGCTTTCAAAGCTCAGCCGTGCTGGCTCTTCAAGAGGCTAGCGAAGCCTACCTGGTCGGTCTTTTCGAGGACACCAACCTTTGCGCCATTCACGCTAAACGTGTCACCATCATGCCTAAAGATATCCAGTTGGCTCGTAGGATCCGGGGCGAACGTGCATAACAGCTCAGCTCGGTTCTGACAATCTCACATTACAAACGGCTCCTTTAGGAGCCACCACCTGACAATAAAAGTTAATGGCCAATAAACTACTTCTTACCTTGTCTCTACTTATTTCTTTATTAGTTACTAGTGAAATGAGACAGAAATAATTCTCATACTCCACGCCGTTACAAGTTTTTCGCGATAAGGACACAGTAGAGTACTAGTATCCCTAAGCTTACCAAAAAAATAGTGATTGCGCCCAACAACTCCTTATTCGTTCAGTCAATCTCTCTGCCTGTCTTCCTAAGTTGACGTTTACAATCCATCTCATTTTCAAAGAACTTAGCAAACATCTTAGAGGTAACAGATCTATCGCGATCAGTAGTAACTGATCCCTCTGCGGTCCGCTATAACAACTTAAGAAAAGAGTTGCGCAAGTAACCAACATTAGCTATCGCTGTGGAGACTATAACGAGACATGTCTGTCAAAAGCACCCAGAAGAAAGCTTCTAAACAGCCGGCCGAACACCCTAAGTATGCAGAAATGATCATACAAGCCCTTCACGCCCTGAAAGATCGTAATGGTTCTTCGCGTCAGGCTGTCGACAAGTACGTTAAGAACCATTTCAAAGTGGGAGACAAAGCAAGTCATTTTATTAAAATGGCTCTTAAGAGAGGCGTGGAGAATGGTCAATTTATCAACACCAAAGGGTCCGGAGCTTCAGGTTCTTTCAAGGTCAACAAAGAAGTAAAGAAAGCAAAGGCAGCCAAAGACCCGGCGAAGAAGACCAAAACCGCCGATCCAGCCAACAAACCAAAAGTAAAGAAGGTCGCCGCGAAAGAAAAGACCGCCCGCAAACCAGCCGAGAAAACCAAGAAATCGCCGGGTAAGAAAGTTTCCAGCAGCAAGAACAAGACACCTCTCGTGCCAAAGAAGACTGCCACAAAGAAGCCGTTGCCTAAGAAAGCGAAAGAAAGCAAAGCCTCGGTTAAAAAATCAGCCAACAAGAAAGTCAGTGGCAAGTAAAACTCGCCCACTTATTCAACTACCGGCTCCTTTAGGAGCCACCAAATAAAGAAAAGTCATCACCAATATCACCTCTAGTATGTTGACCTTAGGTCACCTTCACCTATAGCACAGTATTTATTTCTCCTTTGCCGAAACTGATTTCGTTTTAACGGCTTGGAAACTAAAATTTCGAGGACGTTTTTGGACTTTTTACATTTAGGGCATGAATTTTTCGTCATTTCAGGCCATGGAACCTAAAAATGAGCCTAGCTAGCTGTAAAAAGGGGCAATACGGAGGCAATACGTCCTAGCCGGCTTGATCACATGCTGTTTACGGAAAATTCCCTCATCCATCTCAGGAAATTCTGTATTTTAAAGCCTCCCCTAGGGCATGACTTAGCAACTGAGGACATTTCTGCTACGTTTTCAATGTTGGTTAGCATGCAAGGATTTTTCCCATGCCTATCGTCAATGATTTGCTCACTGGTAATAGAGGGGGTGCCCCAGAGTGGTTTTCCATTGAAATTGGCATGCAACAGAATTTCGCATGCCCTGTAAGCATAATTTGAGGTTCCGTGACCTTCTCACCCAGGCCGGGAGAAGCCTAGTTTCTAGTAATAAGTAATTCATACCCAGCAAAATCTCCGGCATGCCGGGCATGCCAAATTTTCTGGCATGCCCGGCATGCCAAATTCTCTGACATGCCCGGCATGACAAATTCTCTGGCATCCCGGTCGTACCATAATCTGGGTCATGCCGGGCATGCCAAAATCGGTCTCTGGCATGCTCTCAACGCACAGGTTATAATTCCTTGAATCTACAGATATTTTAAGCCTGGCTAAAATAAAACTAAACAGATCACCGTGCTTATCTTTTGATGTACGGTTACACGATGACGTCATTGCTATTCCTTTCATTTTCATAGATTTGGTTGTCCCAACGAAGTTTAAATAACAAAAGCTCTAATTTTCACAAGAAAGTAAAACCCTGAGGTATTCTGCCGTAGTAATAAAACAGCGTCATCGTGGAGATGACCTGTTGGGGGATTGTAAAAACTCCTCATCCCTTTTAATGAGTCTTTAATAGGATTCCCATTTCGTATTGCGAATAAAATGGAATTGACTGAAATCAGTAAAAAGAGAGACAGAGACTATTTTCATTGTATAATGAAATGCATCTATGTTCCATGAAAGCTTTTAAAAATACAAGGTTATGGAATATCTTTCAAAGTTCATTACAAACTGAGCTAAGCCCCAAAATCACTGTTCATCATTCAGTAAATTATGATGTTTGACAATGCAATGTGCTTGAATATAACGTTGCAATTACAAATCCCTCTAACGCAATTTTCCCTACGTTAGAAAAGCTGTTTTTATCTTGTTTCACATTTTGATAAGGAGTCTGAGTTCCTCTTTTTTGTTTTGTAGGCTTGCCAGGGATTAGTGTTTTTGTGTCATTACCAGTGTCTGTGTGCTTTGTTTTTAACCCAAAGTAAGTCAGTAATAACTGACAGTATCAAAGAACTGCTCTCTAGAAAAGTGATTATCTCCTCGTCATGTCTGAGGTTACCTGTAACAAAAAAGAAATGGAATGTTAACACATGCAAGGGCAATATGAAAAAAGAAATAGAACATGTAGACTCAGCTTCTCTTAACATATTTTCATACTGGCTTGTTGAGTCTGTTAAAAGTCGCAACTAATTGTCTGAGGCTAATTTCACAAGAGTGTGCAATTGAGATAAATGCATGGTAAATAAAGTGAAAGAAACGTGTTAGCCAATTTACATTGCGTTGTTCGATGATGTTTACATGCTCTTCTACTGCGAAATAAACCTTTGCATTTGGGTTTGCAAGTCAAGATTATCTCGAGTTTGACTGACACTTGAACAACAGTTTCATTTTTAAGCAGGTAAGGCGTAGACCCATATAAAGCCGGAATATGTACAGGAAACTCAGCGAAAAATTTTTCTTATCTTTTTGTGGCGATATTCTCTCATGGTCCGTCAACTGAGTAGGGGTTTTGAAGAAAAAATACATTAGGACCAAAGGTTAAAGCCTGTCCGGTTACATCATTTCGTATGTTACCTAGAGTTCTAATAAATAGGTCATAAAATAGAATTTAACGAGAGCGAATTTGTTTCTCAATCGGTGTATAAAAAAGTGAAGCTATCAAATGAGAAGTTTATAAAGTATCAACATTATTAAATTAAAAGCTCATATAATTAGGAAAATTCCTATACGAAAACAATGCTAGTGACATTAAATTGATCAGATAAAATTCTCACAAAGGATGTCGAATAAAAGCCTCATTGTTTGCTTTTGTTTTTGCGTAAACGTAAATTTTTCGGCCCACAAAGCAAAGTTGAAAAAGCGGCTAAATCTTAGTTTTTTAACGTTGAACATGTTTATTAGCTTAGTTTTTGTCAGTTTTAAAAGCTTTATAACCCAATCATAATTTTCGAGTTAAAATAGTACAAAATCATTTCAAAAACCATGTTCATTTAAAGTAGAGCCGGCAAACGTGAACATTTTGTAATTCAAAAGTCGGACCCAGCCAGGTTGTTTAAGCTTACTAAAGAGAATTTTTTGCATTTTAGCGTCCTATAAATTTACCAGAATCACCTCTCATAGGATTACTGTAGCAAAGCATTTTGTAGTACACTCGTAGACAAGCAATGTAAGCCTTAAGTCTTTGCTTGGATGAGATGTCCAAAAGAAAAATTAGTTTTGTGGACCTAAACGCAGATTCACAGACTGCTTATATTGAGTTGTTTACAACTTTGCATTGACACCTGCAGCATGTTCATTTTTTTAAAGCGAAATCCAAGTCTGATTTTGGCATTTGATTTACGGATATTTTATTTTGTCTCCAAAAGTGATTGTAATATCCGTTTGATTGTCTTTCAAACAACAGTCAAACTATTCAGCAAAAATAAGTAACTTTACTAGGACAGTGAAAAAATATGACGGTAGGTGCCAAAAATAATTATGCTCGAGCTATAAAATTAGATCTGACTTTTTTTAGCTTTGGTTTGTATGTTTTTGAAGTTTTCTCTAGTCTTCTTAGCAGCAGAAGAAGATTACAAGACGTACAAACAGAAACAATCCGAACTGAACGAGTTGACAACCACTTATGCCGCAGTTCTTAGGCATGCTCAACAGCAAGATAAACTGAATGCCAAAAAGCTAATTCACGGGATTTGTTCGATATTCAGGCTTTTCCTTTACAAATTAATACTAAATTTGTACTTACAGTCTCTCGCAGAATCCATTTCTTGTCCAGCATTCACCAACATCTCAACCACACACCGCAGAAAAAAAGACAAACAAGTGCGAAGAGACATCGTGACGCCACAACTGCCACGCTACAACAAACTAGATTCATCGTCATCCGAAAACACTTCTGCGAAAATTCGGCCGATTTCGTGCGTCCTCGGGGTATCTTCGGATGAAGCAGATGACGTTGCTCAAAGGACTATCGTCAGCAAGGAGTGAAACAGTTTGCGAGATTCGCATAGCCGACAAGAAGCGTACTGAAAACCTAAGCAAAATCTATCTGAGAAGGCAGTCCAAATTCACCAACTCTCGTACTGACTTGAACTACCTGGTAAGCTTAATTTTCACCAGTCTTTTAATGCTGTTGACCGGGAAACACTCCGACGCGATAAAACTTTAGCATGGATAAGTTTATACTGAGAAGATTTGTTATCTTATTGTTTAAAACGCTTTTCCGCGATCAAATTTAAATCTGGACCCAGAAATGTCAGTATCGGCTTGAAATAAAAGGATTAATCTTTGATTGCAAGTGAAGTATTCTATTTTATGTAGGAATATTGTTGTTTTGTTGTGCTTTTTATTTATAAATCCAGGCTTCTGTCTTCAGTTTTGCCAGTCGATCCCGTGACACACATTGTGACAAACATGACTTTTTTTGTTATAATCTGCATTTATTGCCAGGCATGAAACCTGTAACTTCAAGCTCCCTAAGATATATTTGGCGATTATATGTGATTCTCAGGATATGATGCTGAAGCGAACATCAAAATCAGTCTCGCTGGGCATGCCAATTTCAAGCCCGGCATGCCGGACATGCCAAACCAAATGGCTTCACGATCGGCAAGCCTGGCATGCCAAACCAGAGGAGCAAAAACTGGGAATGAATTATCAACCCGGCGAGAGATCTGGGACCTAAGTTTAGCTGGGTCAATTTTGGGCTGCGAGGGCATGAACCCATTTTTTCCATGCCTATGAGATGTTTTTTCTAAGTACCAATGTTCCCTTGAATTTTGTCATGCCTATATATATAAAATTTCCCCTCTCTCATTAATCCTCAGACTGAATGCAATTTTTACGCTCGCTAGGCATGTTCAATTGAAAATCATGCCCATACCCTCATTCAAAACAAAATGCTATCAAATTTTAGTTTCCAAGCCGTTTTTTTGTTGAGCAGAAGGTTACTTGAACCGCGGCTTAGAGACGCCTTAAAAGAGTAAACAAAAGCCACTCCATAAGATCAGATCAGATCAGATAAGATAAATACTTTTTATTCGAAGTGGTCAGTACATGCACCTTGGTCAAGAAACTGGTTATCAGGTACCCGGGTAATGAAAACTACCGTAAACGTCAATATTCAATAGTAAGAATCCCTCCCGCTTAACTGATTAAAAGTATTAAAACCCTTACATCCCGGAAAATATATATTTGCAGCCTGGTAAACCGTTTTCTTGTTCTCAAGTGCAGTACCGAAATGACCTGTTCATGCCTGTAACACTTTTAAGTAACGTTGTTTTACGAACTACTTGAGTTGATTCTCTGGCGTGGTGTAGTGGTCATCGCGCTGGGAAGGAGATCGTGCGGAAACTGTTGGGTTCGGTGCGTGTTGTCAACCAGCAATCGTTTGTTTGTTTCTTTTTTTTTTTCTTCTTTTCTCTTTGCTCACATAAAAATCATCTTTAAAAACCTTCATCTGTGTTTTTTTTGTTTTGTTTTGTTTTTTTTTTATGTAAAAAGTAAAGTTGAACGGGTAAATAGAGAAATGATTTGTTCGTTCATTGAAATTTTTTAATGGGAGCAAGTGTGCGAAGAGTTTCAGGGTTTATAATGACGATTGAAAACTCTAAGACACTGTGTTGATCATTGCTTTTTTTGACATTTGGTGGCTCCTAAAAGAGCCGTTGTTTAGATCTGGTATTGAAGAATGGACTTCACTTGCTACTAGTGTACTTCGTGACGGCCTTGGTACCCTCACTGACTGCGTGTTTTGCGAGTTCTCCTGGAAGGAGCAGTCTGATGGCTGTCTGAATCTCGCGGGAGCTGATAGTGGACTTCTTGTTGTAGTGGGCTAGACGGGAGGATTCTGTAGCAATGCGCTCAAAGATATCGTTCACGAAAGAGTTCATGATACCCATTGCTTTGCTGGAGATTCCGGTGTCAGGATGTACATGCTTCAACACTTTGTAGATGTAGATCGCATAACTCTCCTTCCGTTTCGATCGCCGTTTTTTCGTACTGTCGCCCGACGTGGATTTTGCCTTACCGCCGCTCTTCTTCTCTCCCTTTTTAGCTGCAATCGGTTTAGGTGCCATGGTAAAGAAAGATATCTCTGCCTTTTCGAAATAGAGTTTGGTAATTCGGGATATCACAGTTTCTATTTATGTTGCCAAATTCAATAGGATCAATTAATATGCGGATCGCAAGTTCTCGTCGGTGATTGGTGTCTTTTTTTTTCTCGGTGTAAACAATGGAGCGTGCCGCCAATCGACACAAAGAGAACAATTGCAAGGCTAGAATTTCTTTTATGAGCCAATGTAAGACTTTTGATTGGTGCAATCTGATCCACGAAACGCAGTCCGCGCGTGATAAATTATGGCGGCCCAAGTCATGTCTTGGAAAACAGTCTCCTGAAACTTAAACTGAAACTTAAGATACGAGTTACTCGACAAAATGACCGGACGAGGAAAAGGTAAAGCCCAGGGCACCAAGTCAAAGACTCGTTCTTCCAGGGCAGGTCTACAGTTTCCTGTTGGTCGCATCCATCGCCTTCTTCGTAAAGGCAACTACGCTGAACGCGTCGGAGCCGGTGCTCCCGTGTACTTGGCTGCCGTACTTGAGTATCTGAGTGCTGAGATCCTCGAGTTAGCAGGAAACGCAGCACGCGACAACAAGAAGTCAAGAATCATTCCTCGTCACCTCCAGTTGGCTGTGCGAAATGACGAAGAATTAAACAAACTCCTTGCCGGTGTCACCATCGCTCAAGGCGGTGTTCTTCCCAACATTCAGGCAGTATTACTACCTAAAAAGACAGAGAAGAAACAACACTAAGCGACGGCAACAACCATAAATACAAACGGCTCTTTTAGGAGCCACCAAGTCTAGAATAAAGTCATGACCAATCACGATATAAATTTGTAATCTACCCCCCAAATAGTATTCGCCGTCTAAGTTTGGGGTTAATAACTGGATCGATACTTAGCCACAAATAATTATGTCTCGCGGAAACTCGCTATTTCTATTTGTTTTTCCATGGTTCCATGTTCCTAGTTTTGTTCATAAATGCGTATACCAAGGCATATTTAGCGCTATTTCGGCTATCGCATGTAAGAAACAAACAACAGCAACCACAGCATTGCTTGAAAACTGAAACCAGTCTTAGGTCAGTTTAGCTCGGTGTAACATGAATTTAAAGACTGATGTGATTATATCATGAAAGTTGAAATTGCGTTTGCTTTTTATGCAGGTTTCATTCGCGCTGTTTCCAACAGGTTTTTATACGAACTTCCAGGTACATACCAAGCGACAATCGAACAACTTTCTGCTCTTTTTAAACGAGTACACAATTAATCGCATTCCTACCAACCGGGAACAAACATTGCTGCTACTACTGAGCTTGAAATGTTGTTTTCTTTGCCTAAAAATTACAAGAGATCGTCGTGATTTCCTTCAGTACACAAGCTGTTTACGTAAAATAAACTAACACAGTTATAAACCGTCCTCGGTAACGACACAAACCAGCTTGCTCTCTTAATTCTGCCACAACAACAACGTACAACAACAGTTTATTCACTAACTAAAGACAAAAGCTTTACAGTATTGTATGCTCCGCAAAGAACTATGAGGCTAATCTAGACGGGAAAAAAACAATTTCCCTGTATAAGTAACGACTGCGCTGCTGTAAAGTCACTAAAAACGAAAAAACTCGCGTGGACGCACCCAGTAAATAAAGCGCTGAATCGATTTCAGGTGTATGTTGACTTGTTGATATGTGTATAAACCTTCAGCAATGATCGTAATGAAAACAAATTCTCTTATCACGTATTGGTCAGAGCTTTTCATACATTTGTTGGCTCCTAAAAGAGCCGTTGGTTTAAGTGTTGATCAGGGATCACAGTGTATTCTAACCCCCAAAACCGTACAGAGTACGTCCTTGTCGTTTCAGAGCGTATACTACGTCCATGGCTGTAACGGTCTTACGCTTGGCGTGCTCGGTGTAGGTCACGGCATCGCGGATAACGTTCTCAAGGAAAACTTTCAGAACACCGCGTGTCTCCTCGTAGATCAGTCCAGAAATTCGCTTTACACCCCCACGGCGAGCGAGACGACGGATCGCTGGCTTGGTAATTCCTTGGATATTATCGCGTAGAATCTTACGATGACGTTTAGCACCACCTTTGCCCAAGCCTTTACCTCCTTTGCCGCGACCGGACATTCTCGGTTGTCTGAATTATCGTCAAGGTTTAAAAAGGGAAAGGTCTCGCTCTATGTTAAATTACTGCAGAACAGAAATTACTTTTCAATCTATAGCCTTCAATCTGACCTCTCGGGAAACATTATTTCTTGTATTTACATAGATTTGTTCTTAGTAAAAGGACATACAAAAGAATATTATAATTTTCTTTCGCCCCACTGTCTATTGTAAGGCATGCAAATCAAAGCAGGGTGTCTCCGAAGCCGAACCAATCAGAAATGCATAAATTCTTAAATATCCAATCGGCTTGCGACAGCCTTCTGATAAATCGCGGCCATAAAAATTGCCCAGCTTTCACATAGAGCCTTTAACCTTCTGAACATCAGTTTCACAGTCATGGCCCGAACCAAGCAAACAGCGAGAAAGTCCACCGGAGGAAAAGCGCCTCGTAAACAGCTGGCTACTAAGGCAGCTCGAAAGAGCGCTCCTGCTACTGGTGGCGTGAAAAAACCGCACCGTTACAGGCCAGGAACAGTGGCCCTCAGAGAGATCCGTCGTTATCAGAAGTCCACCGAGTTGCTGATTCGCAAGTTACCGTTTCAGCGTCTTGTTCGAGAAATCGCTCAGGATTTCAAGACCGACTTGCGCTTTCAAAGCTCAGCCGTGCTGGCTCTTCAAGAGGCTAGCGAAGCCTACCTGGTCGGTCTTTTCGAGGACACCAACCTTTGCGCCATTCACGCTAAACGTGTCACCATCATGCCTAAAGATATCCAGTTGGCTCGTAGGATCCGGGGCGAACGTGCATAACAGCTCAGCTCGGTTCTGACAATCTCACATTACAAACGGCTCCTTTAGGAGCCACCACCTGACAATAAAAGTTAATGGCCAATAAACTACTTCTTACCTTGTCTCTACTTATTTCTTTATTAGTTACTAGTGAAATGAGACAGAAATAATTCTCATACTCCACGCCGTTACAAGTTTTTCGCGATAAGGACACAGTAGAGTACTAGTATCCCTAAGCTTACCAAAACAATAGTGATTGCGCCCAACAACTCCTTATTCGTTCAGTCAATCTCTCTGCCTGTCTTCCTAAGTTGACGTTTACAATCCATCTCATTTTCAAAGAACTTAGCAAACATCTTAGAGGTAACAGATCTATCGCGATCAGTAGTAACTGATCCCTCTGCGGTCCGCTATAACAACTTAAGAAAAGAGTTGCGCAAGTAACCAACATTAGCTATCGCTGTGGAGACTATAACGAGACATGTCTGTCAAAAGCACCCAGAAGAAAGCTTCTAAACAGCCGGCCGAACACCCTAAGTATGCAGAAATGATCATACAAGCCCTTCACGCCCTGAAAGATCGTAATGGTTCTTCGCGTCAGGCTGTCGACAAGTACGTTAAGAACCATTTCAAAGTGGGAGACAAAGCAAGTCATTTTATTAAAATGGCTCTTAAGAGAGGCGTGGAGAATGGTCAATTTATCAACACCAAAGGGTCCGGAGCTTCAGGTTCTTTCAAGGTCAACAAAGAAGTAAAGAAAGCAAAGGCAGCCAAAGACCCGGCGAAGAAGACCAAAACCGCCGATCCAGCCAACAAACCAAAAATAAAGAAGGTCGCCGCGAAAGAAAAGACCGCCCGCAAACCAGCCGAGAAAACCAAGAAATCGCCGGGTAAGAAAGTTTCCAGCAGCAAGAAGAAGACACCTCTCGTGCCAAAGAAGACTGCCACAAAGAAGCCGTTGCCTAAGAAAGCGAAAGAAAGCAAAGCCTCGGTTAAAAAATCAGCCAACAAGAAAGTCAGTGGCAAGTAAAACTCGCCCACTTATTCAACTACCGGCTCCTTTAGGAGCCACCAAATAAAGAAAAGTCATCACCAATATCACCTCTAGTATGTTGACCTTAGGTCACCTTCACCTATAGCACAGTATTTATTTCTTCTTTGCCGAAACTGATTTCGTTTTTGTTGAGCAGAAGGTTACTTGAACCGCGGCTTAGAGACGCCTTAAAAGAGTAAACAAAAGCCACTCCATAAGATCAGATCAGATCAGATAAGATAAATACTTTTTATTCGAAGTGGTCAGTACATGCACCTTGGTCAAGAAACTGGTTATCAGGTACCCGGGTAATGAAAACTACCGTAAACGTCAATATTCAATAGTAAGAATCCCTCCCGCTTAACTGATTGGAAGTATTAAAACCCTTACATCCCGGAAAATATATATTTGCAGCCTGGTAAACCGTTTTCTTGTTCTCAAGTGCAGTACCGAAATGACCTGTTCATGCCTGTAACACTTTTAAGTAACGTTGTTTTACGAACTACTTCAGTTGATTCTCTGGCGTGGTGTAGTGGTCATCGCGCTGGGAAGGAGATCGTGCGGAAACTGTTGGGTTCGGTGCGTGTTGTCAACCAGCAATCGTTTGTTTGTTTCTTTTTTTTTTCTTCTTTTCTCTTTGCTCACATAAAAATCATCTTTAAAAACCTTCATCTGTGTTTTTTTTGTTTTGTTTTGTTTTTTTTTTATGTAAAAAGTAAAGTTGAACGGGTAAATAGAGGAATGATTTGTTCGTTCATTGAAATTTTTTAATGGGAGCAAGTGTGCGAAGAGTTTCAGGGTTTATAATGACGATTGAAAACTCTAAGACACTGTGTTGATCATTGCTTTTTTTGACATTTGGTGGCTCCTAAAAGAGCCGTTGTTTAGATCTGGTATTGAAGAATGGACTTCACTTGCTACTAGTGTACTTCGTGACGGCCTTGGTACCCTCACTGACTGCGTGTTTTGCGAGTTCTCCTGGAAGGAGCAGTCTGATGGCTGTCTGAATCTCGCGGGAGCTGATAGTGGACTTCTTGTTGTAGTGGGCTAGACGGGAGGATTCTGTAGCAATGCGCTCAAAGATATCGTTCACGAAAGAGTTCATGATACCCATCGCCAATAAGGAACAAACTGTGTCTTAACGAAGGTTTATTGAAGACCGAACGAGAACCGCATGGAATTACAAAGATGAGCCACGGGCGCATGCGCGCGCTAGATACCGCTGAAAGTAACGCAATAACAACGTAGTGGCGTGATTGCCTCCTCCTTCTTTCCTACCCTAACTAAGAAATAAAACATGAACAATAGGCTGAACTGATACGAGCACTAGACTAAAACCGCATAGGATAACAACGGCTAAAAGTAATGAAAGAGCTAGAATAAATATGAAACTGAATGTAACGGTGGGGTGTATTCCCCCTTACGATAAGGTACGAGTGAGCTAATAAAATACGCAGTTCATGGTAAAGACCGTAGTTACGGCTAGAGAGTACACGGCAGAGTTATTAGTCAAAGTCCCAGTCCTTATTGTGCCAAAATGGGGCTTTCCGCAAGCGGTCAGATTTCCTAGTGGGGATAACAGCAGCAGGCGTCGGCTGTGCATCATCAGTAAAAGAGGGGTCCAGGGGAGCTTGAGGAGGACTCCGAGAAGGCATAATGACTTCAGGAATTGGGGGGTGTTTCTGGGCGGGTAGCTGAGAATGAGCTGGAGACACTGAGTGGTGTACCGGAACAGTATAGGTATCCACTGGTGGAGAAGCAAGCACTGTAGGGGGTCTTAGCGAAGGGACGACGGGAACAGGATCATCGTCAGAGTCAGAAGTAGTGGATTCGGTCTGGCCACGGATGGGTCCTTGTGGAGTCTGAGCTAGGACAGTTGGGGTGACAGGGTAGCAGTCACACATAGGAATGGTGTAGACCTTACTGCGGAACTGTGAACTGGTAAACTTGCGGAGCTGACAGAAAAGGTCTTGATCGATGCCGATCACAAGATACTTGTCGCGGGCTTTCAGTTTGTCTTTGTCACCTTTGATGAAAACAAGGTCACCAACAAGGACAGTGGGGATGGAGGCTTTGGTAAAGCCATGGGCCTTGGACTTAGCACTCGGCATGTGATTCTGCTGGCGGGAAAAGTTTTGACTGAGGATAATCTGGCGGTCGACAATTGGAAGCTGCGCACCAGTGAGCTGGTCGCGTTGCGTCCACAACTCAAGAGCTGAGAGGCCATCACGGCGGATGCGGGAGTTCATATTGGCCGTTGCTAAGGACAGCGTAGTTTGAGAGACGGGGCCTCCCTCAGGAGACAAGTTGAGGATCTCCAAGCCCAGCTCTTCGATGGCGCGCTCAGCCACAGGATTCTTGTTAGGGTTTTTGGGCCTACCAACCTCCAGGGTGATCCCATAAGAGAGGAGTACTCTGTCTTTGGCAAGGGCGGAGAAGCCAGGGGCAGGATCAACGCGGACGATCACCCCTCCGTCGCGAAGGGAACGGAGCTGAGAGCAGAGCATGATGATGGCATTGCGGAGGTCTTCGAGTTTTTCACTCGCGATGAAGGAAGACACGGTGTACGAAGACACTGTTTCCCTTAGAACCATGATCAGTTGACGATGACGCTTAGCGACATCAGCTGCAAATGATACGCCAATGGTAGGAGGAGCATCGGCAGATGACTGCGGGTGCAGGTGTTTAGGGATAGTCTTCAGAGATTGACAGGTGTGACAGCAGGAAGAGACAGTCTCAATTGCTTTGTCAAGGTCCAGAGCAAAGAAGTACCTGCTAAAAAGGCGCTTGGTTTGGTACTTGGAAGGATGACTGAAACGGATGTGAAGGGCTGTCAGGAGTCCATCAAGAACAGTGCGAGGGACAACAATGCGATCGCGAGGGGGCTGGAAAGGCGGGTGGTCTTTGACAACGAGAAGACCATCAGTGGCGATGACGACGTCCTGAAGATAGCGTTTGACATCAATTATTTTGGTAGCCTTCTTTGAAGGTCGGGTACCTTGACTGAGGTGAGAATGGGTTCGCCGGAGGTGAGGGCATTCCAGCTGGGTAGCTTGCCATGCGGCGCGGCTGGTGAAGGGCATTCGAACAGAACCCTCTAGGACTTCGCTCACGGAGATGCTGCGCACAACAGAATCTTCCAACTCCGCAATAAAGCGACAAATCTGACAGCTGGAGTCCAAGCATTCTCTTGGGTGCCTGCTGGCGAAGTCTGAGGGGAGGTTTTCAACACCTGCAATGTGGCGCACATGGACAGAATAGCGGCTGACTGTAGACAGGAAGGTGGTAACTCTGGAGCTGGCTGAGAACTCTCCTCTCCTAAGCTTATCGTAGGCTTGGACACAAGGCCTACTGTCCGTCAGAACTTCGGTTGTATGGGATGACTGGATAATGTAAGGGGCGAAGTGCTTGATGGAGGAAGCTATGGCCAGAGCTTCGATCTCACACGGTAGCCAGGTCACTTGATGCTTTCGCAGTTTCGCGCTGAAAAAACCAGCCAGCAGCAGTTTACCGTTCCGGTGGGTGTAGAGTGTGGCTGCGACGCCTCTATTCTTCACAGAACCATCTGTCACGATCCACAAAGCGTCGCGGGGTTGGGGGATTGTGATGGTCTTGTGGTTTTCCAAGGCATGTTGGGCGGACTTGAAAGACAGGAGTAACTCATCGGACCACACTAGTCTTTCTCGAGATTCCTTTCCAGCGGTGGCCTGATCCAAGGGGTCCAGCAATTCAGCGAACTTAGGGAGTACTCGGCTGAGCACCTTGTATGCACCAACGAAAGATCGTAGGCCTTGAACAGTAGTAGGAGGGTCAACAGAGGATAATGCGGCTAACTTGTGGGGGCTAGCCTGTAGGGTGCCATTAGACCATACCCAACCCAACACGGTGGCCTTTCTGGGACAGATGAGTGTTTTGGGCGCGGAGAGACGAAGATTGTTGCGTTGAAGCAAGGAAAGAACGCGCCGCCAATTATGAAGGACATCTGTAGGGTTGCTCCCACCAACGTACAGGTCATCAGCAATTTTGGCAACACAACCCTCTTGAATTAGGTCACCCAGAACTCGAGACATTAGCTCCTCGAGGCATGTTTCCGACCCAGGCATGCCCATAGCAGAGCGGGTATAAACTCGGATGCCTTTAAAGGGTGTGGCTACACCACAGTACTTCATGGAAGAGTGAGCCAGTGGAATTTGATAGAACGACTTTAACAAGTCCGAGATAACTATATACTCCCACTTCCCAATTTCACGCAGTACACCATCGACGTTAGGCATTAGAGAAGGCTGGGGCTTGCTATACTGGGCAACTTCGCCGAAGGATGTCACAAGTCTGCTACCCCCATTGGGTTTCTTAACAAGGAAGGAGGTATTCAAGTACTCAACGTGTACGTTCACCTGTTCAGGTCTGGCAAACACACCAGCCACTTCGAGCTCGTCAAATTTGGCTTGCAATTCCTCAAGGGTGCTTCTGTTGTACTGTGGGAGTCTGCCTTTACGCTGAGGGGGGAGTGTGGGACCAATGTTGACAACAGCTTCAATGGTACCGCTAGCGCCGTTATATTTCGAGATAGTGGGGTTGAAAACATCATCAAACTCCAGATTCAGTGCTCTGAACTTGTCGCGAATGTCCTCGTCTAAGCAGCCATCGGGGTCAAGGATCACATTCGTGGAGAAGGGCTGGCAGCAGGTAGGGGCAGTAGTGGCTGTAGAGGTAGGGGCAGATGTGGTGTCTATGCTGTCAACAGGTATAACATGCCTTACATGACACAGCTGCTCGCCGGTCCGTAGAAGTATAGGAGAGTCAGTCGTATTGGTTATGCGTACAGCGTGGTCCACAGAGAGGACTTGTTGAGGTGGGGGCCATGCTCCTTCTGCCTTGAGGGGGGTGTTGGATGGACAGTCTAGTCGGGGTTCAAGGGCCCATAATGTATCTGGGTCAGAATCACAAGGGGTGTCAAGCTGAACGTACTCTCCTGGCAGTATGACTGTGCGTTGCGGGTTGCGTAGGAGAAAGGACTGGGTGCGTCGCACAGCTGGTTGAGTAGTGTGTTTGGAAGCAGTACCATAGTGGATTACGTCAGACCCGCCGATTACAATTTGGCGCCTGGCAGGACGGATGCCGATGTCGTTTCGGGCCAGGAAGGGGTTTCCCGCTAAAATGTCAACATCGAGCTGGCGAACAACTAGGGCGTCTAGTTCAAATGCTTGCTGTCCACGAGTGAGAGTGCAATGCACTTCACCCACCACATCCATAGGGGTAACTCCATCGGCTTGGCGGGCCATCTGAGAAGCTGGGGTAACAGGTAGGCCATATAACTTAGCGGCCGAGGCACGAACCATGTTAGACGTGGCGCCAGTATCAAGGGTGAGCTGCACAGGGTGCTCGTGGTAAAAGGTGTTGAGAACAGGTGATTGAATGATGCTGACACGGAGTGCAGTAGGTGCAGTAGGTACATCACTGTGCTCAGGCGGGAGGGCATGATCGCAACACTCATCATAAGGGCCACAGTCGCCGGTCGCAAACTCATCAGGATCGTCGTTTATAAGACGTGAGCGGGCCAATGGTCTCCTGTCACGATCAGGCAGGTAACGGCACTCCATTAGATCATGGGTGTTGTGAGGGCGTCCAGCGGTTTTGCAGAGAATACAAGATACAAATGGACGGCGGCGTGGTTGGCCCTGTCCGCCATTAGAGGTGCGTCTGGGGTTGACATTGCTAATACGCATGGCTTTGGTGTCCTCTATGGAGCGTAGTTCATCAAGGAGGGAACTAAGAGCTTGTGAGATCTCTGGCTTGAGTGAGGCAAGGGTCTTGTTACGCAACTCAGAACCATACTTCTGCTTTACCAGTAATGGTAGGCCAGGGTGGATCAGCTGCAGCCACAGAACTACTATAGTGTTCTCAAGCGATGGGGAAAGATCTTCATCTGCGGTCACCTGCTCACCGTGGTGGGTTAAGCCACCATTAACTGCAAGGAGGTTGTCTTCGAAGAAGGCCATGAGGCGTTGGAATAAGTCCTCTGGTCGCTCAGCAGTTTGAAGGCTGATGCTTGCAAGGTCGAGGAAATGGGCTCCGGAGGACTGGAACCCAAAATGCTGGCGAATTTTCTGCCAAATGTCATTCAGAGAGGTAGAGTGCTTTACTATGGAGTTCCTGGAGATCACGGGGCAAAAATTGGCAATCTGTCCAAGCAGAAGATCCAGGTGGGCATTTTTCTGAGCGGCAGTAAGTCGTTGTGCCTCAGGTACAGACGTGCCATCATTCGTAAGGCCTCTTCGAGGGTTGCCGGCGGTTTGCTTTTGCCATGTGGCCTCTAAAAATGGGACAAAGTTCTTTTCCAGGGATAAGATGTAGACTAAGTTTTGCCTCCAACTTTCGTACGAGGTGATGGTCTCGTTTTTCGTAAGCTGCCATTGTTTAGGCGCCCTGGGAGCGGCGGCCATGTTGGTTTTCCTACACGAGCGGTTACGGCGAATTCACGTTGATTTGTTGATCTTCGCACTTCGTGAAAATAAGGGTCACAGGTTCCAGACGACCACACTTGTGTTAGGGTCCACCGTACGTGGGTAAAAGCCGCTGCCACCACGCCAATAAGGAACAAACTGTGTCTTAACGAAGGTTTATTGAAGACCGAACGAGAACCGCATGGAATTACAAAGATGAGCCACGGGCGCATGCGCGCGCTACATACCGCTGAAAGTAACGCAATAACAACGTAGTGGCGCATTGCTTTGCTGGAGATTCCGGTGTCAGGATGTACCTGCTTCAACACTTTGTAGATGTAGATCGCATAACTCTCCTTCCGTTTCGATCGCCGTTTTTTCGTACTGTCGCCCGACGTGGATTTTGCCTTACCGCCGCTCTTCTTCTCTCCCTTTTTAGCTGCAATCGGTTTAGGTGCCATGGTAAAGAAAGATATCTCTGCCTTTTCGAAATAGAGTTTGGTAATTCGGGATATCACAGTTTCTATTTATGTTGCCAAATTCAATAGGATCAATTAATATGCGGATCGCAAGTTCTCGTCGGTGATTGGTGTCTTTTTTTTTCTCGGTGTAAACAATGGAGCGTGCCGCCAACCGACACAAAGAGAACAATTGCAAGGCTAGAATTTCTTTTATGAGCCAATGTAAGACTTTTGATTGGTGCAATCTGATCCACGAAACGCAGTCCGCGCGTGATAAATTATGGCGGCCCAAGTCATGTCTTGGAAAACAGTCTCCTGAAACTTAAACTGAAACTTAAGATACGAGTTACTCGACAAAATGACCGGACGAGGAAAAGGTAAAGCCCAGGGCACCAAGTCAAAGACTCGTTCTTCCAGGGCAGGTCTACAGTTTCCTGTTGGTCGCATCCATCGCCTTCTTCGTAAAGGCAACTACGCTGAACGCGTCGGAGCCGGTGCTCCCGTGTACTTGGCTGCCGTACTTGAGTATCTGAGTGCTGAGATCCTCGAGTTAGCAGGAAACGCAGCACGCGACAACAAGAAGTCAAGAATCATTCCTCGTCACCTCCAGTTGGCTGTGCGAAATGACGAAGAATTAAACAAACTCCTTGCCGGTGTCACCAACGCTCAAGGCGGTGTTCTTCTCAACATTCAGGCAGTATTACTACCTAAAAAGACAGAGAAGAAACAACACTAAGCGACGGCAACAACCATAAATACAAACGGCTCTTTTAGGAGCCACCAAGTCTAGAATGAAGTCATGACCAATCACGATATAAATTTGTAATCTACCCCTCTAATAGTATTCGCCGTCTAAGTTTGGGGTTAATAACTGGATCGATACTTAGCCACAAATAATTATGTCTCGCGGAAACTCGCTATTTCTATTTGTTTTTCCATGGTTCCATGTTCCTAGTTTTGTTCATAAATGCGCATACCAAGGCATATTTAGCGCTATTTCGGCTATCGCATGTAAGAAACAAACAACAGCAACCACAGCATTGCTTGAAAACTGAAACCAGTCTTAGGTCAGTTTAGCTCGGTCTAACATGAATTTAAAAACTGATGTGATTATATCATGAAAGTTGAAATTGCGTTTGCTTTTTATGCAGGTTTCATTCGCGCTGTTTCCAACAGGTTTTTATACGAACTTCCAGGTACATACCAAGCGACAATCGAACAACTTTCTGCTCTTTTTAAACGAGTACACAATTAATCGCATTCCTACCAACCGGGAACAAACATTGCTGCTACTACTGAGCTTGAAATGTTGTTTTCTTTGCCTAAAAATTACAAGAGATCGTCGTGATTTCCTTCAGTACACAAGCTGTTTACGTAAAATAAACTAACACAGTTATAAACCGTCCTCGGTAACGACACAAACCAGCTTGCTCTCTTAATTCTGCCACAACAACAACGTACAACAACAGTTTATTCACTAACTAAAGATAAAAGCTTTACAGTATTGTATGCCCCGCAAAGAACTATGAGGCTAATCTAGACGGGAAAAAAATAATTTCCTTGTATAAGTAACGACTGCGCTGCTGTAAAGTCACTAAAAACGAAAAAACTCGCGTGGACGCACCCAGTAAATAAAGCGCTGAATCGATTTCAGGTGTATGTTGACTTGTTGATATGTGTATAAACCTTCAGCAATGATCGTAATGAAAACAAATTCTCTTATCCCGTATTGGTCAGAGCTTTTCATACATTTGTTGGCTCCTAAAAGAGCCGTTGGTTTAAGTGTTGATCAGGGATCACAGTGTATTCTAACCCCCAAAACCGTACAGAGTACGTCCTTGTCGTTTCAGAGCGTATACTACGTCCATGGCTGTAACGGTCTTACGCTTGGCGTGCTCGGTGTAGGTCACGGCATCGCGGATAACGTTCTCAAGGAAAACTTTCAGAACACCGCGTGTCTCCTCGTAGATCAGTCCAGAAATTCGCTTTACACCCCCACGGCGAGCGAGACGACGGATCGCTGGCTTGGTAATTCCTTGGATATTATCGCGTAGAATCTTACGATGACGCTTAGCACCACCTTTGCCCAAGCCTTTACCTCCTTTGCCGCGACCGGACATTCTCGGTTGTCTGAATTATCGTCAAGGTTTAAAAAGGGAAAGGTCTCGCTCTATGTTAAATTACTGCAGAACAGAAATTACTTTTCAATCTATACTCTTCAATCTGACCTCTCGGGAAACATTATTTCTTGTATTTACATAGATTTGTTCTTAGTAAAAGGACATACAAAAGAATATTATAATTTTCTTTCGCCCCACTGTCTATTGTAAGGCATGCAAATCAAAGCAGGGTGTCTCCGAAGCCGAACCAATCAGAAATGCATAAATTCTTAAATATCCAATCGGCTTGCGACAGCCTTCTGATAAATCGCGGCCATAAAAATTGCCCAGCTTTCACATAGAGCCTTTAACCTTCTGAACATCAGTTTCACAGTCATGGCCCGAACCAAGCAAACAGCGAGAAAGTCCACCGGAGGAAAAGCGCCTCGTAAACAGCTGGCTACTAAGGCAGCTCGAAAGAGCGCTCCTGCTACTGGTGGCGTGAAAAAACCGCACCGTTACAGGCCAGGAACAGTGGCCCTCAGAGAGATCCGTCGTTATCAGAAGTCCACCGAGTTGCTGATTCGCAAGTTACCGTTTCAGCGTCTTGTTCGAGAAATCGCTCAGGATTTCAAGACCGACTTGCGCTTTCAAAGCTCAGCCGTGCTGGCTCTTCAAGAGGCTAGCGAAGCCTACCTGGTCGGTCTTTTCGAGGACACCAACCTTTGCGCCATTCACGCTAAACGTGTCACCATCATGCCTAAAGATAACCAGTTGGCTCGTAGGATCCGGGGCGAACGTGCATAACAGCTCAGCTCGGTTCTGACAACCTCACATTACAAACGGCTCCTTTAGGAGCCACTACCTGACAATAAAAGTTAATGGCCAATAAACTACTTCTTACCTTGTCTCTACTTATTTCTTTATTAGTTACTAGTGAAATGAGACAGAAATAATTCTCATACTCCACGCCGTTACAAGTTTTTCGCGATAAGGACACAGTAGAGTACTAGTATCCCTAAGCTTACCAAAAAATTAGTGATTGCGCCCAACAACTCCTTATTCGTTCAGTCAATCTCTCTGCCTGTCTTCCTATGTTGACGTTTACAATCCATCTCATTTTCAAAGAACTTAGCAAACATCTTAGAGGTAACAGATCTATCGCGATCAGTAGTAACTGATCCCTCTGCGGTCCGCTATAACAACTTAAGAAAAGAGTTGCGCAAGTAACCAACATTAGCTATCGCTGTGGAGACTATAACGAGACATGTCTGTCAAAAGCACCCAGAAGAAAGCTTCTAAACAGCCGGCCGAACACCCTAAGTATGCAGAAATGATCATACAAGCCCTTCACGCCCTGAAAGATCGTAATGGTTCTTCGCGTCAGGCTGTCGACAAGTACGTTAAGAACCATTTCAAAGTAGGAGACAAAGCAAGTCATTTTATTAAAATGGCTCTTAAGAGAGGCGTGGAGAATGGTCAATTTATCAACACCAAAGGGTCCGGAGCTTCAGGTTCTTTCAAGGTCAACAAAGAAGTAAAGAAAGCAAAGGCAGCCAAAGACCTGGCGAAGAAGACCAAAACCGCCGATCCAGCCAACAAACCAAAAATAAAGAAGGTCGCCGCGAAAGAAAAGACCGCCCGCAAACCAGCCGAGAAAACCAAGAAATCGCCGGGTAAGAAAGTTTCCAGCAGCAAGAAGAAGACACCTCTCGTGCCAAAGAAGACTGCCACAAAGAAGCCGTTGCCTAAGAAAGCGAAAGAAAGCAAAGCCTCGGTTAAAAAATCAGCCAACAAGAAAGTCAGTGGCAAGTAAAACTCGCCCACTTATTCAACTACCGGCTCCTTTAGGAGCCACCAAATAAAGAAAAGTCATCACCAATATCACCTCTAGTATGTTGACCTTAGGTCACCTTCACCTATAGCACAGTATTTATTTCTCCTTTGCCGAAACTGATTTCGTTTTTGTTAAGCAGAAGGTTACTTGAACCGCGGCTTAGAGACGCCTTAAAAGAGTAAACAAAAGCCACTCCATAAGATCAGATCAGATCAGATCAGATCAGATCAGATAAGATAAATACTTTTTATTCGAAGTGGTCAGTACATGCACCTTGGTCAAGAAACTGGTTATCAGGTACCCGGGTAATGAAAACTACCGTAAACGTCAATATTCAATAGTAAGAATCCCTCCCGCTTAACTGATTGGAAGTATTAAAACCCTTACATCCCGGAAAATATATATTTGCAGCCTGGTAAACCGTTTTCTTGTTCTCAAGTGCAGTACCGAAATGACCTGTTCATGCCTGTAACACTTTTAAGTAACGTTGTTTTACGAACTACTTCAGTTGATTCTCTGGCGTGGTGTAGTGGTCATCGCGCTGGGAAGAAGATCGTGCGGAAACTGTTGGGTTCGGTGCGTGTTGTCAACCAGCAATCGTTTATTTGTTTCTTTTTTTTTTCTTCTTTTCTCTTTGCTTACATAAAAATCATCTTTTAAAACCTTTATCTGTGTGTTTTTTATGTAAAAAGTAAAGTTGAACGGGTAAATAGAGGAATGATTTGTTCGTTCCTTGACATTTTTTAATGGGAGCAAGTGTGCGAAGAGTTTCAGGGTTTATAATGACGATTGAAAACTCTAAGAAACTGTGTTGATCATTGCTTTTTTTGACATTTGGTGGCTCCTAAAAGAGCCGTTGTTTAGATCTGGTATTGAAGAATGGACTTCACTTGCTACTAGTGTACTTCGTGACGGCCTTGGTACCCTCACTGACTGCGTGCTTTGCGAGTTCTCCTGGAAAGAGCAGTCTGATGGCTGTCTGAATCTCGCGGGAGCTGATAGTGGACTTCTTGTTGTAGTGGGCTAGACGGGAGGATTCTGTAGCAATGCGCTCAAAGATATCGTTCACGAAAGAGTTCATGATACCCATTGCTTTGCTGAAGATTCCGGTGTCAGGATGTACCTGCTTCAACACTTTGTAGATGTAGATCGCATAACTCTCCTTCCGTTTCGATCGCCGTTTTTTCGTACTGTCGCCCGACGTGGATTTTGCCTTACCGCCGCTCTTCTTCTCTCCCTTTTTAGCTGCAATCGGTTTAGGTGCCATGGTAAAGAAAGATATCTCTGCCTTTTCGAAATAGAGTTTGGTAATTCGGGATATCACAGTTTCTATTTATGTTGCCAAATTCAATAGGATCAATTAATATGCGGATCGCAAGTTCTCGTCGGTGATTGGTGTCTTTTTTTTCTCGGTGTAAACAATGGAGCGTGCCGCCAATCGACACAAAGAGAACAATTGCAAGGCTAGAATTTCTTTTATGAGCCAATGTAAGACTTTTGATTGGTGCAATCTGATCCACGAAACGCAGTCCGCGCGTGATAAATTATGGCGGCCGAAGTCATGTCTTGGAAAACAGTCTCCTGAAACTTAAACTGAAACTTAAGATACGAGTTACTCGACAAAATGACCGGACGAGGAAAAGGTAAAGCCCAGGGCACCAAGTCAAAGACTCGTTCTTCCAGGGCAGGTCTACAGTTTCCTGTTGGTCGCATCCATCGCCTTCTTTGTAAAGGCAACTACGCTGAACGCGTCGGAGCCGGTGCTTCCGTGTACTTGGCTGCCGTACTTGAGTATCTGAGTGCTGAGATCCTCGAGTTAGCAGGAAACGCAGCACGCGACAACAAGAAGTCAAGAATCATTCCTCGTCACCTCCAGTTGGCTGTGCGAAATGACGAAGAATTAAACAAACTCCTTGCCGGTGTCACCATCGCTCAAGGCGGTGTTCTTCCCAACATTCAGGCAGTATTACTACCTAAAAAGACAGAGAAGAAACAACACTAAGCGACGGCAACAACCATAAATACAAACGGCTCTTTTAGGAGCCACCAAGTCTAGAATAAAGTCATGACCAATCACGATATAAATTTGTAATTAATGCTCTTAACCCATAACCCCTTAGATAAGCAAGTAACTAGACCAGAATTATTATGGGAAAAGGGGTAAGGGATGAAGTACTCCAAATATGGACAGCAGGTCACTTTTCTCTACATATTGGTGTAACAGTCCGAAATCTACAAGGGGAGAGGTGATAATCCTCTCTAGGGAGTGATAATCCCCCAGGATAGTGAGAGGTGATAATTCTCTCTTGGGGGTGATAATCCCCCAGGATAGTGAGAAGCTAGGTGATAATCCTCTCTAGGGGTTGATAATCCCCCAAGGTTGTGAGTGGAGGTGATAATCCCCCTTGGGTACTGAAGAGGTGGAAAGACCTCTCTAGATGTCTTATTCCCCGGTTTAAGGAGTGAAAAGAGTCTATGGGGCAAAGTGTGACCTGTATGGGAGCACTTCATCCCGAACCCATGTTTATTAATTGCCAACGACTCTGAATACAGATATCATCACTAATTTAAACTAGGATTGCGTGCCTGCTGCCCGTCAGGAAAAACCCTCAATTATTTTGAGGGAAACCTGAACCCTCCCGAAAGCAGAGCCAGACACTTAACATGAACCTCGAGGGAGAGAGGTTAGACAAAAATATATTAATAGAAGTTGTAAGTAACTGACAATTAAACTTTTATCAACTTAATAATCAAAATGAGGCCCAAAGTAACTAAGGGCACAAGCATGTTAGGATGCCTGGTACAATGATTAATTCCCCTCAGTAGAAACCCTACCTCTTTTCTGCCATATCTTCTTGACAATTGCAAATTGATTCAAAGTGTAAACAATAAAGATCAGTAGTTCGTATGACTGCCGAAAGTATAAGCAGCTTCTTAAATTTTTAAGCAAGAGAAAAGACTTCATATTCTCGGTTTTCACATGACGTCACTAAAATTCAAACTAAGAAACTATCGATTCTTCTGAGTTTCTGAGTTTCATGAGGTATTACAGCACCTAAACACCTTTATTTAAAGAGAGTTTTGGTTCGAAAGGGTTCTTCGTTTTGCGATAGAGGACGTTTGAATTTCTAGGCTTTTGCGTGACGCGGCATTTAGCTGGCGGCCACAACGGCTCTTATGTGAGTTAAAAACATTACCAATTTTGGGAGATTTTGCTGTCTAAACATTCTTTGTCTCAGAATAAATATCACTTTAATAGTTTATGAGTTTTTCAAGCGATGAATTAACGCATTAGTAGGAAAACTCAAAAACAGATGTTTCTGTTGGTTTCCGGCGGCCATATTTGTGCCCCGCAAAGGGACACAAACATGGCGTCTCCATACAAAGCTTTCTAAATTTGGGTAAAACGTTTTTCCTAATATCTCGCATATGAAATATCGCACAGACCTGATTCTTGGCGAGGCCTTTTGCTTATTTATCTTCTTATATTTCCTAGATTCGGGACTTTCTGTATTGAATGGTTTGCAATTTTATTTTTGATTGCGTGACAGTGAAAACCGAGAATATAAAACCTTAAGAAAACCAGCAGAGAGAATCAAGCAGTAAAAAGGGAGGGTGGGATGGGATTTTGTTCCACGAAGAGAAGAATATGAAGTGCTATTTTGCTGAGCTAGGCGAGAAAATATAGACATCAACTGTACATGTGATAGCTGGCATCTAATTGGCTGAGCGAAACAATTAGTGTGACAGGGGTCACATGCAGGAAGTGACCCCTGAAAGGAAGTGAGCTGATTCCACTACTGGTAAGGGCGGGTTTATGGTTATCACATTAACTTCAATTTATCCTGTTGTATAAATTAGCTTTAATGCTCTTAACCCATAACCCCTTAGATAAGCAAGTAACTAGACCAGAATTATTATGGGAAAAGGGGTAAGGGATGAAGTACTCCAAATATGGACAGCAGGTCACTTTTCTCTACATATTGGTGTAACAGTCCGAAATCTACAAGGGGAGAGGTGATAATCCTCTCTAGGGAGTGATAATCCCCCAGGATAGTGAGAGGTGATAATTCTCTCTTGGGGGTGATAATCCCCCAGGATAGTGAGAAGCTAGGTGATAATCCTCTCTAGGGGTTGATAATCCCCCAAGGTTGTGAGTGGAGGTGATAATCCCCCTTGGGTACTGAAGAGGTGGAAAGACCTCTCTAGATGTCTAATTCCCCGGTTTAAGGAGTAAAAAGAGTCTATGGGGCAAAGTGTGACCTGTATGGGAGCACTTCATCCCCACAAATACCCCAAAGGGGTATTCCCCATAGACGAACAACAGGAATTGTAGGGCTATTTCCATAGTCAAATGTCACTTGAAAGAATGGTCACATGGTACTTGAACATTGCTGTAAGATTAGACCGGGCAAATGTCCCATTGACTAGGTATCAGCTGAGGACTTAACCAAGAACAGTAACCAGTTGGTCAGTGGCCTAAGACTTCCTCACAGCAGATGAGGAGATATGCAATAACAAATAACAAAACAAAGGATCAGTCTGTAAATTAAGCATAATTAATTGACTAATTACACAAACTGGATGCCACTGGTGTATCTATCAAGTTAGGGCCAGATACTGACATGGGAGAACCCAATATATATCGACAAAATTTTTGAACAATTCCTTATCGATAAATCGGAATACACATGCTCAGGGTTGTTGTTTGTAAGCTACTAAAAGTAACCGTATAATTTATGGTTTCAACCCAATTATTGAAACAATGACAATAGTACATTCTGAGACCCCCTGGGGACAACCACGAGAAGAGAGGTTATAATTCCCAGGCCCCATGGGGACAACCACAACAAACCATGAAGTCCCCAGGCTACAGAGAGGTCCTAATCCTCTCTCTGGGATCCTAATTCCCAGGACCCTGGGGACAACCACAACAAACCACCAAGTCCCCAGGCTACAGAGAGGTCCTAATCCTCTCTCTGGGATCCTAATTCCCAGGCCCCCTGGGGACAACCACAACAAGAAAGGTGAGCTCCGAACGAGAGGACTCACCTAATAAAAACATTATCACACAACAACAACACAACAGCCAGGCTAAAGAGAGGTCCTAATCCTCTCTCTGGGGTCCTGATCCCCAGGCCCCGGGAGGTGGTAATCCCTGAAAATCTTAGCTTATAATTCCTCTTTATGATCCAGAGAACGAAGGAAATTTCTGATTTTCGAACACTGTAAAACGCACCTTTTTAAAGGAGCAGTCTGCACGTGCGAAGCATGAAACCGACCTTGATGATTTTCTGTCATGTATCATTCTCAACTCATAATATGTTAGGTGTGAATAAAGAATTAAAACTGAAAATCAATCCATTATTTGAAAAAACCTCGAAGACCCAAGCGTCACAGAATTGATTTTAACAGTCGGTATTCTTTCTTACTCCATAGTAAGAGCATAATAGAAGCACGGACATGCATACTTGAATCCCCTGGACTTGAATAAAGTGAATTTCAGAGGCCGCGGCGCCAAGTCCTTCCTCAAAATACAGTAAGTGAACTCAAAAATAACTTTCCATGTCTCAAAGCTCTACAGGCACATGCACACAATATTGCAAAAACAGATGTCGTTCGAGGCACAATATAATAAGAATATTAAGTTAACTATCGATAAACCAGAAAAATACCGCACCTGAATCATGAGAGAGCAACTCTGATCCCAAAGGAAGACACACTGGGCTAAGATGATTTGCTGCAGAGGAACCTTGACTGTGAAGTGCCAGCCGAGAGAGTCGAAACGGCTAGAGTGACGGTACATGCGAGAGGATATCGAAAGTTCAAGAAGAGGAGAAAGCAGCGACATTCGAGACGAGGGTTGCACGATTGTAGATCGATGTTCCAAGGACGGAGTTCGACCAAGAGCGGCGATGCAACATCTCTTCGTGGAAAGTCTGTCCAGAAAAACTCGAACGCCTAGGGCTTGCATGCAGTTGGAAGATCAAGGTAGCCCTTCCTAAACGGTGATCTAGACATTACAGCTTAGCAAAAATTCCAATTCATGAAGAAAAAATCCAGGCTATGAGTAACAAATATTTTGTTCCACGAAGAGAAGAATATGAAGTGCTATTTTGCTGAGCTAGGCGCGAAAATATAGACATCAACTGTACATGTGATAGCTGGCATCTAATTGGCTGAGCGAAACAATTAGTGTGACAGGGGTCACATGCAGGAAGTGACCCCTGAAAGGAAGTGAGCTGATTCCACTACTGGTAAGGGCGGGTTTATGGTTATCACATTAACTTCAATTTATCCTGTTGTATAAATTAGCTTCTACCCCCCAAATAGTATTCGCCGTCTAAGTTTGGGGTTAATAACTCGATCGATACTTAGTCACAAATAATTATGTCTCGCGGAAACTCGCTATTTCTATTTGTTTTTGCATGGTTCCATGTTGCTAGTTTTGTTCATAAATGCGTATACCAAAGCATATTTAGCGCTATTTCGGCTATCGCATGTAAGAAACAAACAACAGCAACCACAGCATTGCTTGAAAACTGAAACCAGTCTTAGGTCAGTTTAGCTCGGTGTAACATGAATTTAAAGACTGATGTGATTATATCATGAAAGTTGAAATTGCGTTTGCTTTCTATGCAGGTTTCATTCGCGCTGTTTCCAACAGGTTTTTATACGAACTTCGAGGTACATACCAAGCGACAATCGAACAACTTTCTGCTCTTTTTAAACGAGTACACAATTAATCGCATTCCTACCAACCGGGAACAAACATTGCTGCTACTACTGAGCTTGAAATGTTGTTTTCTTTGCCTAAAAATTACAAGAGATCGTCGTGATTTCCTTCGGCATAACAGGCCAGAGGCCCGATTTTAGTGCGCGCAGGAGGAGGCCTAATCTCCACAGCAACCACCGCAAATCGGTTTCCAATAACAGACAAGGTAATTAGTTTTAAGTATTCCTCCAGACACCTTTGGAGAGCGCCGGACACATTGCCTGTCAAGGAACTTTGTACTTCTGATTAAACGAAACAGACATCTCAAGGAAACGCGAAATTTGATCAGACTATTTGGGTATTATAAATTCATTTCACGGTCGATTGAAAATTTGGAAGTCGATCTTCAGGCCTCTGGCTTCGCAATTGATAACTACAGTTTTCTCGCCGCATTTGGATTCAAATAGGCTTGACACGCTTTCAATGGTTTTTCAAGTGCTTTCTTTTACGAAAATAGTGCTGCGATGGCTTATTTAACTTCTGCCAAGAGTGGTATGCCGTGTCAACATTGGTGACCTTCGAAGCGAAAACAGCGAGTCGGCGTATCAAGTTTTTACTGTGGAGCCGCAAGTAGGAATACACTATCTGCTGGCACATCTTTCTCCGGTTTGGAAGGAACTCGGCTTGGAAAAGACCCTGACCAAAGAAATTTTTAAATCTGCTCTATTTGAACGTTTGAGAAAAGCCGTCAACAATGCACATTTTATAGTCGCCGGAGAAAACGAAGGCGAGAGCTCGAGCTCTACTTCACATCCCCTTGAGGAACAGCAACACCGATTATCTGATTCAATGGACTACCTTTTTGATCAAACGGCGAAGGATTCAAGTCTTTTTTCTCTGCCTTAAGACGATGTAAGCGTCGATGTGCCTCCAGTGACAAATCACTCTCCAAAAAGCCCGCCAAGCACTGTCGAAATCCCGCCAAAATCTTATTCGCTGGAAGGAGCCCAAGACGCTGGACTACTCCAGATATTCTAGCTTCCACTTCAACATCTTCGTGTTCGCGTGGGCGATCTGTATAATCAACGTCACAGATACAGTATGGTTTCTATATCAGTCATTTTAGCTTCCTTGAAATGTCAATCATAATCCAAAAATTATTATTTCAGGTTACCTTTGTATTGTTACTTGCTTTTTACTTAATTAATAGGCCACATTATAGGGCTACCCTCTCCCTCAGAGCCTACAGGCGGCGCGCCCAAGATTCTGAGGTGAAGGTAGTCTCTCTTTTGAAATGTCGGTCATAATCTAAACAATTTTTGTAGGTGATTTTTGTAGTGTCATAGGCCAAATTATAGGGCTACCCTCTCCCTCAGAACTTACAGGCGGCGCGCCCAAGATTCAGAGGTGAAGGTAGTCTTTCTTTTAAAATGTCGGTCATCCGTCGTTATCAGAAGTCCACCGAGTTGCTGATTCGCAAGTTACCGTTTCAGCGTCTTGTTCGAGAAATCGCTCAGGATTTCAAGACCGACTTGCGCTTTCAAAGCTCAGCCGTGCTGGCTCTTCAAAAGGCTAGCGAAGCCTACCTGGTCGGTCTTTTCGAGGACACCAACCTTTGCGCCATTCACGCTAAACGTGTCACCATCATGCCTAAAGATATCCAGTTGGCTCGTAGGATCCGGGGCGAACGTGCACAACAGCTCAGCTCGGTTCTGACAATCTCACATTACAAACGGCTCCTTTAGGAGCCACCACCTGACAATAAAAGTTAATGGCCAATAAACTACTTCTTACCTTGTCTCTACTTATTTCTTTATTAGTTACTAGTGAAATGAGACAGAAATAATTCTCATACTCCACGCCGTTACAAGTTTTTCGCGATAAGGACACAGTAGAGTACTAGTATCCCTAAGCTTACCAAAAAATTAGTGATTGCGCCCAACAACTCCTTATTCGTTCAGTCAATCTCTCTGCCTGTCTTCCTATGTTGACGTTTACAATCCATCTCATTTTCAAAGAACTTAGCAAACATCTTAGAGGTAACAGATCTATCGCGATCAGTAGTAACTGATCCCTCTGCGGTCCGCTATAACAACTTAAGAAAAGAGTTGCGCAAGTAACCAACATTAGCTATCGCTGTGGAGACTATAACGAGACATGTCTGTCAAAAGCACTCAGAAGAAAGCTTCTAAACAGCCGGCCGAACACCCTAAGTATGCAGAAATGATCATACAAGGCCTTCACGCCCTGAAAGATCGTAATGGTTCTTCGCGTCAGGCTGTCGACAAGTACGTTAAGAACCATTTCAAAGTAGGAGACAAAGCAAGTCATTTTATTAAAATGGCTCTTAACAGAGGCGTGGAGAATGGTCAATTTATCAACACCAAAGGGTCCGGAGCTTCAGGTTCTTTCAAGGTCAACAAAGAAGTAAAGAAAGCAAAGGCAGCCAAAGACCTGGCGAAGAAGACCAAAACCGCCGATCCAGCCAACAAACCAAAAATAAAGAAGGTCGCCGCGAAAGAAAAGACCGCCCGCAAACCAGCCGAGAAAACCAAGAAATCGCCGGGTAAGAAAGTTTCCAGCAGCAAGAACAAGACACCTCTCGTGCCAAAGAAGACTGCCACAAAGAAGCCGTTGCCTAAGAAAGCGAAAAAAAGCAAAGCCTCGGTTAAAAAATCAGCCAACAAGAAAGTCAGTGGCAAGTAAAACTCGCCCATTTATTCAACTACCGGCTCCTTTAGGAGCCACCAAATAAAGAAAAGTCATCACCAATATCACCTCTAGTATGTTGACCTTAGGTCACCTTCACCTATAGCACAGTATTTATTTCTTCTTTACCGAAACTGATTTCGTTTTTGTTAAGCAGAAGGTTACTTGAACCGCGGCTTAGAGACGCCTTAAAAGAGTAAACAAAAGCCACTCCATAAGATGAGATCAGATCAGATCAGATAAGATAAATAGTTTTTATTCGAAGTGGTCAGTACGTGCACCTTGGTCAAGAAACTGGTTATCAGGTACCCGGGTAATGAAAACTACCGTAAACGTCAATATTCAATAGTAAGAATCCCTCCCGCTTAACTGATTGGAAGTATTAAAACCCTTACATCCCGGAAAATATATATTTGCAGCCTGGTAAACCGTTTTCTTGTTCTCAAGTGCAGTACCGAAATGACCTGTTCATGCCTGTAACACTTTTAAGTAACGTTGTTTTACGAACTACTTCAGTTGATTCTCTGGCGTGGTGTAGTGGTCATCGCGCTGGGAAGGAGATCGTGCGGAAACTGTTGCGTTCGGTGCGTGTTGTCAGCCAGCAATCGTTTACTTGTTTCTTTTTTTTTTCTTCTTTTCTCTTTGCTTACATAAAAATCATCTTTTAAAACCTTTATCTGTGTGTTTTTTAAGTAAAAAGTAAAGTTGAACGGGTAAATAGAGGAATGATTTGTTCGTTCCTTGACATTTTTTAATGGGAGCAAGTGTGCGAAGAGTTTCAGGGTTTATAATGACGATTGAAAACTCTAAGAAACTGTGTTGATCATTGCTTTTTTTGACATTTGGTGGCTCCTAAAAGAGCCGTTGTTTAGATCTGGTATTGAAGAATGGACTTCACTTGCTACTAGTGTACTTCGTGACGGCCTTGGTACCCTCACTGACTGCGTGCTTTGCGAGTTCTCCTGGAAAGAGCAGTCTGATGGCTGTCTGAATCTCGCGGGAGCTGATAGTGGACTTCTTGTTGTAGTGGGCTAGACGGGAGGATTTTGTAGCAATGCGCTCAAAGATATCGTTCACGAAAGAGTTCATGATACCCATTGCTTTGCTGGAGATTCCGGTGTCAGGATGTACCTGCTTCAACACTTTGTAGATGTAGATCGCATAACTCTCCTTCCGTTTCGATCGCCGTTTTTTCGTACTGTCGCCCGACGTGGATTTTGCCTTACCGCCGCTCTTCTTCTCTCTCTTTTTAGCTGCAATCGGTTTAGGTGCCATGGTAAAGAAAGATATCTCTGCCTTTTGGAAATAGAGTTTGGTAATTCGGGATATCACAGTTTCTATTTATGTTGCCAAATTCAATAGGATCAATTAATATGCGGATCGCAAGTTCTCGTCGGTGATTGGTGTCTTTTTTTTCTCGGTGTAAACAATGGAGCGTGCCGCCAATCGACACAAAGAGAACAATTGCAAGGCTAGAATTTCTTTTATGAGCCAATGTAAGACTTTTGATTGGTGCAATCTGATCCACGAAACGCAGTCCGCGCGTGATAAATTATGGCGGCCGAAGTCATGTCTTGGAAAACAGTCTCCTGAAACTTAAACTGAAACTTAAGATACGAGTTACTCGACAAAATGACCGGACGAGGAAAAGGTAAAGCCCAGGGCACCAAGTCAAAGACTCGTTCTTCCAGGGCAGGTCTACAGTTTCCTGTTGGTCGCATCCATCGCCTTCTTCGTAAAGGCAACTACGCTGAACGCGTCGGAGCCGGTGCTCCCGTGTACTTGGCTGCCGTACTTGAGTATCTGAGTGCTGAGATCCTCGAGTTAGCAGGAAACGCAGCACGCGACAACAAGAAGTCAAGAATCATTCCTCGTCACCTCCAGTTGGCTGTGCGAAATGACGAAGAATTAAACAAACTCCTTGCCGGTGTCACCATCGCTCAAGGCGGTGTTCTTCCCAACATTCAGGCAGTATTACTACCTAAAAAGACAGAGAAGAAACAACACTAAGCGACGGCAACAACCATAAATACAAACGGCTCTTTTAGGAGCCACCAAGTCTAGAATAAAGTCATGACCAATCACGATATAAATTTGTAATCTACCCCCCAAATAGTATTCGCCGTCTAAGTTTGGGGTTAATAACTCGATCGATACTTAGCCACAAATAATTATGTCTCGCGGAAACTCGCTATTTCTATTTGTTTTTGCATGGTTCAATGTTGCTAGTTTTGTTCATAAATGCGTATACCAAAGCATATTTAGCGCTATTTCGGCTATCGCATGTAAGAAACAAACAACAGCAACCACAGCATTGCTTGAAAACTGAAACCAGTCTTAGGTCAGTTTAGCTCGGTGTAACATGAATTTAAAGACTGATGTGATTATATCATGAAAGTTGAAATTGCGTTTGCTTTTTATGCAGGTTTCATTCGCGCTGTTTCCAACAGGTTTTTATACGAACTTCGAGGTACATACCAAGCGACAATCGAACAACTTTCTGCTCTTTTTAAACGAGTACACAATTAATCGCATTCCTACCAACCGGGAACAAACATTGCTGCTACTACTGAGCTTGAAATGTTGTTTTTCTTTGCCTAAAAATTACAAGAGATCGTCGTGATTTCCTTCGGTACACAAGCTGTTTACGTAAAATAAACTAACACAGTTATAAACCGTCCTCGGTAACGACACAAACCAGCTTGCTCTCTTAATTCTGCCACAACAACAACGTACAACAACAGTTTATTACACTAACTAAAGACAAAAGCTTTACAGTATTTTATGCCCCGCAAAGAGCTATGAGGCTAATCTAGACGGGAAAAAAATAATTTCCCTGTATAAGTAACGACTGCGCTGCTGTAAAGTCACTAAAAAAGAAAAAACTCGCGTGGACGCACCCAGTAAATAAAGCGCTGAATCGATTTTAGGTGTATGTTGACTTGTTGGTATGTATATACCTAAACCTTCAGCAATGATCGTAATGAAAACAAATTCTCTTATCACGTATTGGTCAGAGCTTTTCATACATTTGTTGGCTCCTAAAAGAGCCGTTGGTTTAAGTGTTGATCAGGGATCACAGTGTATTCTAACCCCCAAAACCGTACAGAGTACGTCCTTGTCGTTTCAGAGCGTATACTACGTCCATGGCTGTAACGGTCTTACGCTTGGCGTGCTCGGTGTAGGTCACGGCATCGCGGATAACGTTCTCAAGGAAAACTTTCAGAACACCGCGTGTCTCCTCGTAGATCAGTCCAGAAATTCGCTTTACACCCCCACGGCGAGCGAGACGACGGATCGCTGGCTTGGTAATTCCTTGGATATTATCGCGTAGAATCTTACGATGACGCTTAGCACCACCTTTGCCCAAGCCTTTACCTCCTTTGCCGCGACCGGACATTCTCGGTTGTCTGAATTATCGTCAAGGTTTAAAAAGGGAAAGGTCTCGCTCTATGTTAAATTACTGCAGAACAGAAATTACTTTTCAATCTATAGCCTTCAATCTGACGTCTCGGGAAACATTATTTCTTGTATTTACATAGATTTGTTCTTAGTAAAAGGACAACAAAAGAATATTATAATTTTCTTTCGCCCCACTGTCTATTGTAAGGCATGCAAATCAAAGCAGGGTGTCTCCGAAGCCGAACCAATCAGAAATGCATAAATTCTTAAATATCCAATCGGCTTGCGACAGCCTTCTGATAAATCGCGGCCATAAAAATTGCCAAGCTTTCACATAGAGCCTTTAATCTTCTGCACATCAGTTTCACAGTCATGGCCCGAACCAAGCAAACAGCGAGAAAGTCCATCGGAGGAAAAGCGCCTCGTAAACAGCTGGCTACTAAGGCAGCTCGAAAGAGCGCTCCTGCTACTGGTGGCGTGAAAAAACCGCACCGTTACAGGCCAGGAACAGTCGCCCTCAGAGAGATCCGTCGTTATCAGAAGTCCACCGAGTTGCTGATTCGCAAGTTACCGTTTCAGCGTCTTGTTCGAGAAATCGCTCAGGATTTCAAGACCGACTTGCGCTTTCAAAGATCAGCCGTGCTGGCTCTTCAAGAGGCTAGCGAAGCCTACCTGGTCGGTCTTTTCGAGGACACCAACCTTTGCGCCATTCACGCTAAACGTGTCACCATCATGCCTAAAGATATCCAGTTGGCTCGTAGGATCCGGGGCGAACGTGCATAACAGCTCAGCTCGGTTCTGACAATCTCACATTACAAACGGCTCCTTTAGGAGCCACCACCTGACAATAAAAGTTAATGGCCAATAAGCTACTTCTTACCTTGTCTCTACTTATTTCTTTATTAGTTACTAGTGAAATGAGACAGAAATAATTCTCATACTCCACGCCGTTACAAGTTTTTCGCGATAAGGACACAGTAGAGTACTAGTACCTCTAAGCTTACCGAAAAGTTGTGAATGATGATTCAGAGATGTGTGACAGTATTTCTGAAATTGGCCATGTTTTGGTTTTTATAGGGTTAAGAGAGAATATTACCGTAAGGGCTCCAAATTGTTGCTGTGATTATTTGACGCATAAGACTAGCTTAAAACGCTCAATATGAACCGTGTTAGAGTATTTTGCAAAATAACCATCGTTTAGATCGGAATGGGATCAAGTGAGAATTACACTGTAAAAGAGACAAAGTGTCGCTTTCATGATCAACACCGTAAGTCTCTAGCTAAGAACTATCATTTAGAAGCGTGTGACAGTAATTTGCAAATTGAGCATTTCTTGGTTCGTAATAGGCTTTACTGAGTACTTAATACTAAGACCTGAAAAAAGTGGCGGTGATGATGAGAACCACCAGACTAGCTGAAAACGGTAAATTTGAGGCGTGTGACAGTATTTTGTAGATTGGTCATAACTTGCGTCGTTGTGGGAAAAAATGAGAATTGTACCGTGAAAGCTCAGAAATGTCACTTACATGATAAGAACCATAAGACAAGCTGAAAACGATGGTTTTTAGGCGTGTGCCAGTATTAGGAAATTTTCCATCTTTTAGGTGGTAATGGGGTTAAGAGAGGATTTTACCGTGAGAACTTCAAAATGTCACTCTGATGATAAGACTAGCTGATAACAATGAATTAAAGGCGTTTAACAGCATCTTTGAAAATGGGCATCGTTAAGGTCGTAATGTGGTTACGTGAGAATTTCACTACAACAGGCTTTAAATGTCGGTGTAATAAAAGGCATCGTAAGATTATCTAAAAACGATGATTTTAAGGCGTTTGAGAGTATTTTGCAAATTGGTCGTCTTGCTGGTCGTAGTGGCGTTTACTAAGTATTTCATACCAAAAGCTCTAAAATGACGCTGTAATGGTAAAAACAATGAGACTAGCTGAAAATGATAAATTTGAGGCGTATGACAGTATTTCGAAAATCAACAGTGTTTTGAAAGTCAAGTGAGAGTTATACCGGAAGAGCTTTAAAATGGCACTTACATAAAACGCACCATAAGAAGAAGCTGTGAATGATAATTCAGAGATGTGTGAAGGTATTTCTCAAATTGGCCATGTTTTGGGTCTTATAGGGTTAAGAGAGAATTTTACCGTAAGAGCTCCAAATTGTTGCTGCGATGATAAGCACCATAGGACTCGTTTAAAACGCCCAATTAGAGGCGTGTCAGAACATTTTGCAAAATAACCATCTTTTAGATCGGAATAAGATCAAGTGAAAATTACACCGTAAGAGATCCAAAGTGTCGCTTACATGGTCAGCACCATAAGTCTTGCTGAGAACTATCAATTAGAGGCGTGTGACAGTATTTTCTAAATTAAGCATTTTTTGGCTCGCAAATAGGGTTTATTGAGTATTTAATAGTAAGACCTATAAAATGTCGACGTGATAAATAAGAACCATAAGACTAGATAAAAACAGTAAATTTGAGGCATCATATACTACTGTTTAAATTTGCCATCTTTTGGCTGGTAATGGGGTTAAAAGAGAATTTTAACGAAATAGCTTTAAAATGTCGCTCTGAAGATAAGCACCCTAATACTAAGTGAAAACAATGAATCAGAAGCGTTTAAGAGTATTTTTAAAAATGGGCTTCGTTGAGGTCGTAAGGTGGTTAAGTAAGAATTTCGCTGCAACAGCCTTCAAATGTCGGTGTAATAAACGGCATCGTAAGATTAGCTAAAATAATAATTCTAAGGTGTCTGAGAGTATATTGCAAATTGCTCGTCTTCCTGGTCGTAATGGCGATGACTGGGTATTTAATACCAAAAACTCTAAAATGGCGTTTTAATGATAAGAATAATGAAACTAGCTAAAAATGATAAATTTGAGACGTATGACAGTATTTCGAAAATAAAAAGTATTTTGAAAATCAACTGAGAGTTACACCGGATGAGCTCCAAATTGTCGCATACATAAAACGCACCATAAGAAAAGCTGTGAATGGTGATTAAGAGGTCTGTGACAGTATTTCTCAAATTGGCCATCTTTTTGGTCATATGGGTCAAGGCGGAATTTTACCGTAAGAGCTCCAAATTGTTGCTGTGATGATTTGACCCATAAGACTAGCTTAAAACGCTAAATAAGAGATTGTGAGAATATTTGGCAAAATAACCATCTTTTAGATCGGAATGGGATCAAGTGAGAATTACACCGTAAAAGAGACAAAGTATTGCTTACATGATAAACACCGTAAGTCTAGCTAAGAACTATCATTTAGAAGCGTGTGACAGTAATTTGCAAATTGAGCATTTTTTGAGTCGTAATAGGCTTTACTGAGTACTTAATACTAAGACCTGGAAAAAGTTGCGGTGATAATGAGAACCACAGGACTAGCTGAAAACAGTACATTTGAGGCGTGTGACAGTATTTTGTAGATTAGTCATAATTTGCGTCGTTATGAGAAAAAAATGAGAATTGTACCGTGAAAACTCAGAATTGTCGCTTATATGATAAGAACCATAAGACAAGCTGAAAACGATGGTTTTTAGGCGTGTGCCAGTATTAGGAAATTTTCCATCTTTTAGGTCGTAATGGGGTTAAGAGAGGATTTTACCGTAAGTACTTCAAAATGGCACTCTGATGATAAGACTAGCTGATAACAATGAATTAAAGGCGTTTAACAGTATCTTTGAAAATGGGAATCGTTAAGGTCGTAATGTGCTTACGTGACAATTGCACTACGACAGCCTTTAAATGTCGGTGTAATAAAAGGAATTGTAAGATGATCTAAAACCGATGATTTTAAGGCGTTTGAGAGTGTTTTACAAATTGGTCGTCTTGCTGGTCGTAGTGGCGTTTCCTAAATATTTGGTACCAAAAGCTCTAAAATGACGCTGTAATGGTAAGAACAATGAAACTAGCTAAAAATGATGAATTTGGGGCGTATGACAGTATTTCGAAAATCAGTATTTTGAAAATCCAGTGAGAGTTATACCAGAAGAGCTTTAAAATGGCGCTTACATAAAACGCACCATAAGAAAAGCTGTGAATGATAATTCAGAAATGTGTGACAGTATTTCTCAAATTGGCCATGTTTTGGGTCTTATAGGGGTTGAGAGAATGTTACCGTAAGAGCTCCAAATTGTTGCAGCGATGATAAGCACCATAGGACTCGCTTAAAACGATCAAATGGAGGCGTGCCAGAACATTTTGCAAAATAACCATCTTTTAGATCGGAATAAGATCAAGTAAGAATTACACCGTAAGAGATCCAAAGTGTCGCTTACATGGTCAGCACCATAAGTCTTGCTGAGAACTATCAATTAGAGGCGTGAGACAGTATTTTCTAAATTTAGCATTTTCTGGCTCGTAATAGGGTTTATTGAATATTTAATAGTAAGACCTATAAAATGTCGACGTGATGATAACAACCATAAGACTAGATTAAAACAGTAAATTTCAGGCGTCATATACTACTTTTGAAATTTGCCATCTTTTGGGTGGTAATGGGGTTAACGGAGAATTTTAACGTAATAGCTTTAAAATGTCGCTCTGATGATAAGCACCCTAAGCCTATGTGAAAACAATGAATCAGAGGCGTTTGAAAGTATTTTTAAAAATGGGCTTCGTTTAGGTCGTAAGGTGGTTAAGTAAGAATTTCGCTGCAACATGCTTCAAATGTCGGTGTAATAAACGGCATCGTAAGATAACCTAAAATGATAATTCTAAGGTGTCTGAGAGTATATTGCAAATCGCTCGTCTTGCTGGTCGTAATGGCGATGACTGGGTATTTAATACCAAAAACTCTAAAATGGCGTTTTAATGATAAGAATAATGAAACTAGCTAAAAATGATAAATTTGAGACGTATGACAGTATTTCGAAAATAAAAAGTATTTTGAAAATCAACTGAGAGTTACACCGGATGAGCTCCAAATTGTCGCATACATAAAACGCACCAAAAGAAAAGCTGTGAATGGTGATTAAGAGGTCTGTGACAGTGTTTCTCAAGTGGGCCATCTTTTTGGTCATATGGGTCAAGATGGAATTTTACCGTAAGAGCTCCAAATTGTTGCTGTGATGATTTGACCCATAAGACTAGCTTAAAACGCTAAATAAGAGGCGTGTGAGAGTATTTTGCAAAATAACCATCTTTTAGATCGGAATGGGATCAAGTGAGATTTACACCGTAAAAGAGACAAAGTGTCGCTTACATGATCAACACCGTAAGTCTAGCCAAGAACTATCATTAAGAAGCGTGTGACAGTATTTTGCAAATTGAGCATTTTTAGGGTCGTAATAGGCTTTACTGAGTACTTAATACTAAGACCGGAAAAAAGTTGCGGTGATAATGAGAACCACAAGACTAGCTGAAAACAGTGCATTTGATGCGTGTGACAGCATTTTCTAGATTGGTCATAATTTGCGTCGTTGTGGGAAAAAATGAGAATTGTACCGTGAAAGCTCAGAATTGTCGCTTACATAATAAGAACCATAAGACAAGCTGAAAACGATGGTTTTTAGGCGTGTGCCAGTATTAGGAAATTTTCCATCTTTTAGGTCGTAATGGGGTTAAGAGAGGATTTTACCGTGAGAACTTCAAAATGTCACTCTGATGATAAGACTAGCTGATAACAATGAATTAAAGGCGTTTAACAGTATCTTTGAAAATGGGCATCGTTAAGGTCTTAATGTGGTTAGGTGAGAATTTCACTACAACAGCCTTTAAAGGCATCGTAAGATTCTCTGAAAACGATGATTTTAAGGCGTTTGAGAGTGTTTTGCAAATTGGTCGTCTTGCTGGTCGTAGTGGCGTTTAATGAGTATTCCAGACCAAAAGCTCTAAAATGACGTTGTAATGGTAAGAACAATGAAACTAGCTAAAAATGATAAATTTGAGGCGTATGACAGTATTTCGAAAATCAATAGTATTTTAAAAATCAAGTAAGAGTTATACCGGAAGAGCTTTAAAATGGCGCTTACATAAAACGCACCATCAGAAAAACTGTGAATGATGATTCAGAGATGTGTGACAGTATTACTCAAATTGGCCATGTTTTGGGTCTTATAGGGTTAAGAGAGAATTTTACCGTAAGAGCTCCAAATTGTTGCTCGGATGATAAACACCATAGGGCTCGCTTAAAACGATCAATTAGAGGCGTGTGAGAACATTTTACAAAATAACCATCTTTTAGATCGGAATGATATTAAATAAGAATTACACCGTAAGAGATCCAAAGTGTCGCTTACATGGTCAGCACCATAAGTCTTGTTGAGAACTATCAATTAGAGGCGTGTGACAGTATTTTCTAAATTAAGCATTTTTTGGCTCGTAATAGGGTTTATTGAATATTTAATAGTAAGACCTAAAAAATGTCGACATGATGATAAGAACGATAAGACTAGATAAAAACAGTAAATTTGAGGCGTCGTATACTACGTTTTAAATTTGCAATCTTTTGGGTGGTAATGGGGTTAAAGGAGAATTCTAACGTAATAGCTTTAAAATATCGCTCTGGTGATAAGTACTCTAAGACTATGGGAAAACAATGAATCAGAAGCGTTTGAGAGTATTTTTGAAAATGGGCTTCGTTTAGGTCGTAAGGTGGTTACGTGAGAATTTTGCTACAACAGCCTTCAAATATCGGTGTAATAAAAGACATCGTAAGATTATCTAAAAACGATGATTTTAAGGCGTTTGAGAGTATTTTGCAAATTGGTCGTCTTGCTGGTCGTAGTGGCGTTTACTGAGTATTTCATACTAAAAGCTCTAAAATGACGCTGTAATGGTAAGAACAATGAAACTAGCTAAAAATGATGAATTTGAGGCGTATGACAGTATTTCGAAAATCAATAGTATGTTAAAAATCAAGTAAGAGTTATACCAGAAGAGCTTTAAAATGGCGCTTACATAAAACGCACCATAAGAAAAGCTGTGAATGATAATTCAGAAATGTGTGACAGTATTTCTCAAATTGGCCATGTTTTGCGTCGTATAGGGTTAAGAGAGAATTTTACCGTAAGAGCTCCAAATTGTTGCTGGGATGATAAGCACCATAGGGCTCGCTTAAAACGATCAATTAGAGGCGTGTCAGAACATTTTACAAAATAACCATCTTTTAGATCGGAATGATATTAAATAAGAATTACACCGTAAGAGATCCAAAGTGTCGCTTACATGGTCAGTACCATAAGTCTTGTTGAGAACTATCAATTAGAGGCGTGTGACAGTATTTTCTAAATTAAACATTTTCTGGCTTGTAATAGGGTTTACTGAATATTTAATAGTAAGACCTATAAAATGTCGACGTGACGATAACAACCATAAGACTAGATAAAAACAGTAAATTAGAGGCGTCATATACTACTTTTTAAATTTCCAATCTTTTGGGTGGTAATGGGGTTAACAGAGAATTTTAACGTAATAGCTTCGAAATGTCGCTCTGATAATAAGCTCTCTAAGACTATGTGAAAACAATGAAACAGAAGCGTTTGAGAGTATTTTTGAAAATGGGCTTCGTTAAGGTCGTAAGGTGGTTAAGTAAGAATTTCGCTGCAACAGCCTTAAAATGTCAGTGTAATAAAAGGCATCGTAAGATTAGCTAAAATGATAATTCTAAGGTGTCTGAGAGTATATTGCAAATTGCTCGTCTTCCTGGTCGTAATGGCGACGACTAGGTATTTAATACCAAAAACTCTGAAATGGCGTTTTAATGATAAGAATAATGAAACTAGCTAACAATGATAAATTTGAGACGTATGACAGTATTTCGAAACTAAAAAGTATTTTGAAAATCAACTGAGAGTTACACCGGATGAGCTCCAAATTGTTGCATCCATAAAACGCACCATAGGAAAAGCTGTGAATGGTGATTAAGAGGTCTTGACAGTATTTCTCAAATGGGCCATCTTTCTGGTCATATGGGTCAAGGCGGAATTTTACCGTAAGAGCTCCAAATTGTTGCTGTGATGATTTGACCCATAAGACTAGCTTAAAACGCTAAATAAGAGGCGTGTGAGAGTATTTTGCAAAATAACCATCTCTTAAATTGGAATGGGATCAAGTGAGAATTACACGGTAAAAGAGACAAAGTGTTGCTTACATGATCAACACCGTAAGTCTAGCTAAGAACTATCATTTAGAAGCGTGTGACAGTAATTTGCAAATTGAGCATTTTTTGAGTCGTAATAGGCTTTACTGAGTACTTAATACTAAGACCTGGAAAAAGTTGCGGTGATAATGAGAACCACAGGACTAGCTGAAAACAGTACATTTGAGGCGTGTGACAGCATTTTGTGGATTGGTCATAATTTGCGTCGTTATGGGAAAAAAATGAGAATTGTACCGTGAAAGCTCAGAATTGTCGCTTACATGATAAGAACCAAAAGACTAGCTGAAACCGATGGTTTCAAGGGGTGTGCCAGTATTAGAAAATTTTCCATCTTTTAGGTCGTCATGGGGTTAAGAGAGGATTTTACCGTAAGAACTTTAAAATGTCACTCTGATGATAAGACTAGCTGATAACAATGAATTAAAGGCGTTTAACAGTATCTTTGAAAATAGGAATCGTTAAGGTCGTAACGTGGTTACGTGACAATTGCACTACGACAGCCTTTAAATGTCGGTGTAATAAAATTAATTGTAAGACGATCTAAAAACGATGATTTTAAGGCGTTTGAGAGTGTTTTGGAAACTGGTCGTCTTGCTGGTCGAAGTGGCGTTTACTGAGTATTTCATACCAAAAGCTCTAAAATGACGCTGTAATGGTAAGAACAATGAAACTAGCTAAAAATGATGAATTTGAGGCGTATCACAGTATTTCGAAAATCAGTATTTTGAAAATCAAGTGAGAGTTATACCGGAAGAGCTTCAAAATGGCGCTTACATAAAACGCACCATAAGAAAAGCTGTGAATGATAATTCAGAAATGTGTGACAGTATTTCTCAAATTGGCCATGTTTTGGGTCTTATAGGGGTTGAGAGAATTTTACCGTAAGAGCTCCAAATTGTTGCTCCGATGATAAGCACCATAGGACTCGCTAAAAACACTCAATTAGAGACGTGTCAGAACATTTTGCAAAATAACCATCTTTTAGATCGGGATGAGATTAAGTAAGAATTACACCGTAAGAGATCCAAAGTGTCGCTTACATGGTCAGCACCATAAGCCTTGTTGAGAACTATTAATTAGAGGCGTGTGACAGTATTTTCTAAATTTAGCATTTTTAGGCTCGTAAAAGAGTTTACTGAATATTTAAAAGTAAGACCTATAAAAAGTCGACGTGATGATAACAACCATAAGACTAGATAAAAACAGTAAATTTGAGACGTCATATACTACTTTTTAAATTTGCCATCTTTTCGGTGATAATGGGGTTAACAGAGAATTTTAACGTAATAGCATCAAAATGTCGCTCTGATGATAAGCACCCTAAGACTATGTGTAAACAATGAATCAGAAGCGTTTGAGAGTATTTTTGAAAATGGGCTTCATTAAGGTCGTAAGGTGGGTAGGTGAGAATTTCACTACAACATCCTACAAATGTCGGTGTAATAAAAGGCATCGTAAGATTATCAAAAAACGATGATTTTAAGGTGTTTGAGGGTATTTTGCAAATTGGTCGTCTTGCTGGTCGTAGTGGCGTTTACTGATTATTTCATACTAAAAGCTCTAAAATGACGCTGTAATGGTAAGAACAATGAAACTAGCTGCAAATTTTGAATTTGAGTTGTATGACAGTATTTCGAAACTCAATAGTATTTTAAAAATCAAGTAAGAGTTATACCGGAAGAGCTTTAAAATGGCGCTTACATAAAACGCACCATTAGAAGAAGCTGTGAATGATAATTCAGAGATGTGTGACAGTATTTCTCAAATTGGCCATTTTTTGGGTCGTATAGGGTAATAGAGAATTTTACCGTAAGAGCTCCAAATTCTTGCTGCGATGATAAGCAGCATAGGACTCGCTTAAAACACTCAAATGGAGGCGTGCCAGAACATTTTGCAAAATAAGCATCTTTTAGTTCGGAATAAGATCAAGTAAGAATTACACCGTAAAAGAGCCAAAGTGTCGCTTACATGGTCAGCACCATAAGTCTTGCTGAGAACTATCAATTAGAGGCGTGTGACAGTATTTTCTAAATTAAGCATTTTCTGGCTCGTAATAGGGTTTATTGAATATTTAATAGTAAGACCTAAAAAATGTCGACGTGATGATAACAACCATAAGACTAGATTAAAACAGTAAATTTTAGGCGTCATATACTACTTTTTAAATTTGCCATCTTTTGGGTGGTAATGGGGTTAACAGAGAGTTTTAACGTAATAGCTTTAAAATGTCGCTCTGATGATAAGCACCCTAACACTATGTGAAAACAATGAATCAGAAGCGTTTAAAAGTATTTTTAAAAATGGGCTTCGTTTAGGTGGTAAGGTTGTTAAGTAAGAATTTCGCTGCAACAGCCTTCAAATGTCGGTGTAAGAAACGGCATCGTAAGATTAACTAAAATGATAATTCTTAGGTGTCTGAGAGTATATTGCAAATTGCTCGTCTTGCTGGTCGTAATGGCGATGACTGGGTATTTAATATTAAAAACGCTGAAATGGCGTTTTAATGATAAGAATAATGAAACTAGCTAAAAATGATAAATTTGAGACGTATGACAGTATTTCGAAAATAAAAAGTATTTTGAAAATCAACTGAGTTACACCGGATGAGCTCCAAATTGTTGCATACATAAAACGCACCATAAAAAAAGCTGTGAATGGTTATTAAGAGGTCTGTGACAGTATTTCTCAAATTGGCCATCTTTTTGGTCATATGGGTCAAGAGGGAATATTACCGTAAGAGCTCCAAATTGTTGCTGTGATGATTTGACCCATATAAGACTAGCTTAAAACGCTAAATAAGAGGCGCGTGAGAGTATTTTGCGACATAACCATCGTTTAGATCGGACTGGCATCAAGTGGGATTTACACCGTAGAAGAGACAAAGTGTCGCTTACATGATCAACACCGTAAGTCTATCAAGAACTATCATTAAGAAGCGTGTGACAGTAATTTGCAAATATAGCATCTTTTGGGTCGTAATAGGCTTTACTGAGTACTTAATACTAAGACCTGGAAAAAGTTGCGGTGATAATGAGAACCACAAGACTAGCTGAAAATAGTACATTTGAGGCGTGTGACAGTATTTTGTAGATTGGTCATAATTTGCGTCGTTGTGGGAAAAAATGATAATTGTACCGTCAAAGCTCAGAATTTTCGCTTACATGATAAGAACCATAAGACAAGCTGAAAACGATGGTTTTTAGGCGTGTGCCAGTATTAGGAAATTTTCCATCTTTTAGGTCGTAATGGGGTTAAGAGAGGATTTTACCGTAAGAACTTCAAAATGTCACTCTTATGATATGACTAGCTGATAACAATGAATTAAAGGCGTTTAACAGTATCTTTAAAAATGGGCATCGTTAATGTCGTAATGTGGTTACGTAAGAATTGCACTACGACAGCCTTTAAATGTCGGTGTAATAAAAGGCGTTGTAACGTTATCTAAAAACGATGATTTTAAGGCGTTTGAGAGTGTTTTGCAAAATTGTCGTCTTGCTGGTCGTAGTGGCGTTTACTGATTATTTCATACTAAAAGCTCTAAAATGACGCTGTAATGGTAAAAACAATGAAACTAGCTAAAAATGATGAATTTGAGGCGTATGACAGTATTTCGAAAATCAATAGTATTTTAAAAATCCACTGAGAGTTATACCGGAAGAGCTTTAAAATGGCGCTTACATAAAACGCACCATAAGAAAAGCTGGGAGTGATGATTCAGAGATGTGTGACAGTATTTCTCAAATTGGCCATGTTTTAAGTTTTATAGGGTTAAGAGAGAATTTTACCGCAAGAGCTCCAAATTGTTGCTGCCATGATAGGCACCATAGGAATCGCTTAAAACGCTCAATTAGAGGTGTGTCAGACCTTTTTTAAAATAACCATCTTTTAGATCGGAATGAGATTAAGTAACAATTACACCGTAAGAGATCCAAAGTGTCGCTTACATGGTAAGCACCATAAGTCTTGCTGAGAACTATCAATTAGAGGCGTGTGACAGTATTTTCTAAATTAAGCTTTTTTTGGCTTGTAATAGGGTTTATTGAATATTTAATAGTAAGGCCTAAAAAATGTCGACGTGATGATAACAACCATAAGACTAGATAAAAACAGTAAATTTGAGGCGTCATATACTTCTTTTTAAATTTGCCACCTTTTGGGTGGTAATGGGGTTAACAGAGAATTTTAACGTAATAGCTTTAAAATGTCGCTCTGATGATAAGCACACTAAGATTATGTGAAAACAATAAATTAGAAGCGTTTGAGAGTATTTTTGAAAATGGGCTTCATTAAGGTCGTAAGGTGGTTACGTGAGAATTTCACTACAACAGCCTTCAAATATCGGTGTAATAAAAGGCATCGTAAGATTATCAAAAACGATGATTTTAAGGTGTTTGAGAGTCTTTTGCTTATTGGTCGTCTTGGTGGTCGTAGTGGCGTTTACTGAGTATTTCATACTAAAAGCTCTAAAATGACGCTGTAATGGTATGCACAATGAAACTAGCTAAAAATGATGAATTTGAGGCGTATGACAGTATTTCGAAAATCAATAGTATTTTAAAAATATATTAAGAGATATATCGGTAGAGCTTTAAAATGGCGCTTACTTAAAACGCACCATAAGAAGAAGCTGTGAATGATGATTCAGAGATGTGTGACAGTATTTCTCAAATTGGCCATGTTTTTGTCTGATAGGGTTAAGAGAGAATTTTACCCTAAGAGCTCCAAATTGTTGCTGCGATAATAAGCACCATAGGACTCGCTAAAAACACTCAATTAGAGACGTGTCAGAACAGTTTGCAAAATAACCATCTTTTAGATCGGAATGAGATTAAGTAACAATTACACCGTAAGAGATCCAAAGTGTCGCTTACATGGTCAGCACAATAATTCTTTATGAGAAATATCAATTAGAGGTGTGTGACAGTATTTTCTAAATTAAGCATTTTTTGGCTGGTAATAGGGTTTACTGAATATTTAAAAGTAAGACCTACAAAAAGTCGACGTGATGATAACAACCATAAGACTAGATAAAAACAGTAAATTTGAGGCGTCATATACTACTTTTTAAATTTGCCATCTTTTGGGTGGTAATGGGGTTAACAGAGAATTTTAACGTAATAGCTTTAAAATGTCGCTCTGATGATAAGCACCCTAAGACTATGTGAAAACAATGAATCAGAAGCGTTCGAGAGTATTTTTGAAAATGGGCTTCATTAAGGTCGTAAGGTAATTACGTGAGAATTTCACTACAACATCTTTCAAATGTCGGTGTAATAAAAGGCATCGTAAGATTATCAAAAAACGATGATTTTAAGGTGTTTGAGAGTATTTTGCAAATTGGTCGTCTTGCTAGTCGTAGTGGTGTTTACCGATTATTTCATACTAAAAGCTCTAAAATGACGCTGTAATGGTAAGAACAATGAAACTAGCTGCAAATTTGGAATTCGAGGTGTATGACAGTATTTCGAAATTCAATAGTATTTTAAAAATCAAGTAAGAGTTATACCGGAAGACCTTCAAAATGGCGCTTACATAAAATGCACCATAAGGAGAGGCTGTGAATGATAATTCAGAGATATATGACAGTATTTCTCAAATTAGCTATGTTTTGGGTCTTATAGGGTTAAGAGAGAATTTTACCGTAAGAGCTCTCCAAATTGTTGCTGCGATAATAAGCACCATAGGACTCGCTAAAAACACTCAATTAGAGACGTGTCAGAACAGTTTGCAAAATAACCATCTTTTAGATCGGAATGAGATTAAGTAACAATTACACCGTAAGAGATCCAAAGTGTCGCTTACATGTTCAGCACCATAAGTCTTGTTGAGAACTATCAATTAGAGGCGTGTGACAGTATTTTCTAAATTAAGCATTTTTTGGCTCGTAATAGGGTTTATTGAGTATTTAATAGTAAGACCTAAAAAATGTCGACGTGATGATAACAACTATAAGACTAGATAAAAACAGTAAAATTGAGGCGTCTTATACTACTTTTTAAATTTGTCATCTTTTGGGTGGTAATGGGGTTAACAGAGAATTTTAACGTAATAGCTTTAAAAGGTCGCTCTGATGATAAGCACCCTAAGACAATGTTTAAACAATGAATCAGAAGTGTTTGAGAGTATTTTTGAAAATGGGCTTCATTAAGGTCGTAAGGTGGTTACGTGAGAATTTCACTACAACATCTTTCAAATGTCGGTGTAATAAAAGGCATCGTAAGATTATCAAAAAACGATGATTTTAAGGTGTTTGAGAGTATTTTGCAAATTGGTCGTCTTGCTGGTCGTAGTGGTGATGACTGGGTATTTAATACCAAAAACTCTAAAATGGCGTTTTAATGATAAGAATAATGAACTAGCTAAAAATGATAAATTTGAGACGTATGACAGTATTTCAAAAATAAAAAGTATTTTGAAAATCAACTAAGGGTTACACTGGATGAGCTCCAAATTGTCGCTTACATAAAACGCGCCATAAGAAAGGCTGTGAATGGTTATTAAGAGGTCTGCACAGTATTTTTCAAATTGGCCATATTCTTGGTCATATGGGTCAAGAGGGAATTTTACCGTGAGATCTCCAAATTGTTGCTGTGATGATTTGACCCATAAGACTAGCTTTAAACGCTAAATAAGAGGCGTGTGAGAGTATTTTGCAAAACAACCATCTCTTAGATCGGAATGGGATCAAGTGAGAATTACACCGTAAAAGAGAGAAAGTGTTGCTTACATGATCAACACCGTAAGTCTAGCTAAAAAACTATCATTTAGAAGCGTGTGACAGTAATTTGCAAATTGAGCATCTTTTGGGTCGTAATAGGCTTTACTAAGTACTTAATATTAAGACCTGGAAAAAGTTGCGGTGATAATGAGAACCACAAGACTAGCTGAAAACAGTAAATTTTAGGCGTGTGACAGCATTTTGTAGATTGGTTGTAATTTGCGTCGTTGTGGGAAAAAATGAGAATTGTACCGTCAAAGCTTAGAATTGTCGCTTACATGGTAAGAACCATAAGACAAGCTGAAAACGATGGTTTTTAGGCGTGTGCCAGTATTAGGAAATTTTCCATCTTTTAGGTCGTAATGGGGTTAAAAGAGGATTTTACCGTAAGAACTTCAAAATGTCACTCTGCTGATAACACTAGCTGATAACAATGAATTAAAGGCGTTTAACAGTATCTTTAAAAATGGGCATCGTTAAGCTCTTAATGTGGTTAGGTGAGAATTTCACTACAACAGCCTTTAAAGGCATCGTAAGATTCTCTGAAAACGATGATTTTAAGGCGTTTGAGAGTGTTTTGGAAATTGGTCGTCTTGCTGGTCGTAGTGGCGTTTAATGAGTATTTAATAGCAAAAGCTCTAAAATGACGCTGTAATGATAAGAACAATGAAACTAGCTAAAAATGATCAATTTGAGGCGTATGACAGTATTTCGAAAATCAAGTGTATTTTGAAAATCAAGTAAGAGTTATACCGGAAGAGCTTTAAAATGGCGCTTACCTAAAACGCACCATAAGAAAAGCAGGAAATGATGATTCGGAGATGTGTGACAGTATTTCTCAAATTGGCCATGTTTTGGGTCTTATCAGGTTAAGAGAGAATTTTACCGTAAGAGCTCCAAATTGTTGCTGCGATGATAAGCATCATAGGGCTCACTTAAAACGCTCAATTGGAGGCGTGTCACAACATTTTGCAAAATAACTATCTTTTAGATCGGAATGAGATTAAATAAGAATTACACCGTGAGACATCAAAGTGTCGCTTAGATGGTCAGCACCATAAGTCTTGCTGAGAACTATCAATGAGAGGCGTGTGACAGTATTTTCTAAATTAAGCATTTTTTGGCTCGTAATAGGCTTTACTGAATATTTAAAAGTAAGACCTATAAAATGTCGACGTGATGATAACAACCATAAGACTAGATAAAAACAGTAAATTTTAGGCGTCATATGCTACTTTTTTAATTTGCCATCTTTTGGGTTGTAATGGGGTTAGCAGAGAATTTTAACGTAATAGCTTTAAAATGTCGCTCTGATGATAACCACCCTAAGACTACGTGAAAACAATGAATCAGAAGCCTTTGAGAGTATTTTTGAAAATGGGCTTCGTTCAGGTCGTAAGGTGGTTACGTGAGAATTTCGCTACAACAGCCTTCAAATGTTGGTGTAATAAAAGGCATCGTAAGGTTATCTAAAAACGATGATTTTAAGGCGTTTGAGAGTATTTTGCAAATTGGTCGTCTTGCTGGTCGTAGTGGCGTTTACTGAGTATTTCATACCAAAAGCTCCAAAATGATGCTGTAATTGTAAGAACAATGAAACTAGCTAAAAATGATGAATTTGAGGCGTATAACAGTATTTGAAAAATCAATAGAATTTTGAAAATCAAGTAAGAGTTATACCGGAAGAGCTTTAAAATGGCGCTTACATAAAACGCACCATAACAAAAGCTGTGAATGATGATTAAGACGTCTGTGACAGTATTTCTCAAATTGGCCATCTTTTTGGTCATATGGGTCAAGAGGGAATTTTACCGTGAGAGCTCCAAATTGTTGCTGTGATGATTTGACCCATAAGACTAGCTTAAAACGCTAAATAAGAGGCGCGTGAGAGTATTTTGCAAAATAACCATGTTTTAGATCGGAATGGGATCAAGTGAGAATTACACCGTAAAAGAGGAAAAGTGTCGTTTACATGACCAACACCGTAAGTCTAGCTAAGAACTATCATTTAGAAGCGTGTGACAGTAATTTGCAAATTGAGCATGTTTTGGGTCGTAATAGGCTTTACTGAGTACTTAACATTAAGACCTGGAAAAAGTTGCGGTGATGTTGAGAACCACAAGACTAGCATAAAACAGTAAATTTGAGGCTTGTGACAGTATTTTGAAGATTGCTCAGAATTTGCGTCGTTGTGGGAAAAAATGAGATTTGTACCGTGAAAGCTTAGAAACGTCGCTAACATGATAAGAACCATAAGACAAGCTGAAAACGATGGTTTTTAGGCGTGTGACAGGTTTAGAAAATTTTACATCTTTTAGGTCGTAATGGGTTTAAGAGAGGATTTTACCGTAAGAACTTCAAAATGTCACTCTGATGATAAGACTAGCTGATAACAATGAATTAAAGGCGTTTAACAGTATCTTTAAAAATGGGCATCGTTAAGGTGGTAATGTGGTTACGTGAGAATTGCACTACAACAACCTTTAAATGTCGGTGTAATAAAAGGCATTGTAAGATTATCTAAAAACGATGATTTTAAGCCGTTTGAGAGTGCTTTGCAAATTGGTCGTCTTGCTGGTCGTAGTGGCGTTTACTGAGTATTTCATACCAAAAGCTCTAAAATGACGCTGTAAGAACAATGAAACTAGATGAAAATGATGAATTTGAGGCGTATGACAGTATTTCGAAAATCAATAGTATTTTAAAAATCAAGTGAGAGTTATACCGGAAGAGCTTTAAAATGGCGCTTGCATAAAACGCACCATAAGAAGAAGCTGTGAATGATGATTCAGAGATGTGTGACAGTATTTCTCAAATTGGCCATGTTTTGGGTCTTATAGGGTTAAGAGAGAATTTTACTGTAAGAGCTCCAAATTGTTGCTGCGATGATAAGCACCATAGGACTCGCTTAAAACGCTCAATTATAGGCGTGTCAGAACATTTTGCAAAATAACCATATTTTAAATCGGAATAAGATCAAGTGAGAATTACACCGTAAGAGATCCAAAGTGTCGCTTACATGGTCAGCACCATAAGTCTTGTTGAGAACTATCAGTTAGAGGAGTGTGACAGTATTTTCTAAATGAAGCATTTTTTGGCTCCTAATAGGGTTTACTGATAATTTAAAAGTAAGACCGATAAAATGTCGAGGTGATGATAAGAACCATAGGACTAGATAAAAACAGTAAATTCGGGGCGTCATATACTACGTTTTAAATTTGCCATCTTTTGGGTGGTAATGGGGTTAAAAGAGAATTTTATCGTAATAGCTTCATAATGTCGCTCTGATGATAAGTACCCTAAGCTATGTGTAAACAATGAATCAGAAGCCTTTGAGACTATTTTTGAAAATGGCCTTCGTTAAGAGTTGTAAGGTGCTTACGTGAGAATTTCACTACAACAGAGTTCAAACGTCGGTGTAATAAAAGGCATCGTAAGATCATCTAAAAACGATGATTTTAAGGCGTTTGAGAGTCTTTTGCAAATTGGTCGTTTTGCTGGTCGTAGTGGCGTTTACTGAGTATTTGATACCAAAAGCTCTAAAATGACGCTGTAATGGTAAGAACAATGAAACTAGCTAAAAATGATGAATTTGAGGCGTATGACAGTATTTCGAAAATCAATAGTAGTTTGAAAATCAAGTGAGAGTTATACTAGTAGAGCTTCAAAATGGCGCTTACATAAAACGCACCATAAGAAAAGCTGTGAATGATGATTCAGAGATGTGTGACAGTATTTCTCAAATTGGCCATGTTTTGGGTCTTATAGGGTTAAGAGAGAATTTTACCGTAAGAGCTCCAAATTGTTGCTGTGATGATAAGACTCGCTTAAAACGCTAAATTACAGACTTGTGAGAACATTTTGCAAAATAACCATCTTTTAGATCGGAATGGGATCAAGTGAGAATTACACCGTAAGAGAGCCAAAGTGTCGCTTACATGATCAGCAACATAAGTCTAGCTAAGAACTATCAATTAGAAGCGTATGACAGTATTTTCTAAATTAAGCATCTTTTGGCTCGTAATAGGGTTTACGGAATATTTAGTAGTAAGACCTCCAAAAGGTCGCCGTAATGATAAGAACGATAAGACTAGATAAAAACAATTTGAGTCGTCAGACACTATTTCTTAAATTTGCCATCTTTTGGGTCGTAATGGGGTTAACAGAGAATTTAAACGTTTTAGCTTCAAAATGTCGCTCTGATGATAAGCATCATAAGACTAGCTGAAAACAATGAATCAGAGGCGTTTGACAGTATTTTTGAGAATGGGCTTCGTTAAGGTCGTAATGTGGTTAAGTGAAAATTGCACTGGAACAGCCTTTACATGTCGGTGTAATAAAAGGCATCGTAGGATTAGCTAAAAACGATGATTCTAAGGCGTCTGAGAGTATTTTGCAAATTGGTCGTCTTGCTGGTCCTAATGGCGTTTACTGAGTATTTAATACCAAAAGCTCTGAAATGGCGCTGTAATGATAAGAATAATGAGACTAGCTAAATAATGATGAATTTGAGACGTATGACTATTTCGAAAATAAACAGCATTTTGAAAATCAAGTGAGAGTTACACCGGATGAGCTCCAAAATGTTGCTTACATAAAACGCACCATAAGAAAAGCTGTGAATGGTGATTTAGAGATGTTTGACAGAGTTTCTCAAATTGGCCAACTCTTGGGTCATATGGGTTAAGGGAGATTTTACCGTAAGAGCTCCAAATTGTTGCTGTGATGATAAGCACCATAAGACTACCTTAAAACGCTAAATAAGATGCGTGTGAGAGTATTTTGCAAAATAACCATCTTTTAGATCGGAATGGTATCAAGTGAGAATTACACCTTAAGAGATCCAAAGTGTCCCTCACATGATTAGCACCATAAGTGTAGCTGACAACTATCAATTAGAAGCGTGCGACAGTATTTTGCAAATTTAGCATCTTTTGCGTCGTCATAGGGTTTACTGAGTATTTAATAGTAAGACCCTTAAAATGTCGCTGGGATGATAAGAACCATAAGACTAGCTGAAAACGGTAAATTTGCGGCATGTGACAGTATTTTAAAAATTAGTCGTATTGTGGGTGTTAATGGGCTCAAGTTAGAATTATACCGTTAGAGTTCGAAATTCTCGTTTACATGATAGCAACATATGACAAACTGAAAACAACAAAATACAGCTGTAAGACAAAATTAGTTTTTCTTTTGGGTGGTAATGGGGTTAACAGAGTAATTTACCGTGAGAGTTCGAAAATGTCGCTTTGATGATAATCACTATAAGATAAGCTGAAAACGATAAGTCAGACGCGTATGACAGTATTTTCAAAATTAGCCATCGTTTGGGACGTTATGGGATCAATTGAGAGTTACAGCGTAAGGGCTCCAAAATGTCACTTACATAAAACGCACCATAAGAAAAGCTGTGAACGGTGATTCAGGGGTATGTGACAGTATTTCTCAAATTGGCCATCTTTTGGTTTTTTTAGGGTTAAGAGAGAATTTTACCGTAAGGGCTCCAAATTGTTGCTGTGATGATAAGCGCCGTAGGACTAGCTTAAAACGCAAAATAAGAGGAGTGTGAGAGTATTTTGCAAAATAACCACCGTTTGGATCGGAATGGGATTAAGGGGTTACAGGGGGTTAAAAGAGGTTAGAGAAGGTTAATAGGGGTTACAGAGGGTTACAAAACGTTACGAGAGGTTACAAGGGGATAGAGGAGGTTATAGAGGATTACAAGGGGATTCAGGGGGTTACAAGGGGTTCCAGGGGGTTACAAAGGGTTACAGAGGGTTACAAAGGGTTACAGGGGTTTACAATGGGTTAAAGGGTGTTACAAGTGCTTACAGTGGGTTACGAGGGGTTATGGAAGGTCACAAGGGGTTACAAGAAGTTCCAGGGGGTTACAAGGGGTTACAGAGGGTACAAGGGGTTACAAGGGATTACAGGGGGTTACCGGGGGTTACAAGAGGTTACAGGGGGTTACAAGGGATCAGAGAGCGTAACAAGGGGTTACAGTAGGTTACAAGTGCTTACAGGGGCTACAAGGTTTTACAAAGAGTTGCGAGGGGTTAGAGATTGTTACAACGGGTTAATAGAGGATACAGGGGGTTACAATGGGTTACATGGGGATAAAAGAGGTTACAAGGGGTTACAAGAGGTTACAGGGGGTTACATAAGGATAACAGGGGGTTACAAGGGGTTACAAAGGGATACAAGGGGTATCAGAGGGTTACAAGGGGTTACAGAGGGTTAGAAGCGGTCACAGCGGGTTACAAGGGGTTACAGGGTGTTACAGTGGGTTAAAATGGGTTACAAGGGTTACAACGGGTTACAAGGTGTTACAAAGGGTTACGAGAAGTTGCAGGGGGTTACAGGGGTTACAAGGTGTTACAAGGGGTTAAATGGGATTACAAGAGGTTACAGAGGGTTACAAGGGGTTAGAGCGGGATATAAGCGGTTACAGAGGGTTACAAGGAGTTACAGAGGGTGACAAGGCGTTACAGAGGGTTTCATTGGTTTACAAGGGGTTATAAAGGGTTACAAGGGGTTACAGGGGGTTACAGGGAGTTACAAAGAGTTAGAGGGGATTGCAAAAGGTTACAGGGGGTTGCAAGGGGTTACACGAGGTTACAGGGGGTTACAAGGGGTGACAGGGGGCTACAAGAGGTTTTATTGGGTTGAAGGGGTTGCAGAGGGTTATAAGAGGTTACAGAGTGTTACAAGGGGCTAAAAAGGGTTAAAGGGGATTGGTAAATGTTAGAGACGGTTAGATGGGTTACAGGGGCTTACAAGGGGCGTCAGTGGCTTGCAAAAGGTTACAGGGGGTTACAAGGGGTTACATAGTGTTACAGGGGGTTACAGCGGGTTAAAAAAGGTTACAAGGGGTTATAAGCGGTTACAGAGGGTTGCAAGAGGTTTCACAAGGTTACAAGGGGTTACAAGGGGTTACAGAGGGTTAAAAGAGGTTACGAGAAGTTACAAGGGGTTAGAGTAGGTTATAGAGGATTACAAAAGGGTTACAGGGGGTTACAACGGATTACAAAGGGTTACAACTGGTTACAGAAGGTTACAAGAGATTACAAGAGGTTACCGAAGGTTACAAGGGGTTACATGGGGTTACATGGGGTTACAAGGGCTTACAGGGTGTTACAAGGGGTTAGAGGGAGTGAGAGGGGCTTACAGAGGTTACAGGTTACAAGGTTACAAGGGGTAACTGGGGGTTAATAGTGGTTAGAGAGGGTTACAAAGGGTTACCAGAGGTTAGAAGGGGTTACGGAAGGTTACTGGAGATTACAAGCGGCTACAAGGGGGTACAGAGGGTTACAAGGGGTTACAGAAGGTTACAAGGGGTTACAAAGGGTTACAGGGGTTACAGAGAGTTACAATAGGTTACAGGGGTTACAAGGGGTTACAAGGATTTACAGATGGTTACAAGGGGTTTGAAGGGGTTACAGGGGGATACAAGAGGCTACAGAGGGTGAAAATGGGTTACAGAAAGTTACAAGGGCTTACAGGGGGTTACAAGGGGTCACAGGGGGCTACAAGTTGTTTTATTGGGTTGCAAGGGGTTACAGGGGGTTACAAGAGGTTACAGAGTGTTACAAGGGGTTAAAGAGGGTTACAGGGGATTGGTAAACGTTAGAGACGGTTAGAGGGGTTACAGGGAGTTACAAGGGGTGTCAGTGGCTTGCAAGAGGTAACATAGTGTTACAAGGGGTTACATGGGGTTAAAAAAGGTTACAAGGGGTTATAAGCGGTTACAGAGGGTTGCAAGAGGTTTCACAAGGTTACAAGGGGTTACAGAGGGTTAAAAAAGGTTACGAGAGGTTAGAAGCGGTTAGAGGAGGTTACAGAGGATTACAAAAGGGTTACAGGGGGTCACAACGGGTTACAAAGGGTTACAACTGGTTACAGAAGGTTACAAGGGATTACAAGAGGGTTACATGGGGTTACAGCGTGTTACAAGGGCTTACAGCGTGTTACAAGGGGTTAGAGGGGGTTACAGGGGTTTACAGAGGTTACAGGAGGTTACAGGGGGTTACAAGGGGTTACAGAAGGTTACAAGGGGTAACTGGGGGTTAATAGTGGTTAGAGAGGGTTACAAAGGGTTACCAGAGGTTAGCAGGAGTTACAGAGGGTTACAGGAGATTACAAGCGGCTACAAGGGGGTACAGAGGGTACAAGGGGTTACAGAAGGTTACAGGGGGTTACAAAGGGTTACAGGGGGTTACAGAGAGTTACAATAGGTTACAGGGGTTACAAGGGGTTACAAGGATTTAAAGATGGTTACAAGGGGTTTGAAATAGTTACAGGGTTATACAATAGGCTACAGAGGGTTACAAGGGGTTACAGAAGGTTGCAAGGGGTTAGAGAAGGTTACAAGGGATTAGAAGAGGTTACAGGAGGTTTCATGGGTTTACAAGAGGTTACAGGGGGTTACAAGGGGTTACAGAGGATTGAAAGGGGTTACAAGGGGTTAATACCGGTTACGGAGGGTTACAAAGGGTTACAAGAGGTTACAAGGGCTTAGAGGAGGTTACAGAGGATTACAAGTGGTTTCAAAGGGTTACAAACGGTTTCAAGGGGTTACGAGGGGCTAGAGAGGGTTAGAAGGGGTTACAGGAGGTTACAGGGGGTTACAAGGGGTTATAGGAGTTTACAGAAGGTTACAATAGGTTGCAGGGCTAACAGGAAGTTACAAGGGTTTACAGAGGGTTACAAGGGGTTACAGGGGGTTACAGGGGGTTACAAGAGATTAGAGAAAGTTACAGGGGGTTACAAGGGGATACAAGAGGTTACAAAGAGTTATGGGGTTGCTGGGGGATAGAGGGGGTTACAATGGATTACAAAGGGTTACAAGTGCGTACAGGGGTTTACAACGGGTTACAAAAAGTTACAAGGGGTTATAGGAACATACAGGGAGTTACATGGGGTTACAAGGGGTTACAGAGGGTTACAAAGGCTTACAGGGGGTTACAAGGGGTTACAGGAGGTTATATCGGGTTACAAGGGATTACAGAGAGTTACCAGAGGTTACAGGAGGTTACAAAATGTTACAACGGGTTAGGTTGGTTACGAAGGTTTACAAAAGGTTACGGGGTTACAAGATGTTACAGGAGTTTACAGGGGGTTACATAGGGTTACAGAGGGTACCATTGGGTTACAGGGGGTTACAAGGGGTTACAGGAGGTTATATCGGGTTACAAGAAGTTACAGAGAGTTACCAGAGGTTACAGGAGGTTACAAGGTGTTACAACGGGTTACAGTGGGTTACGAGGGGTTACAAAAGGTTACAGGGGTTACAATATGTTACAGGAGGTTACAGGGGGTTACCAGAGGTTACAGGGGGTTACATAGGGTTACAGAGGGTACCATTGGGTTACAGGGGGCTACAAGGGGTTATGGAGAGTTACAAGGGGTTACAAAGGGTTAAAAGGGGTTACATGTGGTTACAAGAGGTTACAGGGATGGTTAGAATGGGTTAAAGAGGGTACCAAGGGGTTAAAAGGGGGTTAAAAGGGGTTACAGAGGGTTACAATGGGTTACAAGGGTTTACAAGGTGTTACAAGGAGTTACAGTGGGTTACAATGGTTTACTTAAGGTTACAGGGGGTTACAAGGGGTTAGAGGAGGTTACATGGGGTTACAAGAAGTTACAGGGGGTAAAAAGGGGTTACAGAGGGTACCAAAGTGTTACAAAGGGTTACAGAGGGTTACAAGGGGTTACAAGGGGTTACAGCGGGTTACAAGGAATTACGGGGGGCTACAATGGGTTACAGGGGGTTACAAAAGGTTACAAGGGGTTGCAAGGGGTTACACGAGGTTACAGGGGGTTACAATAGGTTTCATTTTGTTTCAAGGGGATTCAGGGGGTTACAAGAGGTTACAGAGTGCTACAAGGAGTTAAAGAGGGTTACAGGGGGTTGATAAATGTTACAGGCGGTTACAGCGGGTTACAGGGGGTTACAAGGGGTTTCAGTGGGTTACAAGGGGTTACATAGTGTCACTAGGGGTTACGGGGGGTTAAAAAAGGTTACAGGGGGTATTAATACTGTAAAGGAAATAAAGGGAGATGTAAAGAATCAACCATAAGAGGACACAGAAAAAATCTGAGCCCCAGATGAGATTCGAACCCACGACCCTCCGGAGGGTCGTGGGTTCGAATCCCATCTGGGGCTCAGATTTTTCTGTCCTCTTATGGTTGATTCTTTACATCTCCCTTTATTTCCTTTACAAGGGGGTACAAGCGGTTACAGAAGTTTACAAGGGGTTACAGGGGGATACAGAGGGTTACAAAAGGTTACGAGAGGTTGGAGGAGGTTACAGAGGAATACAAGGGGTTACAGGGGGTTACAAGGGGTTACAGAGGGTTAGAAGGGCTTACAGGGGGTTACAAGTGCTTACAGAGGGTTACAACGGGTTACAAAGGGTTACAAGGGGTTACAGAAGGTTAGAAGGGGTTACAAGAGGTTACAAGGGGTTACAAGGAGTTACAGCGGGTTACAAGGGGTTACATGGGGTTACAGCGGGTTACAAGGGATTAGAGGAAGTTACAAGAGGTTAGAGGGAGTTACAAGGGGTTACAGTGGTTTAAAGAGGTTACAGGAGGTTACAGGGGCATACAAGATGTTACAGAAGGTTACAAGAGGTTACTGGGGGTTAATAGGGGTTAGAGAGGGTTACAAAGGGTTACCAGAGGTTAGAAGGGGTTACAGAAGGTTATTGGTGATTACAAGGGGTTACAAGGGGGTACAGAGGGTTACAAGGGGTTACAGGAGGTTACAGTTGGTTAGAGGGAGTTACAGGCGGTTACAAAAGGTTACAGGGGGTTGCAAGAGGTTACACAAGGTTACAGGGGGTTACAATGGGTTTCATTTTGTTTCAAGGGGTTTTAGGGGGCTACAAGAGGTTACAGAGTGTTACAAGGAGTTAAAGAGAGTTACAGGGGGTTGATAAATGTTACAGGCGGTTACAGCGGGTTACAGGGGGTTACAAGGGGTTTCAGTGGGTTACAAGGGGCTACATAGTGTTACTAGGGGTTACGGGGGGTTAAAAAAGGTTACAGGGGGGTATTAATACTATAAAGGAAATAAAGGGAGATGTAAAGAATCAACCATAAGAGGACACAGAAAAAATCTGAGCCCCAGATTGGATTCGAACCCACGACCCTCCGGAGGGTCGTGGGTTCGAATCCCATCTGGGGCGCAGATTTTTCTGTCCTCTTATGGTTGATTCTTTACATCTCCCTTTATTTCCTTTACAAGGGGGTACAAGCGGTTACAGAAGTTTACAAGAGGTTACAGAAGGTTACAAGGGGTTACAGGGGGATACAGAGGGTTACAAAAGGTTACGAGAGGTTAGAGGAGGTTACAGAGGATTACAAGGGGTTACAGGGGGTTACAAGAGGTTACAGACGGTTAGAAGGGCTTACAGGGGGTTACAAGTGCTTACAGAGGGTTACAACGGGTTACAAAGGGTTACAAGGGGCTACAGAAGGTTAGAAGGGGTTACAAGAGGTTACAAGGGGTTACAAGGAGTTACAGCGGGTTACAAGGGGTTACATGGGGTTACAGCGGGTTACAATGGATTAGAGGAAGTTACAAGAGGTTAGAGGGGGTTGCAAGGGGTTACAGGGGTTTAAAGAGGTTACAGGAGGTTACAGGGGCATACAAGATGTTACAGAAGGTTACAAGGGGTTACTGGGGGTTAATAGGGGTTAGAGAGGGTTACAAAGGGTTACCAGAGGTTAGAAGGGGTTACAGAAGGTTATTGGAGATTACAAGGGGTTACAAGGGGGTACAGAGGGTTACAAGGGGTTACAGGAGGTTACAGGGGGTTACCAATAGTTACCGCGGGTTACAAAAGGTTACAGGGGGTTGCAAGGGGTTACAAGGGGTTACAAGGGGTTTGGAGGGGTTACAGGGGGGTACAAGAGGTTACAGAGGGTTACAAGGGGTTACAGAAGGTTACATAGGGTTACAAAAGGTTACAGAGAGTTAGAAGGGGTTAGAGGGGATTACAAGGTGTTACAAGGGGTTACAGTGGGTTAGAAGGGGTTACAGAAGGTTACAGGGGGTTAGAAGAGATTACAGGAAGTTACATGGGGTTACAAGAGGGTAGAGGGTGGTAGCAAGGGGTTACAGAGGGTATCAAGGAATTATAGGTGGTTACAATGGGTTACAAAGGGTTACAAAGGGTTATAAGAGTTTACAGGGGGTTACAAGTGGTTACATGGGGTTAGAGAGGGTTACAAGGGGTTACAGCGGGTTAAAAGGGGTTACAAGAGGTTGCAAGGGGTTACAAGGGGTTAGAGAAGGTTACATGAGATTAGAAGGGGTTACACGAGGTTTCATGGGTTTACAAGAGGTTACAGGGGGTTACAAGAGGCTACAAGGGCTTAGAGGAGGTTACAGTGGATTACAAGTGGTTTCAAAGGGTTACAAGCGGGATTAATAGCGGTGACAAAGAGTTACAAGAGGCTACAAGGGCTTAGAGGAGGTTACAGTGGATTACAAGTGGTTTCAAAGGGTTACAAGCGCTTTCAAGTTACAGGGGGCTACAAGGGGTTATAGGGAGTTACAGAGGGTTACAATAGGTTGCAGTGGTAACAGGAAGTTACAAGGGTTTACAGAGGGTTACGAGAAGTTACATGGGGTTACAGGGGGTTACATGGGGTTACAAGAGATTAGAGAAAGTTACAAGGGGTTACAGGGGGTTACAAGAGGTTACAAAGGGTTAAGGGGTTGCCGGGGGAAAGAGGGAGTTACAAGGGGTTACAAAGGGTTACAAGTGCGTACAGGGGTTTACAAGGGGTTAAAAAACGTTACAATGGGTTACAGAGGTCTACAACAGGTTAAGGGGGTTACAAGGGGTTACAGGAACATACAGGGAGTTACAAGGGGTTACATGGGTTTACAGAGGGTTACAAAGGCTTACAGGGGGTTACAAGGGCTTGCATTAGGTTATATGGGGTTACAAGAAGTTACAGAAAGTTATCAGAGGTTACAGGAGGTTACAAGTTGTTACAACGGGTTACAGTGGGTTACAAGGGTGTACGGGGGGTTACAAGAAGTTACATGGGGTTCCAAGGGGTTACAGGAGGTTACAAGAGGTTACAGAGGGTTACAAGGGGTTACAGGGAGTTAGAAGCGGTCACAGAGGGTTACAAGGGGTTATGGCGGGTTACAAAGGATTAAAAGAGTTTTGAAGGCGTTAGGGTTAGGGTTAGGGTTACAAGGGGTTACATGGGGTTACCGAGGGTTACAGGGGGTTACAAGACGTTAAGGGGGTTACAATGGTTTACATTAACATACAGGGAGTTACAAGGGGTTACATGGGGTTACAGAGGGTTACAAAGGCTTAAAGGGGGTTACAAGGGGTTACAGCGGGTTACAAGGATTTACGGGGGGTTACAAGAAGTTACAGGGGGTGTCAAGGGGTTACAGGAGGTTAAAAGGGGGTTACAGATTGTTACAATGGGTTATAGGGGGTTACAAGCAGTCGCAGAGGGTTAAAAGGTGTTACGGCGGGTTACAAAGGGTTAAAAGAGATTTGAAGGGTTAGGGTTTTGGTTAGGGTTACAAGGGGTTACATGGGGTTTCGGAGGGTTACAAGGGGTTACGGGGGTTTACAGAGGGCGCCAAGGGGTTACAAACGGTTAAAGGGGGCTACACAGGGTTACAAAGGGTTACAGGGCGTTAGAAGAGATTACCAGCGGTTACAATGGGTTACAGGAGGTTGCAGGGGGTTACAGAGGTTTACAAGGTGTTACAAGGGGTTACAGTGCGTTACAAGGGGTTGCAGGAGGTTACAGGGGGTAACAAGGGGTGACAAGAGGTTACATGGGATTAGAAGGGGTCACAGGAGGTTACAGAGTCTTACAAGGGGTTACATGAGGGTAAAAAGAGGTAAACGGGGTTACAAGTGAATACAGGAGGTTGCTGGGGGTTGCAAGCGCTAACGGGGGGTTACAAAGCGTTACAGTGGGTTTCAGCGGGTTACAGGGAGTTACAGGGGGTTACAGGCACTACTAGGGGTTACACGACGTTACAGAACGTTACAATGGGTTACAAACGGTTACAAGGCGTTACAGGGAGTTACAGGGGATTACAAGGAGTTAAAGAAAGTTACAGGGGGTTACAAGAGGTTTCAGGTGGTTACAAGGGGTTACCGAAGAGCGGCGGTAAGGCAAAATCCACGCCGGCTACAGTACGAAAAAACGGCGATCGAAACGGAAGGAGAGTTATGCGATCTACATCTACAAAGTGTTGAAGCAGGTACATCCTGACACCGGAATCTCCAGCAAAGCAATGGGTATCATGAACTCTTTCGTGAACGATATCTTTGAGCGCATTGCTACAGAATCCTCCCGTCTAGCCCACTACAACAAGAAGTCCACTATCAGCTCCCGCGAGATTCAGACAGCCATCAGACTGCTCCTTCCAGGAGAACTCGCAAAGCACGCAGTCAGTGAGGGTACCAAGGCCGTCACGAAGTACACTAGTAGCAAGTGAAGTCCATTCTTCAATACCAGATCTAAACAACGGCTCTTTTAGGAGCCACCAAATGTCAAAAAAAGCAATGATCAACACAGTTTCTTAGAGTTTTCAATCGTCATTATAAACCCTGAAACTCTTCGCACACTTGCTCCCATTAAAAAATGTCAATGAACGAAAAAATCATTCCTCTATTTACCCGTTCAACTTTACTTTTTACATAAAAAACACACAGATAAAGGTTTTAAAAGATGATTTTTATGTAAGCAAAGAGAAAAGAAGAAAAAAAAAGAAACAAATAAACGATTGCTGGTTGACAACACGCACCGAACCCAACAGTTTCCGCACGATCTCCTTCCCAGCGCGATGACCACTACACCACGCCAGAGAATCAACTGAAGTAGTTCGTAAAACAACGTTACTTAAAAGTGTTACAGGCATGAACAGGTCATTTCGGTACTGCACTTGAGAACAAGAAAACGGTTTACCAGGCTGCAAATATATATTTTCCGGGATGTAAGGGTTTTAATACTTCCAATCAGTTAAGCGGGAGGGATTCTTACTATTGAATATTGACGTTTACGGTAGTTTTCATTACCCGGGTACCTGATAACCAGTTTCTTGACCAAGGTGCATGTACTGACCACTTCGAATAAAAAGTATTTATCTTATCTGATCTGATCTGATCTGATCTTATGGAGTGGCTTTTGTTTACTCTTTTAAGGCGTCTCTTAGCCGTGGTTCAAGTAACCTTCTGCTTAACAAAAACGAAATCAGTTTCGGCAAAGAAGAAATAAATACTGTGCTATAGGTGAAGGTGACCTAAGGTCAACATACTAGAGGTGATATTGGTGATGACTTTTCTTTATTTGGTGGCTCCTAAAGGAGCCGGTAGTTGAATAAGTGGGCGAGTTTTACTTGCCACTGACTTTCTTGTTGGCTGATTTTTTAACCGAGGCTTTGCTTTCTTTCGCTTTCTTAGGCAACGGCTTCTTTGTGGCAGTCTTCTTTGGCACGAGAGGTGTCTTCTTCTTGCTGCTGGAAACTTTCTTACCCGGCGATTTCTTGGTTTTCTCGGTTGGTTTGCGGGCGGTCTTTTCTTTCGCGGCGACCTTCTTTATTTTTGGTTTGTTGGCTGGATCGGCGGTTTTGGTCTTCTTCGCCAGGTCTTTGGCTGCCTTTGCTTTCTTTACTTCTTTGTTGACCTTGAAAGAACCTGAAGCTCCGGACCCTTTGGTGTTGATAAATTGACCATTCTCCACGCCTCTCTTAAGAGCCATTTTAATAAAATGACTTGCTTTGTCTCCTACTTTGAAATGGTTCTTAACGTACTTGTCGACAGCCTGACGCGAAGAACCATTACGATCTTTCAGGGCGTGAAGGGCTTGTATGATCATTTCTGCATACTTAGGGTGTTCGGCCGGCTGTTTAGAAGCTTTCTTCTGGGTGCTTTTGACAGACATGTCTCGTTATAGTCTCCACAGCGATAGCTAATGTTGGTTACTTGTGCAACTCTTTTCTTAAGTTGTTATAGCGAACCGCAGAGGGATCAGTTACTACTGATCGCGATAGATCTGTTACCTCTAAGATGTTTGCTAAGTTCTTTGAAAATGAGATGGATTGTAAACGTCAACTTAGGAAGACAGGCAGAGAGATTGACTGAACGAATAAGGAGTTGTTGGGCGCAATCAGTAATTTTTCGGTAGGCTTAGGGATACTAGTACTCTACTGTGTCTGCGTGTGAGAGTATTTTGCAGAATAACCATCTCTTAGATCGGAATGGGATAAAGTGAGAATTACACGGTAAAAGAGACAAAGTGTTGCTTACATGATCAACACCGTAAGTCTAGCTAAGAACTATCATTTAGAAGCGTGTGACAGTAATTTGCAAATTGAGCATTTTTTGGGTTGTAATAGGCTTTACTGAGTACTTAATACTAAGACCTGGATAAAGTTGCGGTGATAATGAGAACCACAGGACTAGCTGAAAACAGTACATTTGAGGCGTGTGACAGTATTTTGTAGAGTGGTTATAATTTGCGTCGTTATGGGAAAAAAAAAAAAGAATTGTAGCGTCAAAGCTCAGAATTGTCGCTTACATGATAAGAACCAAAAGACTAGCTGAATCCGATGGTTTCTAGGCGTGTGCCAGTATTAGGAAATTTTCCATCTTTTAGGTCGTAATGGGGTTAAGAGAGGATTTTACCGTAAGAACTTCAAAATGGCACTCTGATGATAAGACTAGCTGATAACAATGAATTAAAGGCGTTTAACAGTATCTTTAAAAATGGGCATCGTTAAGCTCTTAATGTGGTTAGGTGAGAATTTCACTACAACAGCCTTTAAAGGCTTCTTAAGATTCTCTGAAAACGATGATTTTAAGGCGTTTGAGAGTGTTTTGCAAATTGGTCGTCTTGCTGGTCGTAGTGGCGTTTAATGAGTATTTGATACCAAAAGCTCTAAAATGACGTTGTAATGGTAAGAGCAATGAAACTAGCTAAAAATGATGAATTTGAGGCGTATGACAGTATTTCAAAAATCAATAGTATTTTAAAAATCAAGTTAGAGTTATACCGGAAGAGCTTCAAAATGGCGCTTACATAAAACGCACCATAAGAAAAGCTGTGAATGATCATTCAGAGATGTGTGACAGTATTTCTCAAATTGGCCATGTTTTGGGTCTTATAAGGTTAAGAGAGAATTTTACCGTAAGAGCTCCAAATTGTTGATGGGATGATAAGCACCATAGGGCTCGCTTAAAACGATCAATTAGAGGCGTGTCAGAACATTTTACAACATAACCATCTTTTAGATCGGAATGAGATTAAATAAGAATTACACTTTAAGAGATCCAAAGTGTCGCTTACATGGTCAGCACCATAAGTCTTGCTGAGAACTATCAATTAGAGACGTGTGACAGTATTTTCTAAATTAAGCATTTTTTGGCTGGTAAAAGAGTTTACTGAATATTTAAAAGTAAGATTTATAAAATGTCGACGTGATGATAACAACCATAAGACTAGATAAAAACAGTAAATTTGAAGCGTCATATAGTACTTTTGAAATTTTCCATCTTTTGGGTGGTAATGGGGTTAACGGAGAATTTTAACGTAATAGCTTTAAAATGTCGCTCTGATGATAAGGACCTCAAGACTACGTGAAAACAATGAATCAGAACCGTTTGAGAGTATTTTTGAAAATGGGCTTCGTTCAGGTCGTAAGCTGGTTACGTGAGAATTTTGCTACAACAGCCTTCAAATTTCGGTGTAATAAAAGGCGTCGTAAGGTTATCTAAAAACGATGATTTTAAGGCGTTTGAGAGTATTTTGCAAATTGGTCGTCTTGCTGGTCGTAGTGGCGTTTACTGAGTATTTGATACCAAAAGCTCTAAAATGACGCTGTAATGGTAAGAACAATGAAACTAGCTAAAAATGATGAATTTGAGGCGTATGACAGTATTTCGAAAATCAATAGTATTTTAAAAATCAAGTAAGAGTTATACCGGAAGAGCTTTAAAATGGCACTTACATAAAACGCACCATAAAAAGAAGCTGTGAATGATGATTCAAAGATGTGTGACAGTATTTCTCAAATTGGCCATGATTTGAGTCTTATAGGGTTAAGAGAGAATTTTACCGTAAGAGCTCCAAATTGTTGCTGCGATGATAAGCACCATAGGACTCGCTTAAAACGCTCAAATGGAGGCGTGTCAGAACATTTCGCAAGATAACCATCTTTTAGATCGGAATAAGATCAAGTAAGAATTACACCGTAAGAGATCCAAAGTGTCGCTTACATGGTCAGCACCATAAGTCTTGTTGAGAACTTTCAATTAGAGGCGTGTGACAGTATTTTCTAAATTAAGCATTTTCTGGCTTGTAATAGGGTTTACTGAATATTTAATAGTAAGACCTATAAAATGTCGACGTGATGGTAACAACCATAAGACTAGATAAAAACAGTAAATTTGAGGCCTCATATACTACTTTTTAAATTTGCAATCTATTGGGTGGTAATGGGGTTAACAGAGAATTTTAACGTAATAGCTTCGAAATGTCGCTCTGATGATAAGCACTCTAAGACTATGTGAAAACAATGAATCAGAATCGTTTAAAAGTATTTTTAAAAATGGGCTTCGTCAAGGTCGTAACGTGCTTAAGTAAGAATTTCGCTGCAACAGCCTTCAACTGTCGGTGTAATAAACGGCATCGTAAGATTACCTAAAATAATAATTCTAAGGTGTCTGTCAGTATATTGCAAATTAGTCGTCTTGCTGGTCGTAATGGCGATGACTGGGTATTTAATACCAAAAACTCTAAAATGGCGTTTTAATGATAAGAATAATGAAACTAGCTAAAAATGATAAATTTGAGACGTATGACAGTATTTCGAAAATAAAAAGTATTTTGAAAATCAACTGAGAGTTACACCGGATGAGCTCCAAATTGTCGCATACATAAAACGCACCGTAAGAAAAGCTGTGAATGGTGATTAAGAGGTCTGTGATAGTATTTCTGAAATTGGCCATCTTTTTGGTCATATGGGTCAAGAGGGAATTTTACCGTAAGAGTTCCAAATTGTTGCTGTGATGATTTGACCCATAAGACTAGCTTAAAACGCTAAATAAGAGGCGTGTGAGAGTATTTTGCAAAATAACCATCTCTTAGATCGCAATGAGATAAAGTGAGAATTGCACGGTAAAAGAGACAAAGTGTTGCTTACATGATCAACACCGTAAGTCTAGCTAAGAACTATCATTTAGAAGCGTGTGACAGTAATTTGCAAATTGAGCGATTTTTGGGTTGTAATAGGCTTTACTGAGTACTTAATACTAAGACCTGGATAAAGTTGCGGTGATAATGAGAACCACAGGACTAGCTGAAAACAGTACATTTGAGGCGTGTGACAGTATTTTGTAGAGTGGTCATAATTTGCGTCGTTATGGGAAAAAAAATGAGAATTGTAGCGTCAAAGCTCAGAATTGTCGCTTACATGATAAGAACCAAAAGACTAGCTGAAACCGATGGTTTCTAGGCGTGCGCCAGTATTAGGAAATTTTCCATCTTTTAGGTCGTAATGGGGTTAACAGAGGATTTTACCGTAAGAACTTCAAAATGGCACTCTGATGATAAGACTAGCTGATAACAATGAATTAAAAGAGTTTAACAGTATCTTTAAAAATGGGCATCGTTAAGCTCTTAATGTGGTTAGGTGAGAATTTCACTACAACAGCCTTTAAAGGCATCGTAAGATTCTCTGAAAACGATGATATTAAGGCGTTTGAGAATGTTTTGCAGATTGGTCGTCTTGCTGGTCGTAGTGGCGTTTTCTGAGTATTTGATACCAAAAGCTCTAAAATGACGCTGTAATGGTAAGAACAATGAAACTAGCTAAAAATGATGAATTTGAGGCGTATGACAGTATTTCGAAAATCAGTATTTTGAAAATCCAGTAAGAGATATACCAGAAGAGCTTCAAAATGGCGCTTACATAAAACGCACCATAAGAAAAGCTGTGAATGATCATTCAGAAATGTGTGACAGTATTTCTCAAATTGGCCATCTTTTGGGTCTTATAGGGGTTGAGAGAATTTTACCGTAAGAGCTCCAAATTGTTGCTGCGATGATAAGCACCATAGGACTCGCTTAAAACGCTCAAATAGAGGCGTGCCAGAACATTTTGCAAAATAACCATCTTTTAGATCGGAATAAGATCAAGTAAGAATTACACCGTAAGAGATCCAAAGTGTCGCTTACATGGTCAGCACCATAAGTCTTGCTAAGAACTATCAATTAGAGGCGTGTGACAGTATTTTCTAAATTAAGCATTTTCTGGCTCGTAATAGAGTTTATTGAATATTTAATAGTAAGACCTCTAAAATGTCGACGTGATGATAACAACCATAAGACTAGATAAAAACAGTAAATTTGAGGCGTCATATACTACTTTTGAAATTTGCCATCTTTTGGGTGGTAATGGGGTTAACGGAGAATTTTAACGTAATAGCTTTAAAATGTCACTCTGATGATAAGCACCCTAAGACTATGTGAAAAAAATGAATCAGAAGCGTTTAAAAGTATTTTTAAAAATGGGCTTCGTTTAGGTCGTAAGGTGGTTAAGTAAGAATTTCGCTGCAACATGCTTCAAATGTCGGTGTAATAAACGGCATCGTAAGATTAGCTAAAATGATAATTCTAAGGTGTCTGAGAGTATATTGCAAATCGCTTGCCTTCCTGATCGTAATGGCGATGACTGGGTATTTAATACCAAAAACTCTAAAATGGCGTTTTAATGATAAGAATAATGAAACTAGCTAAAAATGATAAATTTGAGACGTATGACAGTATTTCGAAAATAAAAATTATTTTGAAAATCAACTGAGAGTTACACCGGATGAGCTCCAAATTGTCGCATACATAAAACGCACCATAAGAAAAGCTGTGAATGGTGATTAAGAGGTCTGTGACAGTATTTCTCAAATGGGCCATCTTTTTGGTCATATGCGTCAAGAGGGAATTTTACCATTAGAGCTCCAAATTGTTGCTGCGATGATTTGACCCATAAGACTAGCTTAAAACGCTAAATAAGAGGCGAGTGAGAGTATTTTGCAAAATAACCATCTTTTAGATCGGAATGGGATCAAGTGAGATTTACCCCGTAAAAGAGACAAAGTGTCGCTTACATGATCAACACCGTAAGTCTAACTAAGAACTATCATTAAGAAGCGTGTGCCAGTATTTTGCAAATTGAGCATTTTTAGGGTCGTAATAGGCTTTACTGAGTACTTAATACTAAGACCGGGAAAAAGTTGCGGTGATAATGAGAACCACAAGACTAGCTGAAAACAGTGCATTTGAGGCGTATGACAGCATTTTGTAGATTGGTCATAATTTGCGTCCTTGTATGAAAAAATGAGAATTGTACCGTCAAAGCTCAGAATTGTCGCTTACATGATAAGAACCATAAGACAAGCTGAAAACGATGGTTTTTAGGCGTGTGCCAGTATTAGGAAATTTTCCATCTTTTAGGTCGTAATGGGGTTAACAGAGGATTTTACCGTAAGAACTTCAAAATGTCACTCTGATGATAAGACTAGCTGATAACAATGAATTAAAGGCGTTTAACAGTATCTTTAAAAATGGGCATCGTTAAGCTCTTAATGTGGTTAGGTGAGAATTTCACTACAACAGCCTTTAAAGGCATCGTAAGATTCTCTGAAAACGATGATTTTAAGGCGTTTGAGAGTGTTTTGCAAATTGGTCGTCTTGCTGGTCGTAGTGGCGTTTAATGAGTATTTCAGACCAAAAGCTCTAAAATGACGTTGTAATGGTAACAACAATGAAACTAACTGAAAATGATGAATTTGAGGCGTATGACAGTATTTCGAAAATCAATAGTATTTTAAAAATCAAGTAAGAGTTATACCGGAAGAGCTTTAAAATGGCGCTTACATAAAACGCACCATAAGAAAAGCTGTGAATGATCATTCAGAGATGTGTGACAGTATTTCTCAAATTGGCCATGTTTTGGGTCTTATAAGGTTAAGAGAGAATTTTACCGTAAGAGCTCCAAATTGTTGATGGGATGATAAGCACCATAGGGCTCGCTTAAAACGATCAATTAGAGGCGTGTCAGAACATTTTACAACATAACCATCTTTTAGATCGGAATGAGATTAAATAAGAATTACACTTTAAGAGATCCAAAGTGTCGCTTACATGGTCAGCACCATAACTCTTGCTGAGAACTATCAATTAGAGACGTGTGACAGTATTTTCTAAATTAAGCATTTTTTCGCTCGTAAAAGAGTTTACTGAATATTTAAAAGTAAGATTTATAAAATGTCGACGTGATGATAACAACTATAAGACTAGATAAAAACAGTAAATTGTCGCATACATAAAACGCACCATAAGAAAAGCTGTGAATGGTGATTAAGAGGTCTGTGACAGTATTTCTCAAATGGGCCATCTTTTTGGTCATATGCGTCAAGAGGGAATTTTACCATTAGAGCTCCAAATTGTTGCTGCGATGATTTGACCCATAAGACTAGCTTAAAACGCTAAATAAGAGGCGAGTGAGAGTATTTTGCAAAATAACCATCTTTTAGATCGGAATGGGATCAAGTGAGATTTACCCCGTAAAAGAGACAAAGTGTCGCTTACATGATCAACACCGTAAGTCTAACTAAGAACTATCATTAAGAAGCGTGTGCCAGTATTTTGCAAATTGAGCATTTTTAGGGTCGTAATAGGCTTTACTGAGTACTTAATACTAAGACCGGGAAAAAGTTGCGGTGATAATGAGAACCACAAGACTAGCTGAAAACAGTGCATTTGAGGCGTATGACAGCATTTTGTAGATTGGTCATAATTTGCGTCCTTGTATGAAAAAATGAGAATTGTACCGTCAAAGCTCAGAATTGTCGCTTACATGATAAGAACCATAAGACAAGCTGAAAACGATGGTTTTTAGGCGTGTGCCAGTATTAGGAAATTTTCCATCTTTTAGGTCGTAATGGGGTTAACAGAGGATTTTACCGTAAGAACTTCAAAATGTCACTCTGATGATAAGACTAGCTGATAACAATGAATTAAAGGCGTTTAACAGTATCTTTAAAAATGGGCATCGTTAAGCTCTTAATGTGGTTAGGTGAGAATTTCACTACAACAGCCTTTAAAGGCATCGTAAGATTCTCTGAAAACGATGATTTTAAGGCGTTTGAGAGTGTTTTGCAAATTGGTCGTCTTGCTGGTCGTAGTGGCGTTTAATGAGTATTTCAGACCAAAAGCTCTAAAATGACGTTGTAATGGTAACAACAATGAAACTAACTGAAAATGATGAATTTGAGGCGTATGACAGTATTTCGAAAATCAATAGTATTTTAAAAATCAAGTAAGAGTTATACCGGAAGAGCTTTAAAATGGCGCTTACATAAAACGCACCATAAGAAAAGCTGTGAATGATCATTCAGAGATGTGTGACAGTATTTCTCAAATTGGCCATGTTTTGGGTCTTATAAGGTTAAGAGAGAATTTTACCGTAAGAGCTCCAAATTGTTGATGGGATGATAAGCACCATAGGGCTCGCTTAAAACGATCAATTAGAGGCGTGTCAGAACATTTTACAACATAACCATCTTTTAGATCGGAATGAGATTAAATAAGAATTACACTTTAAGAGATCCAAAGTGTCGCTTACATGGTCAGCACCATAACTCTTGCTGAGAACTATCAATTAGAGACGTGTGACAGTATTTTCTAAATTAAGCATTTTTTCGCTCGTAAAAGAGTTTACTGAATATTTAAAAGTAAGATTTATAAAATGTCGACGTGATGATAACAACCATGAGACAAGATAAAAACAGTAAATTTGAGGCGTCAGATACTATTTTTGAAATTTGCCATCTTTTGGGTTGTAATGGGGTTAACGGAGAATTTTAACGTAATAGCTTTAAAATGTCGCTCTGATGATAAGCACCCTAAGACTACGTGAAAAAATGAATCAGAACCGTTTGAGAGTATTTTCGAAAATGGGCTTCGTTCAGGTCGAAAGCTGGTTACGTGAGAATTTCACTACAACAGGCTTTAAATGTCGGTGTAATAAAAGGCATCATAAGATTATCTAAAAACGATGATTTTAAGGCGGTTGAGAGTATTTTGCAAATTGGTCGTCTTTCTGGTCGTAGTGGCGTTTACTGAGTATTTCATATTTCAGTGACAGTATTTCTCAAATTGGCCATGTTTTGAGTCTTAGAGGGTTAAGAGAGAATTTTCCCGTAAGAGCTCCAAATTGTTGCTGCGATGATAAGCACCATAGGACTCGCTTAAAACGCTCAAATGGAGGCGTGTCAGAACATTTCGCAAGATAACCATCTTTTAGATCGGAATAAGATCAAGTGAAAATTACACCGTAAGAGATCCAAAGTGTCGCTTACATGGTCAGCACCATAAGTCTTGTTGAGAACTTTCAATTAGAGGCGTGTGACAGTATTTTCTAAATTAAGCATTTTCTGGCTTGTAATAGGGTTTACTGAATATTTAATAGTAAGACCTATAAAATGTCGACGTGATGATAACAACTATAAGACTAGATAAAAACAGTAAATTTGAGGCGTCATATACTACTTTTTAAATTTGCAATCTTTTGGGTGGTAAGGGGGTTAACAGAGAATTTTAACGTAATAGCTTCGAAATGTCGCTCTGATGATAAGCACTCTAAGACTATGTGAAAACAATGAATCAGAATCGTTTAAAAGTATTTTTGAAAATGGGCTTCGTTAAGGTCGTAAGGTGCTTAAGTAAGGATTTCGCTGCAACAGCCTTCAAATGTCGGTGTAATAAACGGCATCGTAAGATTACCTAAAAAAATAATTCTAAGGTGTCTGTCAGTATATTGCAAATTGGTCGTCTTGCTGGTCGTAATGGCGATGACTGGGTATTTAATACCAAAAACTCTAAAATGGCGTTTTAATGATAAGAATAATGAAACTAGCTAAAAATGATAAATTTGAGACGTATGACAGTATTTCGAAAATAAAAAGTATTTTGAAAATCAACTGAGAGTTACACCGGATGAGCTCCAAATTGTCGCATACATAAAACGCACCATAAGAAAAGCTGTGAATGGTGATTAAGAGGTCTGCAATAGTATTTCTTAAATTGGCCATCTTTTTGGTCATATGCGTCAAGAGGGAATTTTACCGTAAGAGCTCCAAATTGTTGCTGTGATGATTTGACCCATAAGACTAGCTTAAAACGCTAAATAAGAGGCGTGTGAGAGTATTTTTTAAAATAACCATCTCTTAGATCAGAATGGGATAAAGTGAGAATTACACGGTAAAAGAGACAAAGTGTTGCTTACATGATCAACACCGTAAGTCTAGCTAAGAACTATCATTTAGAAGCGTGTGACAGTAATTTGCAAATTGAGCATTTTTTGGGTTGTAATAGGCTTTACTAAGTACTTAATACTAAGACCTGGATAAAGTTGCGGTGATAATGAGAACCACAAGACTAGCTGAAAACAGTACATTTGAGGCGTGTGACAGTATTTTGTAGATTGGTCATAATTTGCGTCGTTATGGGAAAAAAATGAAAATTGTAGCTTCAAAGCTCAGAATTGTCGCTTACATGATAAGAACCAAAAGACTAGCTGAAACCGATGGTTTCTAGGCGTGTGCCAGTATTAGGAAATTTTCCATCTTTTAGGTCGTAATGGGGTTAAGAGAGCATTTTGCCGTAAGAACTTCAAAATGGCACTCTGATGATAAGACTAGCTGATAACAATGAATTAAAGGCGTTTAACAGTATCTTTAAAAATGGGCATCGTTAAGCTCTTAATGTGGTTAGGTGAGAATTTCACTACAACAGCCTTTAAAGGCATTTTAAGATTCTCTGAAAACGATGATTTTAAGGCGTTTGAGAGTGTTTTGCAAATTGGTCGTCTTGCTGGTCGTAGTGGCGTTTGCTGAGTATTTGATACCAAAAGCTCTAAAATGACGCTGTAATGGTAAGAACAATGAAACTAGCTAAAAATGATGAATTTGAGGCGTATGACAGTATTTCGAAAATCAGTATTTTGAAAATCCAGTGAGAGTTATACCAGAAGAGCTTTAAAATGGCGCTTACATAAAACGAACCATAAGAAAAGCTGTGAATGATCATTCAGAAATGTGTGACAGTATTTCTCAAATTGGCCATGTTTTGGGTCTTATAGGGGTTGAGAGAATTTTACCGTAAGAGCTCCTAATTGTTGCTGCGATGATAAGCACCATAGGACTCGCTTAAAACGCTCAAATAGAGGCGTGCCAGAACATTTTGCAAAATAACCATCTTTTAGATCGGAATAAGATCAAGTAAGAATTACAGCGTAAGAGATCCAAAGTGTCGCTTACATTGTCAGCACCATAAGTCTTGCTAAGAACTATCAATTAGAGGCGTGTGACAGTATTTTCTAAATTAAGCATTTTCTGGCTCGTAATAGGGTTTATTGAATATTTAATAGTAAGACCTAAAAAATGTCGACGTGATGATAACAACCATAAGACTAGATTAAAACAGTAAATTTGAGGCGTCATATACTACTTTTGAAATTTGTTATCTTTTGGTTGGTAATGGGGGTTAACCCATTTTTAACGTAATAGCTTTAAAATGTCACTCTGATGATAAGCACTCTAAGACTATGTGAAAACAATGAATCAGAAGCGTTTAAAAGTATTTTTAAAAATGGGCTTCGTTTAGGTCGTAAGGTGGTTAAGTAAGAATTTCGCTGCAATATCCTTCAAATGTCGGTGTAATAAACGGCATCGTAAGATTAGCTAAAATGATAATTCTAAGGTGTCTGAGAGTATATTGCAAATCGCTCGCCTTGCTGGGCGTAATGGCGATGACTGGGTATTTAATACCAAAAACTCTAAAATGGCGTTTTAATGATAAGAATAATGAAACTAGCTAAAAATGATAAATCTGAGACGTATGACAGTATTTCGAAAATAAAAAGTATTTTGAAAATCAACTGAGAGTTACACCGGATGAGCTCCAAATTGTCGCATACATAAAACGCACCATAAGAAAAGCTGTGAATGGTGATTAAGAGGTCTGTGACAGTATTTCTCAAATGGGCCATCTTTTTGGTCATATGGGTCAAGAGGGAATTTTACCGTAAGAGCTCCAAATTGTTGCTGTGATGATTTGACCCATAAGACTAGCTTAAAACGCTAAATAAGAGGCGTGTGAGAGTATTTTGCAAAATAACCATCTTTTAGATCGGAATGGGATCAAGTGAGATTTACACCGTAAAAGAGACAAAGTGTCGCTTACATGATCAACACCGTAAGTCTAGCCAAGAACTATCATTAAGAAGCGTGTGACAGTAATTTGCAAATTGAGCATTTTTAGGTTCGTAATAGGCTTTACTGAGTACTTAATACTAAGACCTGGAAAAAGTTGCGGTGATAATGAGAACCACAAGACTAGCTGAAAACAGTGCATTTGAGGCGTATGACAGCATTTTGTAGAGTGGTCATAATTTGTGTCGTTGTGGGAAAAAATGAGAATTGTACCGTCAAAGCTCAGAAATGTCGCTTAGATGATAAGAACCATAAGACAAGCTGAAAACGATGGTTTTTAGGCGTGTGCCAGTATTAGGAAATTTTCCATCTTTTAGGTCGTAATGGGGTTAAAAGAGGATTTTACCGTAAGAACTTCAAAATGTCACTCTGATGATAAGACTAGCTGATAACAATGAATTAAAGGCGTTTAACAGTATCTTTAAAAATGGGCATCGTTAAGCTCTTAATGTGGTTAGGTGAGAATTTCACTACAACAGCCTTTAAAGGCATCGTAAGATTCTCTGAAAACGATGATTTTAAGGCGTTTGAGAGTGTTTTGCAAATTGGTCGTCTTGCTGGTCGTAGTGGCGTTTAATGAGTATTTCAGACCAAAAGCTCTAAAATGACGTTGTAATGGTAACAACAATGAAACTAGCTAAAAATGATCAATTTGAGGCCTATGACAGTATTTCGAAAATCAATAGTATTTTAAAAATCAAGTAAGAGTTATACCGGAAGAGCTTTAAAATGGCGCTTACATAAAACGCACCATAAGAAAAGCTGTGAATGATCATTCAGAGATGTGTGACAGTATTTCTCAAATTGGCCATGTTTTGGGTCTTATAGGGTTAAGAGAGAATTTTACCGTAAAAGCTCCAAATTGTTGCTCGCTTAAAACGATCAATTAGAGGCGTCTCAGAACATTTTAAAAAATAACCATCTTTTAGATCGGAATGCGATTAAATAAGAATTACACCGTAAGAGATCCAAAGTGTCGCTTACATGGTCAGCACCATAAGTCTTGTTGAGAACTATCAATTAGAGACGTGTGTCAGTATTTTCTAAATTACGCATTTTTCGGCTCGTAAAAGAGTTTACTGAATATTTAAAAGTAAGACCTATAAAAAGTCGACGTGATGATAACAACCATAAGACTAGATAAAAACAGTAAATTTGAGGCGTCATATACTACTTTTGAAATTTGCCATATTTTGGGTGGTAATGGGGTTAACAGATAATTTTAACGTAATAGCTTTAAAATGTCGCTCTGATGATAAGCACCCTAAGACTATGTGTAAACAATGAATCAGAAGCGTTTGAGAGTATTTTTGAAAATGGGCTTCATTAAGGTCGTAAGGTGGTTACGTGAAAATTTCACTACAACATCTTTCAAATGTCGGTGTAATAAAAGGCATCGTAAGATTATCAAAAAACGATGATTTTAAGGTGTTTGAAAGTATTTTGCAAATTGGTCGTCTTGCTGCTCGTAGTGGCGTTTACTGATTATTTCATACTAAAAGCTCTTAAATGACGCTGTAATGGTAAGAACAATGAAACTAGCTAAAAATGATGAATTTGAGGCGTATGACAGTATTTCGAAAATCAATAGTATTTTAAAAATCAAGTGAGAGTTCTACCGGAAGAGCTTTAAAATGGCGCTTACATAAGACGCACCATTGGAAGAAGCTGTGAATGATAATTCAGAGATGTGTGACAGTATTTCTCAAATTGGCCTTGTTTTGAGTCTTATAGGGTTAAGAGAGAATTTTACCGTAAGAGCTCCAAGTTGTTGCTGGGATGATAAGGACCAAAGGACTCTCTAAAAACACTCTATTAGAGACTTGTCAGAACATTTTGCAAAAAAACCATCTTTTAAATCGGAATAAGATCAAGTGAGAATTACACCGTAAGATCAAGTGAGAGTTACACCGTAAGAGATCCAAAGTGTCGCTTACCTGGTCAGCACCATAAGTCTTGTTGAGAACTATCAATTAGAGGCGTGCGACAGTATTTTCTAAATGAAGCATTTTTTGGCTCGTAATAGGGTTTATTTAATATTTAATAGTAAGACCTAAAAAATGTCGACGTGATGATAAGAACGATAAGACTAGATAAAAACAGTAAATTTGAGGCGCCGTATACTACGTTTTAAATTTGCCATCTTTTGGGTGGTAATGGGGTTAACGGAGAATTCTAACGTAATAGCTTTAAAATGTCGCTCTGGTGATAAGCACCCTAAGACTATGTGAAAACAATGAATCAGAAGCGTTTGAGAGTATTTTCGAAAATGGGCTTCGTTTAGGTCGTAAGGTGGTTACGTGAGAATTTCACTACAACAGGCTTTAAATGTCGATGTAATAAAAGGCATCATAAGATTATCTAAAAACGATGATTTTAAGGCGTTTAAAAGTATTTTGCAAATTGGTCGTCTTGCTGGTCGTAGTGGCGTTTACTGAGTATTTTATACCAAAAGCTCTAAAATGACGCTGAAATGGTAAGAACAATGAAACTAGCTAAAAATGATGAATTTGAGGCGTATGACAGTATTTCGAAAATCAATAGTATTTTAAAAATCAAGTAAGAGTTATACCGGAAGAGCTTTAAAATGGCGCTTACATAAAACGCACGATAAGAAAAGCTGTGAATGATCATTCAGAGATCTGTGACAGTATTTCTCAAATTGGCCATGTTTTGGGTCTTATAGGGTTAAAAGAGAATTTTACCGTAAGAGCTCCAAATTGTTGCTCGCTTAAAACGATCAATTAGAGGCGTCTCAGAACATTTTAAAAAATTAACCATCTTTTAGATCGGAATGGGATTAAATAAGAATTACACCGTAAGAGATCCAAAGTGTCGCTTACATGGTCAGCACCATAAGTCTTGTTGAGAACTATCAATTAGAGACGTGTGACAGTATTTTCTAAATTACGCATTTTTCGGCTCGTAAAAGAGTTTACTGAATATTTAAAAGTAAGACCTATAAAAAGTCGACGTGATGATAACAACCATAAGACTAGATAAAAACAGTAAATTTGAGGCGTCATATACTACTTTTGAAATTTGCCATATTTTGGGTGGTAATGGGGTTAACAGATAATTTTAACGTAATCGCTTCAAAATGTCACTCTGATGATAAGCACCCTAAGACTATGTGTAAACAATGAATCAGAAGCGTTTGAGAGTATTTTTGAAAATGGGCTTCATTAAGGTCGTAAGGTGGTTACGTGAAAATTTCACTACAACATCTTTCAAATGTCGGTGTAATAAAAGGCATCGTAAGATTATCAAAAAACGATGATTTTAAGGTGTTTGAAAGTATTTTGCAAATTGGTCGTCTTGCTGCTCGTAGTGGCGTTTACTGATTATTTCATACTAAAAGCTCTAAAATGACGCTGTAATGGTAAGAATAATGAAACTAGCTAAAAATGATGAATTTGAGGCGTATGACAGTATTTCGAAAATCAATAGTATTTTAAAAATCAAGTGAGAGTTATACCGGAAGAGCTTTAAAATGGCGCTTACATAAGACGCACCATTAGAAGAAGCTGTGAATGATAATTCAGAGATGTGTGACAGTATTTCTCAAATTGGCCTTGTTTTGAGTCTTATAGGGTTAAGAGAGAATTTTACCGTAAGAGCTCCAAGTTGTTGCTGGGATGATAAGGACCAAAGGACTCTCTAAAAACACTCTATTAGAGACGTGTCAGAACATTTTGCAAAAAAACCATCTTTTAAATCGGAATAAGATCAAGTGAGAATTACACCGTAAGATCAAGTGAGAATTACACCGTAAGAGATCCAAAGTGTCGCTTACCTGGTCAGCACCATAAGTCTTGTTGAGAACTATCAATTAGAGGCGTGTGACAGTATTTTCTAAATTAAGCATTTTTTGGCTCGTAATAGGGTTTATTTAATATTTTATAGTAAGACCTAAAAAATGTCGACGTGATGATAAGAACGATAAGACTAGATAAAAACAGTAAATTTGAGGCCTCGTATACTACGTTTTAAATTTGCCATCTTTTGGGTGGTAATGGGGTTAACGGAGAATTCTAACGTAATAGCTTTAAAATGTCGCTCTGGTGATAAGCACCCTAAGACTATGTGAAAACAATGAATCAGAAGCGTTTGAGAGTATTTTTAAAAATGGGCTTCGTTTAGGTCGTAAGGTGGTTAAGTAAGAATTTCGCTGCAACAGCCTTGAAATGTCGGGGTATTAAACGGCATCGTAAGTTTAGCTAAAATGATAATTCTAAGGTGTCTGAGAGTATATTGCAAATTGCTCGTCTTGCTGGTCGTATTGGCGATGACTGGGTATTAAATACCAAAAACTCTAAAATGGCGTTTTAATTATAAGAATAATGAAACTAGCTAAAAATGATAAATTTAAGACTTATGACAGTATTTCGAAAATAAAAAGTATTTTGAAAATCAACTGAGAGTTACACCGGATGAGCTCCAAATTGTCGCATACATAAAACGCACCATAAGAAAAGCTGTGAATAGTGATTAAGAGGTCTGTGACAGTATTTCTCAAATGGGCCATCTTTTTGGTCATATGCGTCAAGAGGGAATTTTACCGTAAGAGCTCCAAATTGTTGCTGTGATGATTTGACCCATAAGACTAGCTTAAAACGCTAAATAAGAGGCTTGTGAGAGTATTTTGCAAAATAACCATCGTTTAGATCGGAATGGGATCAAGTGAGAATTACACCGTAAAAGAGACAAAGTATTGCTTACATGATCAACACGGTAAGTCGAGCTAAGAACTATCATTTAGAAGCGTGTGACAGTAATTTGCAAATTAAGCATGTTTTGGGTCGTAATAGGCTTTACTGAGTACTTAATACTAAGACCTGGATAAAGTTGCGGTGATAATGAGAACCACAAGACTAGCTGAAAACAGTAAATTTGAGGCGTGTGACAGCATTTTGTACATTGGTCATAATTTGCGTCGTTGTGGGAAAAAATGAGAATTGTACCGTCAAAGCTCAGAATTGTCGCTTATATGATAAGAACCATAAGACAAGCTGAAAACGATGGTTTTTAGGCGTGTGCCAGTATTAGGAAATTTTTCATCTTTTAGGTCGTAATGGGGTTAAGAGAGGATTTTACCGTAAAAACTTCAAAATGTCACTCTGATGATAAGACTAGCTGATAACAATGAATTAAAGGCGTTTAACAGTATCTTAAAAAATGGGCATCGTTAAGGTCTTAATGTGGTTACGTGAGAATTTCACTACAACAGCCTATAAAGGCATCGTAAGATTCTATGAAAACGATGATTTTAAGGCGTTTGACAGTGTTTTGCAAATTGGTCGTCTTGCTGGTCGTAGTGGTGTTTACTGAGTATTTGATACCAAAAGCTCTAAAATGACTCTGTAATGGTAAGAACAATGAAACTAGCTGTAAATGATGAATTTGAGGCGTATCACAGTTTTTCAGAGTTATACCGGAAGAGCTTCAAAATGGCGCTTACATAAAACGCACCATTAGAAGAAGCTGTGAATGATAATTCAGAGATGTGTGACAGTATTTCTCAAATTGGCCATGTTTTGGGTCGTATAGGGTTAAGAGAGAATTTTACCGTAAGAGCTGCAAGTTGTTGATGGGATGATAAGGACCAAAGGACTCTCTAAAAACACTCAATTAGAGACGTGTCAGAACAGTTTGCAAAATAACCATCTTTTAGATCGGGATGAGATTAAGTAAGAATTACACCGTAAGAGATCCAAAGTGTCGCTTACCTGGTCAGCACCATAAGTCTTGTTGAGAACTATCAATTAGAGGCGTGTGACAGTATTTTCTAAATTAAGCATTTTTTGTCTCGTAATAGGGTTTATTGAATATTTAATAGTAAGACCTAAAAAATGTCGACGTGATGATAAGAACGATAAGACTAGATAAAAACAGTAAATTTGAGACGTCATATATATACTACTTTTGAAATTTGCCATCTTTTGGGTGGTAATGGGGTTAACGGAGAATTCTAACGTAATAGCTTTAAAATGTCGCTCTGGTGATAAGCACCCTAAGACTATGTGAAAACAATGAATCAGAAGCGTTTGAGAGTATTTTTGAAAATGGGCTTCGTTTAGGTCGTAAGGTGGTTACGTGAGAATTTCGCTACAACAGCCTTCAAATGTCGGTGTAATAAAAGGCCTCGTAAGATTATCTAAAAACGATGATTTTAAGGCGTTTGAGAGTATTTTGCAAATTGGTCGTCTTGCTGGTCGTAGTGGCGTTTACTGAGTATTTTATACCAAAAGCTCTAAAATGACGCTGTAATGGTAAGAACAATGAAACTACCTAAAAATGATGAATTTGAGGCGTATGACAGTATTTCGAAAATCAATAATATTTTAAAAATCAAGTAAGAGTTATACCGGAAGAGCTTCAAAATGGCGCTTACTTGAAACGCACCATCAGAAGAAGCTGTGAATGATGATTCAGAGATGTGTGACAGTATTTCTCAAATTGGCCATGTTTTGAGTCTAATAAGGTTAAGAGAGAATTTTACCGTAAGAGCTCCAAATTGTTACTGCGATAATAAGCACCATAGGACTCGCTAAAAACACTCAATTAGAGACGTGTCAGAACATTTTGCAAAATAACCATCTTTTAGATCGGGATGAGATTAAGTAAGAATTACACCGTAAGAGATCCAAAGTGTCGCTTACCTGGTCAGCACCATAAGTCTTGTTGAGGACTATCAATTAGAGGCGTGTGACAGTATTTTCTAAATTTAGCATTTTTTGGCTCGTAAAAGAGTTTACTGAATATTTAAAAGTAAGACCTATAAAAAGTCGACGTGATGATAACAACCATAAGACTAGATAAAAACAGTAAATTTGAGGCGTCTTATACTACTTTTTAAATTTGCCATCTTTTGGGTGGTAATGGGGTTAACAGAGAATTTTAACGTAATAGCATCGAAATGTCGCTCTGATGATAAGCACCCTAAGACTATGTGTAAACAATGAATCAGAAGCGTTTGAGAGTATTTTTGAAAATGGGCTTCATTAAGGTCGTAAGGTGGTTAGGTGAGAATTTCACTACAACATCCTACAAATGTCGGTGTAATAAAAGGCATCGTAAGATTATCAAAAAACAATGATTTTAAGGTGTTTGAGAGTATTTTGCAAATTGGTCGTCTTGCTGGTGGTAGTGGCGTTTACTGATTATTTCATACTAAAAGCTCTAAAATGACGCTGTAATGGTAAGAACAATGAAACTAGCTGCAAATTTTGAATTTGAGGTGTATGACAGTATTTTGAAACTCAATAGTATTTTAAAAATCAAGTGAGAGTTATACCGGAAGAGCTTCAAAATGGCGCTTACATAAAACGCACCATTAGAAGAAGCTGTGAATGATAATTCAGAGATGTGTGACAGTATTTCTCAAATTGGCCATTTTTTGGGTCGTATAGGGTAATGGAGAATTTTACCGTAAGAGCTCCAAATTGTTGCTGCGATGATAAGCACCATAGGACTCGCTTAAAACGCTCAAATGGAGGCGTGCCAGAACATTTTGCAAAATAAGCATCTTTTAGTTCGGTATAAGATCAAGTAAGAATTACACCGTAAAAGATCCAAAGTGTCGCTTACATGGTCAGCACCATAAGTCTTGCTAAGAACTATCAATTAGAGGCGTGTGACAGTATTTTCTAAATTAAGCATTTTCTGGCTCGTAATAGGGTTTATTGAATATTTAATAGTAAGACCTAAAAAATGTCGACGTGATGATAACAACCATAAGACTAGATAGAAACAGTAAATTTGAGGCGTCATATACTACTTTTTAAATTTGCCATGTTTTGGGTGGTAATGGGGTTAACAGAGAGTTTTAACGTAATAGCTTTAAAATGTCGCTCTGATGATAAGCAGCCTAACACTATGTGAAAACAATGAATCAGAAGCGTTTAAAAGTATTTTTAAAAATGGGCTTCGTTTAGGTCGTAAGGTTGTTAAGTAAGAATTTCGCTGTAACAGCCTTGAAATGTCGGTGTAATAAACGGCATCGTAAGATTAACTAAAATGATAATTCTAAGGTGTCTCAGAGTATATTGCAAATTGCTCGTCTTGCTGGTCGTAATGGCGATGACTGGGTATTTAATATTAAAAACGCTGAAATGGCGTTTTAATGATAAGAATAATGAAACTAGCTAAAAATGATAAATTTGAGACGTATGACAGTATTTCGAAAATAAAAAGTATTTTGAAAATCAACTGAGAGTTACACCGGATGAGCTCCAAATTGTTGCATACATAAAACGCACCATCAAAAAAGCTGTGAATGGTTATTAAGAGGTCTGTGACAGTATTTCTCAAATTGGCTATCTTTTTGGTCAAATGGGTCAAGGCGGAATTTTACCGTGAGAGCTGCAAATTGTTGCTGTGATGATTTGACCCATATAAGACTAGCTTAAAACGCTAAATAAGAGGCGTGTGAGAGTATTTTGCGAAATAACCATCGTTTAGATCGGACTGGCATCAAGTGAGATTTACACCGTAAAAGAGACAAAGTGTCGCTTACATGATCAACACCGTAAGTCTACCAAGAACTATCATTAAGAAGCGTGTGACAGTAATTTGCAAATTGAGCATCTTTTGGGTCGTAATAGGCTTTACTGAGTACTTAATACTAAGACCTGGAAAAAGTTGCGGTGATAATGAGAACCACAAGACTTGCTAAAAATAGTAAGTTTGAGGCGTGTGACAGTATTTTGTAGACTGGTCATAATTTGCGTCGTTGTGGGAAAAAATGAGAATTGTACCGTCAAAGCTCAGAATTTTCGCTTACATGATAAGAACCATAAGACAAGCTGAAAACGATGGTTTTTAGGCGTGTGCCAGTATTAGGAAATTTTCCATCTTTTAGGTCGTAATGGGGTTAAGAGAGGATTTTACCGTAAGAACTTCAAAATGTCACTCTGATGATATGACTAGCTGATAACAATGAATTAAAGGCGTTTAACAGTATCTTTAAAAATGGGCATCGTTAAGGTCTTAATGTGGTTACGTGAGAATTGCACTACGACAGGCTTTAAATGTCGGTGTAATAAAAGGCGTTGTAAGATTATCTAAAAACGATGATTTTAAGGCGTTTGAGAGTGTTTTGCAAAATTGTCGTCTTGCTGGTCGTAATGGCGTTTACTGATTATTTCATACTAAAAGCTCTAAAATGACGCTGTAATGGTAAGAACAATGAAACTAGCTAAAAATGATGAATTTGAGGCGTATGACAGTATTTCGAAAATCAATAGTATTTTAAAAATAGACTGAGAGTTATACCAGAAGAGCTTCAAAATGGCGCTTACATAAAACGCACCATAAGAAAAGCTGGGAGTGATGATTCAGAGATGTGTGACAGTATTTCTCAAATTTGCCATGTTTTGGGTCTAATAAGGTTAAGAGAGAATTTTACCGTAAGAGCTCCAAATTGTTGCTGCGATGATAAGCACCATAGGACTCGCTTAAAATGCTCAATTAGAGGCGTGTCAGAACAGTTTGCAAAATAACCATCTTTTAGATCGGAATGAGATTAAGTAAGAATTACACTGTAAGAGATCCAAAGTGTTGCTTACATGGTCAGCACCATAAGTCTTGCTGAGAACTTTCAATTAGAGACGCAGGACAGTATTTTCTAAATTAAGCATTTTTTGGCTCGTAATAGGACTTACTGAATATTTAAAAGTAAGACCTATAAAATGTCGACGTGATGATAACAACCATAAGACTAGATAAAAACAGTAAATTTGAGGCGTCATTTGCTACTTTTTAAATTTGCCATCTTTTGGGTGGTAATGGGGTTAACAGAGAGTTTAAACGTAATAGCTTTAAAATGTCGCTCTGATGATAAGCACTCTAAGACTATGTGAAAACAATAAATCAGAAGCGTTTAAAAGTATTTTTAAAAATGGGCTTCGTTAAGGTCGTAAGGTGGTTAAGTAAGAATTTCGCTGCAACAGCCCTCAAATGTAGGTGTGATAAACGGCATCGTAAGATTAGCTAAAATGATAATTCTAAGGTGTCTTAGAGTATGTTGCAAATTGGTCGTCTTGCTGGTCGTAATGGCGATGACTGGGTATTTAATACCAAAAACTCTGAAATGGCGTTTTAATGATAAGAATAATGAAACTAGCTAAAAATGATAAATTTGAGACGTATGACAGTATTTCGAAAATAAAAAGTATTTTGAAAATCAACTGAGAGTTACACCGGATGAGCTCCAAATTGTCGCATACATAAAACGCACCATAAGAAAAGCTGTGAATGGTTATTAAGAGGTCTGTTATAGTATTTCTCAAATTGGCCATCTTTTTGGTCATATGGTTCAAGAGGGAATTTTACCGTTGGAGCTCCAAATTGAAATTGTTGCTGCGATGATTTGACCCATAAGACTAGCTTAAAACGCTAAATAAGAGACGTGTGAGAGTATTTTGCAAAATAACCATCGTTTAGATCGGAATGGGATCAAGTGAGAATTACACCGTAAAAGAGACAAAGTGTCGCTTACATGATCAACACGGTAAGTCTAGCTAGGAACTATCATTAAGAAGCGTGTGACAGTAATTTGCAAATTGAGCATCTTTTGGGTCGTAATAGGCTTTACTGAGTACTTAATACTAAGACCTGGAAAAAGTTGCGGTGATAATGAGAACCACAAGACTAGCTGAAAACAGTACATTTGAGGCGTGTGACAGCATTTTGTAGATTGGTCAAAATTTGCGTCGTTAGGGGAAAAAATGAGAATTGTACCGTCAAAGCTCAGAAATGTCGCTTACATAATAAGAACCATAAGACAAGCTGAAAACGATGGTTTTTAGGCGTGTGCCAGTATTAGGAAATTTTCCATCTTTTAGGTCGTAATGGGGTTAAGAGAGGATTTTACCGTAAGAACTTCAAAATGGCACTCTGATGATAAGACCAGCTGATAACAATGAATTAAAGGCGTTTAACAGTATCTTTAAAAATGGGCATCGTTAAGGTCTTAATGTGGTTACGTGAGAATTGCACTACGACAGCCTTTAAATGTCGGTGTAATAAAAGGCGTTTTAAGATTATCTAAAAACGATGATTTTAAGGCGTTTGAGAGTGTTTTGCAAATTGGTCGTCTTGCTGGTCGTAGTGGCGTTTACTGAGTATTTCATACCAAAAGCTCTAAAATGACGCTGTAATGGTAAGAACAATGAAACTACCTAAAAATGATGAATTTGAAGCGTATGACAGTATTTCGAAAATCAATAGTATTTTAAAAATCAAGTGAGAGTTATACCGGAAGAGCTGCAAAATGGCGCTTACATAAAACGCACCATAAGAAGAAGCTATGAATGATGATTCAAAGATGTGTGAGAGTATTTCTCAATTTGGCCATGTTTTCGGTCTCTTAGGGTTAAGAGAGAATTTTACCGTAAGAGCTCCAAATTGTTGCTGGGATGATAAGCACCATAGGACTCGCTTAAAACGCTCAATTGGAGGCGGTGTCAGAACATTTTGCAAAATAACCATCTTTTAGATCGGAATGAGATTAAGTAAGAATTACACCGTAAGAGATCCAAAGTGTCGCTTACATGGTCAGCACCATAAGTCTTGTTGAGAACTATCAATTAGAGGCGTGTGACAGTATTTTCTAAATTAAGCATTTTTTGGCTCGTAATAGGGTTTATTGAATATTTAATAGTAAGACCTAAAAAATGTCGACGTGATGATAACAACTATAAGACTAGATAAAAACAGTAAAATTGAGGCGTCTTATACTACTTTTTAAATTTGTCATCTTTTGGGTGGTAATGGGATTAACAGAGAATTTTAACGTAATAGCTTTAAAAGGTCGCTCTGATGATAAGCACCCTAAGACAATGTTTAAACAATGAATCAGAAGCGTTTGAGAGTATTTTTGAAAATGGGCTTCATTAAGGTCGTAAGGTGGTTACGTGAGAATTTCACTACAACATCTTTCAAATGTCGGTGTAATAAAAGGCATCGTAAGATTATCAAAAAACGATGATTTTAAGGTGTTTGAGAGTATTTTGCAAATTGGTCGTCTTGCTGGTCGTAATGGCGATGACTGGGTATTTAATAACAAAAACTCTGAAATGGCGTTTTAATGATAAGAATAATGAACTAGCTAAAAATGATAAATTAGAGACGTATGACAGTATTTCAAAAATAAAAAGTATTTTGAAAATCAACTGAGAGTTACACTGGATGAGCTCCAAATTGTCGCTTACATAAAACGCGCCATAAGAAAGGCTGTGAATGGTTATTAAGAGGTCTGCACAGTATTTTTCAAATTGGCCATATTCTTGGTCATATGGGTCAAGAGGGAATTTTACCGTGAGATCTCCAAATTGTTGCTGTGATGATTTGACCCATAAGACTAGCTTAAAACGCTAAATAAGAGGCGTGTGAGAGTATTTTGCAAATCAACCATTTCTTAGATCGGAATGGGATCAAGTGAGAATTACACCGTAAAAGAGACAAAGTGTTGCTTACATGATCAACACCGTAAGTCTAGCTAAAAAACTATCATTTAGAAGCGTGTGACAGTAATTTGCAAATTGAGCATCTTTTGGTTCGTAATAGGCTTTACTAAGTACTTAATATTAAGACCTGGAAAAAGTTGCGGTGATAATGAGAACCACAAGACTAGCTGAAAACAGTAAATTTTAGGCGTGTGACAGCATTTTGTAGATTGGTTGTAATTTGCGTCGTTGTGGGAAAAAAGGAGAATTGTACTGTGAAAGCTCAGAATTGTCGCTTACATGGTAAGAACCATAAGACAAGCTGAAAACGATGGTTTTTAGGCGTGTGCCAGTATTAGGAAATTTTCCATCTTTTAGGTCGTAATGGGGTTAAAAGAGGATTTTACCGTAAGAACTTCAAAATGTCACTCTGCTGATAAGACTAGCTGATAACAATGAATTAAAGGCGTTTAACAGTATCTTTAAAAATGGGCATCGTTCAGCTCTTAATGTGGTTAGGTGAGAATTTCACTACAACAGCCTTTAAAGGCATCGTAAGATTCTCTGAAAACGATGATTTTAAGGCGTTTGAGAGTGTTTTGGAAATTGGTCGTCTTGCTGGTCGTAGTGGCGTTTAATGAGTATTTAATACCAAAAGCTCTAAAATGACGCTGTAATGGTAAGAACAATGAAACTAGCTAAAAATGATGAATTTGAGGCGTATGACAGTATTTCGAAAATCAAGTGTATTTTGAAAATCAAGTAAGAGTTATACCGGAAGAGCTTCAAAATGGCGCTTACATAAAACGCACCATAAGAAAAGCTGGAAATGATGATTCAGAGATGTGTGACAGTATTTCTCAACTTGGCCATGTTTTGGGTCTTATAAGGTTAAGAGAGAATTTTACCGTAAGAGCTCCAAATTATTGCTGCGATGATAAGCATCATAGGGCTCACTTAAAACGCTCAATTGGAGGCGGGTCAGAACATTTTGCAAAATAACTATCTTTTAGATCGGAATGAGATTAAATAAGAATTACACCGTAAGAGATCAAAGTGTCGCTTAGATGGTCAGCACCATAAGTCTTGCTGAGAACTATCAATTAGAGGCGTGTGACAGTATTTTCTAAATTAAGCATTTTTTGGCTCGTAAAAGAGTTTACTGAATATTTAAAAGTAAGACCTATAAAATGTCGACGTGATGATAAGAACCATAAGACTAGATAAAAACAGTAAATTTTAGGCGTCATATGCTACTTTTTTAATTTGCCATCTTTTGGGTTGTAATGGGGTTAGCAGAGAATTTTAACGTAATAGCTTTAAAATGTCGCTCTGATGATAACCACCCTAAGACTACGTGAAAACAATGAATCAGAAGCCTTTGAGACTATTTTTGAAAATGGGCTTCGTTCAGGTCGTAAGGTGGTTACGTGAGAATTTCGCTACAACAGCCTTCAAATGTCGGTGTAATAAAAGGCATCTAAGGTTATCTAAAAACGATGATTTTAAGGCGTTTGAGAGTATTTTGCAAATTGGTCGTCTTGCTGGTCGTAGTGGCGTTTACTGAGTATTTCATACTAAAAGCTCTAAAATGATGCTGTAATTGTAAGAACAATGAAACTAGCTAAAAATGATGAATTTGAGGCGTATGACAGTATTTGAAAAATCAATAGTATTTTGAAAATCAAGTAAGAGTTATACCGGAAGAGCTTCAAAATGGCGCTTACATAAAACGCACCATAACAAAAGCTGTGAATGGTGATTAAGACGTCTGTGACAGTATTTCTCAAATTGGCCGTCTTTTTGGTCATATGGGTCAAGAGGGAATTTTACCGTAAGAGCTCCAAATTGTTGCTGTGATGATTTGACCCATAAGACTAGCTTAAAACGCTAAATAAGAGGCGTGTGAGAGTATTTTGCAAAATAACCATGTTTTAGATCGGAATGGGATCAAGTGAGAATTACACCGTAAAAGAGGAAAAGTGTCGTTTACATGACCAACACCGTAAGTCTAGCTAAGAACTATCATTTAGAAGCGTGTGACAGTAATTTGCAAATTGATCATCTTTTGGGTCGTAATAGGCTTTACTGAGTACTTAATATTAAGACCTGGAAAAAGTTGCGGTGATGTTGAGAACCACAAGACTAGCTGAAAACAGTAAATTTGAGGCGTGTGACAGCATTTTGAAGATTGGTCAGAATTTGCGTCGTTGTGGGAAAAAATGAGATTTGTACCGTGAAAGCTTAGAAACGTCGCTAACATGATAAGAACCATAAGACAAGCTGAAAACGATGGTTTTTAGGCGTGTGACAGGTTTAGAAAATTTTACATCTTTTAGGTCGTAATGGGGTTAAGAGAGGATTTTACCGTAAGAACTTCAAAATGTCACTCTGATGATAAGACTAGCTGATAACAATGAATTAAAGGCGTTTAACAGTATCTTTAAAAATGGGCATCGTTAAGGTGGTAATGTGGTTACGTGAGAATTGCACTACAACAACCTTTAAATGTCGGTGTAATAAAAGGCATTGTAAGATTATCTAAAAACGATGATTTTAAGCCGTTTGAGAGTGCTTTGCAAATTGGTCGTCTTGCTGGTCGTAGTGGCGTTTACTGAGTATTTCATACCAAAAGCTCTAAAATGACGCTGTAATGGTAAGAACAATGAAACTAGCTAAAAATGATGAATTTGAGGCGTATGACAGTATTTCGAAAATCAATAGTATTTTGAAAATCAAGTGAGAGTTATACCGGAAGAGCTTCAAAATGGCGCTTACATAAAACGCACCATAAGAAGAAGCTGTGAATGATGATTCAGAGATGTGTGACAGTATTTCTCAAATTGGCCATGTTTTGGGTCTTATAGGGTTAAGAGAGAATTTTACTGTAAGAGCTCCAAATTGTTGCTGCGATGATAAGCATCATAGGACTCGCTTAAAACGCTCAATTATAGGCGTGTCAGAACATTTTGCAAAATAACCATATTTTAAATCGGAATAAGATCAAGTGAGAATTACACCGTAAGAGATCCAAAGTGTCGCTTACATGGTCAGCACCATAAGTCTTGTTGAGAACTATCAGTTAGAGGAGTGTGACAGTATTTTCTAAATGAAGCATTTTTTGGCTCCTAATAGGGTTTACTGATAATTTAAAAGTAAGACCCATAAAATGTCGAGGTGATGATAAGAACCATAGGACTAGATAAAAACAGTAAATTCGGGGCGTCATATACTACGTTTTAAATTTGCCATCTTTTGGGTGGTAATGGGGTTAAAAGAGAATTTTATCGTAATAGCTTCATAATGTCGCTCTGATGATAAGTACCCTAAGCTATGTGAAAACAATGAATCAGAAGCCTTTGAGACTATTTTTGAAAATGGCCTTCGTTAAGAGTTGTAAGGTGGTTACGTGAGAATTTCACTACAACAGAGTTCAAACGTCGGTGTAATAAAAGGCATCGTAAGATTATCTAAAAACGATGATTTTAAGGCGTTTGAGAGTATTTTGCAAATTGGTCGTTTTGCTGGTCGTAGTGGCGTTTACTGAGTATTTCATACCAAAAGCTCTAAAATGACGCTGTAATGGTAAGAACAATGAAACTAGCTAAAAATGATGAATTTGAGGCGTATGACAGTATTTCGAAAATCAATAGTAGTTTGAAAATCAAGTGAGAGTTATACTAGTAGAGCTTCAAAATGGCGCTTACATAAAACGCACCATAAGAAAAGCTGTGAATGATGATTCAGAGATGTGTGACAGTATTTCTCAAATTGGCCATGTTTTGGGTCTTATAGGGTTAAGAGAGAATTTTACCGTAAGAGCTCCAAATTGTTGCTGTGATGATAAGACTCGCTTAAAACGCTAAATTACAGACTTGTGAGAACATTTTGCAAAATAACCATCTTTTAGATCGGAATGGGATCAAGTGAGAATTACACCGTAAGAGAGCCAAAGTGTCGCTTACATGATCAGCAACATAAGTCTAGCTAAGAACTATCAATTAGAAGCGTATGACAGTATTTTCTAAATTAAGCATCTTTTGGCTCGTAATAGGGTTTACGGAATATTTAGTAGTAAGACATCCAAAAGGTCGCCGTAATGATAAGAACGATAAGACTAGATAAAAACAATTTGAGTCGTCAGACACTATTTCTTAAATTTGCCATCTTTTGGGTCGTAATGGGGTTAACAGAGAATTTAAACGTAATAGCTTCAAAATGTCGCTCTGATGATAAGCATCATAAGACTAGCTGAAAACAATGAATCAGAGGCGTTTGACAGTATTTTTGAGAATGGGCTTCGTTAAGGTCGTAATGTGGTTAAGTGAGAATTGCACTGCAACAGCCTTTACATGTCGGTGTAATAAAAGGCATCGTAGGATTAGCTAAAAACGATGATTCTAAGGCGTCTGAGAGTATTTTGCAAATTGGTCGTCTTGCTGGTCGTAATGGCGTTTACTGAGTATTTAATACCAAAAGCTCTGAAATGGCGCTGTAATGATAAGAATAATGAGACTAGCTAAATAATGATGAATTTGAGACGTATGACTATTTCGAAAATAAACAGCATTTTGAAAATCAAGTGAGAGTTACACCGGATGAGCTCCAAAATGTTGCTTACATAAAACGCACCATAAGAAAAGCTGTGAATGGTGATTTAGAGATGTTTGACAGAGTTTCTCAAATTGGCCAACTCTTGGGTCATATGGGTTAAGGGAGATTTTACCGTAAGAGCTCCAAATTGTTGCTGTGATGATAAGCACCATAAGACTACCTTAAAACGCTAAATAAGATGCGTGTGAGAGTATTTTGTAAAATAACCATCTTTTAGATCGGAATGGTATCAAGTGAGAATTACACCGTAAGAGATCCAAAGTGTCCCTCACATGATTAGCACCATAAGTGTAGCTGACAACTATCAATTAGAAGCGTGCGACAGTATTTTGCAAATTTAGCATCTTTTGCGTCGTCATAGGGTTTACTGAGTATTTAATAGTAAGACCCTTAAAATGTCGCTGGGATGATAAGAACCATAAGACTAGCTGAAAACGGTAAATTTGCGGCATGTGACAGTATTTTAAAAATTAGTCGTATTGTGGGTGTTAATGGGCTCAAGTTAGAATTATACCGTTAGAGTTCGAAATTCTCGTTTACATGATAGCAACATATGACAAACTGAAAACAACAAAATACAGCTGTAAGACAAAATTAGTTTTTCTTTTGGGTGGTAATGGGGTTAACAGAGTAATTTACCGTGAGAGTTCGAAAATGTCGCTTTGATGATAATCACTATAAGATAAGCTGAAAACGATAAGTCAGACGCGTATGACAGTATTTTCAAAATTAGCCATCGTTTGGGACGTTATGGGATCAATTGAGAGTTAAAGCGTAAGGGCTCCAAAATGTCACTTACATAAAACGCACCATAAGAAAAGCTGTGAACGGTGATTCAGGGGTATGTGACAGTATTTCTCAAATTGGCCATCTTTTGGTTTTTATAGGGTTAAGAGAGAATTTTACCGTAAGGGCTCCAAATTGTTGCTGTGATGATAAGCGCCGTAGGACTAGCTTAAAACGCAAAATAAGAGGAGTGTGAGAGTATTTTGCAAAATAACCACCGTTTGGATCGGAATGGGATTAAGGGGTTACAGGGGGTTAAAAGAGGTTAGAGAAGGTTAATAGGGGTTACAGAGGGTTACAAAACGTTACGAGAGGTTACAAGGGGATAGAGGAGGTTATAGAGGATTACAAGGGGATTCAGGGGGTTACAAGGGGTTCCAGGGGGTTACAAAGGGTTACAGAGGGTTACAAAGGGTTACAGGGGTTTACAATGGGTTAAAGGGTGTTACAAGTGCTTACAGTGGGTTACGAGGGGTTATGGAAGGTCACAAGGGGTTACAAGAAGTTCCAGGGGGTTACAAGGGGTTACAGAGGGTACAAGGGGTTACAAGGGATTACAGGGGGTTACCGGGGGTTACAAGAGGTTACAGGGGGTTACAAGGGATCAGAGAGCGTAACAAGGGGTTACAGTAGGTTACAAGTGCTTACAGGGGCTACAAGGTTTTACAAAGAGTTGCGAGGGGTTAGAGATTGTTACAACGGGTTAATAGAGGATACAGGGGGTTACAATGGGTTACATGGGGATAAAAGAGGTTACAAGGGGTTACAAGAGGTTACAGGGGGTTACATAAGGATAACAGGGGGTTACAAGGGGTTACAAAGGGATACAAGGGGTATCAGAGGGTTACAAGGGGTTACAGAGGGTTAGAAGCGGTCACAGCGGGTTACAAGGGGTTACAGGGTGTTACAGTGGGTTAAAATGGGTTACAAGGGTTACAACGGGTTACAAGGTGTTACAAAGGGTTACGAGAAGTTGCAGGGGGTTACAGGGGTTACAAGGTGTTACAAGGGGTTAAATGGGATTACAAGAGGTTACAGAGGGTTACAAGGGGTTAGAGCGGGATATAAGCGGTTACAGAGGGTTACAAGGAGTTACAGAGGGTGACAAGGCGTTACAGAGGGTTTCATTGGTTTACAAGGGGTTATAAAGGGTTACAAGGGGTTACAGGGGGTTACAGGGAGTTACAAAGAGTTAGAGGGGATTGCAAAAGGTTACAGGGGGTTGCAAGGGGTTACACGAGGTTACAGGGGGTTACAAGGGGTGACAGGGGGCTACAAGAGGTTTTATTGGGTTGCAAGGGGTTGCAGAGGGTTATAAGAGGTTACAGAGTGTTACAAGGGGCTAAAAAGGGTTACAGGGGATTGGTAAATGTTAGAGACGGTTAGATGGGTTACAGGGGGTTACAAGGGGCGTCAGTGGCTTGCAAAAGGTTACAGGGGGTTACAAGGGATTACATAGTGTTACAGGGGGTTACAGCGGGTTAAAAAAGGTTACAAGGGGTTATAAGCGGTTACAGAGGGTTGCAAGAGGTTTCACAAGGTTACAAGGGGTTACAAGGGGTTACAGAGGGTTAAAAGAGGTTACGAGAAGTTACAAGGGGTTAGAGTAGGTTATAGAGGATTACAAAAGGGTTACAGGGGGTTACAACGGGTTACAAAGGGTTACAACTGGTTACAGAAGGTTACAAGGGATTACAAGAGGTTACAGAAGGTTACAAGGGGTTACATGGGGTTACATGGGGTTACAAGGGCTTACAGGGTGTTACAAGGGGTTAGAGGGAGTGAGAGGGGCTTACAGAGGTTACAGGTTACAAGGTTACAAGGGGTAACTGGGGGTTAATAGTGGTTAGAGAGGGTTACAAAGGGTTACCAGAGGTTAGAAGGGGTTACGGAAGGTTACTGGAGATTACAAGCGGCTACAAGGGGGTACAGAGGGTTACAAGGGGTTACAGAAGGTTACAAGGGGTTACAAAGGGTTACAGGGGTTACAGAGAGTTACAATAGGTTACAGGGGTTACAAGGGGTTACAAGGATTTACAGATGGTTACAAGGGGTTTGAAGGGGTTACAGGGGGATACAAGAGGCTACAGAGGGTGAAAATGGGTTACAGAAAGTTACAAGGGCTTACAGGGGGTTACAAGGGGTCACAGGGGGCTACAAGTTGTTTTATTGGGTTGCAAGGGGTTACAGGGGGTTACAAGAGGTTACAGAGTGTTACAAGGGGTTAAAGAGGGTTACAGGGGATTGGTAAACGTTAGAGACGGTTAGAGGGGTTACAGGGAGTTACAAGGGGTGTCAGTGGCTTGCAAGAGGTAACATAGTGTTACAAGGGGTTACATGGGGTTAAAAAAGGTTACAAGGGGTTATAAGCGGTTACAGAGGGTTGCAAGAGGTTTCACAAGGTTACAAGGGGTTACAGAGGGTTAAAAAAGGTTACAAGAGGTTAGAAGCGGTTAGAGGAGGTTACAGAGGATTACAAAAGGGTTACAGGGGGTCACAACGGGTTACAAAGGGTTACAACTGGTTACAGAAGGTTACAAGGGATTACAAGAGGGTTACATGGGGTTACAGCGGGTTACAAGGGCTTACAGTGTGTTACAAGGGGTTAGAGGGGGTTACAGGGGTTTACAGAGGTTACAGGAGGTTACAGGGGGTTACAAGGGGTTACAGAAGGTTACAAGGGGTAACTGGGGGTTAATAGTGGTTAGAGAGGGTTACAAAGGGTTACCAGAGGTTAGCAGGAGTTACAGAGGGTTACAGGAGATTACAAGCGGCTACAAGGGGGTACAGAGGGTACAAGGGGTTACAGAAGGTTACAGGGGGTTACAAAGGGTTACAGGGGGTTACAGAGAGTTACAATAGGTTACAGGGGTTACAAGGATTTAAAGATGGTTACAAGGGGTTTGAAATGGTTACAGGGTTATACAATAGGCTACAGAGGGTTACAAGGGGTTACAGAAGGTTGCAAGGGGTTAGAGAAGGTTACAAGGGATTAGAAGAGGTTACAGGAGGTTTCATGGGTTTACAAGAGGTTACAGGGGGTTACAAGGGGTTACAGAGGATTGAAAGGGGTTACAAGGGGTTAATAGCGGTTACTGAGGGTTACAAAGGGTAACAAGAGGTTACAAGGGCTTAGAGGAGGTTACAGAGGATTACAAGTGGTTTCAAAGGGTTACAAACGGTTTCAAGGGGTTACGAGGGGCTAGAGAGGGTTAGAAGGGGTTACAGGAGGTTACAGGGGGTTACAAGGGGTTATAGGAGTTTACAGAAGGTTACAATAGGTTGCAGGGCTAACAGGAAGTTACAAGGGTTTACAGAGGGTTACAAGGGGTTACAGGGGGTTACAGGGGGTTACAAGAGATTAGAGAAAGTTACAGGGGGTTACAAGGGGATACAAGAGGTTACAAAGAGTTATGGGGTTGCTGGGGGATAGAGGGGGTTACAATGGATTACAAAGGGTTACAAGTGCGTACAGGGGTTTACAACGGGTTACAAAAAGTTACAAGGGGTTATAGGAACATACAGGGAGTTACATGGGGTTACAAGGGGTTACAGAGGGTTACAAAGGCTTACAGGGGGTTACAAGGGGTTACAGGAGGTTATATCGGGTTACAAGGGATTACAGAGAGTTACCAGAGGTTACAGGAGGTTACAAAATGTTACAACGGGTTAGGTTGGTTACGAAGGTTTACAAAAGGTTACGGGGTTACAAGATGTTACAGGAGTTTACAGGGGGTTACATAGGGTTACAGAGGGTACCATTGGGTTACAGGGGGTTACAAGGGGTTACAGGAGGTTATATCGGGTTACAAGAAGTTACAGAGAGTTACCAGAGGTTACAGGAGGTTACAAGGTGTTACAACGGGTTACAGTGGGTTACGAGGGGTTACAAAAGGTTACAGGGGTTACAATATGTTACAGGAGGTTACAGGGGGTTACCAGAGGTTACAGGGGGTTACATAGGGTTACAGAGGGTACCATTGGGTTACAGGGGGCTACAAGGGGTTATGGAGAGTTACAAGGGGTTACAAAGGGTTAAAAGGGGTTACATGTGGTTACAAGAGGTTACAGGGATGGTTAGAATGGGTTAAAGAGGGTACCAAGGGGTTAAAAGGGGGTTAAAAGGGGTTACAGAGGGTTACAATGGGTTACAAGGGTTTACAAGGTGTTACAAGGAGTTACAGTGGGTTACAATGGTTTACTTAAGGTTACAGGGGGTTACAAGGGGTTAGAGGAGGTTACATGGGGTTACAAGAAGTTACAGGGGGTAAAAAGGGGTTACAGAGGGTACCAAAGTGTTACAAAGGGTTACAGAGGGTTACAAGGGGTTACAAGGGGTTACAGCGGGTTACAAGGAATTACGGGGGGCTACAATGGGTTACAGGGGGTTACAAAAGGTTACAAGGGGTTGCAAGGGGTTACACGAGGTTACAGGGGGTTACAATAGGTTTCATTTTGTTTCAAGGGGATTCAGGGGGTTACAAGAGGTTACAGAGTGCTACAAGGAGTTAAAGAGGGTTACAGGGGGTTGATAAATGTTACAGGCGGTTACAGCGGGTTACAGGGGGTTACAAGGGGTTTCAGTGGGTTACAAGGGGTTACATAGTGTCACTAGGGGTTACGGGGGGTTAAAAAAGGTTACAGGGGGTATTAATACTGTAAAGGAAATAAAGGGAGATGTAAAGAATCAACCATAAGAGGACACAGAAAAAATCTGAGCCCCAGATGAGATTCGAACCCACGACCCTCCGGAGGGTCGTGGGTTCGAATCCCATCTGGGGCTCAGATTTTTCTGTCCTCTTATGGTTGATTCTTTACATCTCCCTTTATTTCCTTTACAAGGGGGTACAAGCGGTTACAGAAGTTTACAAGGGGTTACAGGGGGATACAGAGGGTTACAAAAGGTTACGAGAGGTTGGAGGAGGTTACAGAGGAATACAAGGGGTTACAGGGGGTTACAAGGGGTTACAGAGGGTTAGAAGGGCTTACAGGGGGTTACAAGTGCTTACAGAGGGTTACAACGGGTTACAAAGGGTTACAAGGGGTTACAGAAGGTTAGAAGGGGTTACAAGAGGTTACAAGGGGTTACAAGGAGTTACAGCGGGTTACAAGGGGTTACATGGGGTTACAGCGGGTTACAAGGGATTAGAGGAAGTTACAAGAGGTTAGAGGGAGTTACAAGGGGTTACAGTGGTTTAAAGAGGTTACAGGAGGTTACAGGGGCATACAAGATGTTACAGAAGGTTACAAGAGGTTACTGGGGGTTAATAGGGGTTAGAGAGGGTTACAAAGGGTTACCAGAGGTTAGAAGGGGTTACAGAAGGTTATTGGTGATTACAAGGGGTTACAAGGGGGTACAGAGGGTTACAAGGGGTTACAGGAGGTTACAGTTGGTTAGAGGGAGTTACAGGCGGTTACAAAAGGTTACAGGGGGTTGCAAGAGGTTACACAAGGTTACAGGGGGTTACAATGGGTTTCATTTTGTTTCAAGGGGTTTTAGGGGGCTACAAGAGGTTACAGAGTGTTACAAGGAGTTAAAGAGAGTTACAGGGGGTTGATAAATGTTACAGGCGGTTACAGCGGGTTACAGGGGGTTACAAGGGGTTTCAGTGGGTTACAAGGGGCTACATAGTGTTACTAGGGGTTACGGGGGGTTAAAAAAGGTTACAGGGGGGTATTAATACTATAAAGGAAATAAAGGGAGATGTAAAGAATCAACCATAAGAGGACACAGAAAAAATCTGAGCCCCAGATTGGATTCGAACCCACGACCCTCCGGAGGGTCGTGGGTTCGAATCCCATCTGGGGCGCAGATTTTTCTGTCCTCTTATGGTTGATTCTTTACATCTCACTTTATTTCCTTTACAAGGGGGTACAAGCGGTTACAGAAGTTTACAAGAGGTTACAGAAGGTTACAAGGGGTTACAGGGGGATACAGAGGGTTACAAAAGGTTACGAGAGGTTAGAGGAGGTTACAGAGGATTACAAGGGGTTACAGGGGGTTACAAGAGGTTACAGACGGTTAGAAGGGCTTACAGGGGGTTACAAGTGCTTACAGAGGGTTACAACGGGTTACAAAGGGTTACAAGGGGCTACAGAAGGTTAGAAGGGGTTACAAGAGGTTACAAGGGGTTACAAGGAGTTACAGCGGGTTACAAGGGGTTACATGGGGTTACAGCGGGTTACAATGGATTAGAGGAAGTTACAAGAGGTTAGAGGGGGTTGCAAGGGGTTACAGGGGTTTAAAGAGGTTACAGGAGGTTACAGGGGCATACAAGATGTTACAGAAGGTTACAAGGGGTTACTGGGGGTTAATAGGGGTTAGAGAGGGTTACAAAGGGTTACCAGAGGTTAGAAGGGGTTACAGAAGGTTATTGGAGATTACAAGGGGTTACAAGGGGGTACAGAGGGTTACAAGGGGTTACAGGAGGTTACAGGGGGTTACCAATAGTTACCGCGGGTTACAAAAGGTTACAGGGGGTTGCAAGGGGTTACAAGGGGTTACAAGGGGTTTGGAGGGGTTACAGGGGGGTACAAGAGGTTACAGAGGGTTACAAGGGGTTACAGAAGGTTACATAGGGTTACAAAAGGTTACAGAGAGTTAGAAGGGGTTAGAGGGGATTACAAGGTGTTACAAGGGGTTACAGTGGGTTAGAAGGGGTTACAGAAGGTTACAGGGGGTTAGAAGAGATTACAGGAAGTTACATGGGGTTACAAGAGGGTAGAGGGTGGTAGCAAGGGGCTACAGAGGGTATCAAGGAATTATAGGTGGTTACAATGGGTTACAAAGGGTTACAAAGGGTTATAAGAGTTTACAGGGGGTTACAAGTGGTTACATGGGGTTAGAGAGGGTTACAAGGGGTTACAGCGGGTTAAAAGGGGTTACAAGAGGTTGCAAGGGGTTACAAGGGGTTAGAGAAGGTTACATGAGATTAGAAGGGGTTACACGAGGTTTCATGGGTTTACAAGAGGTTACAGGGGGTTACAAGAGGCTACAAGGGCTTAGAGGAGGTTACAGTGGATTACAAGTGGTTTCAAAGGGTTACAAGCGGGGTTAATAGCGGTTACAAAGAGTTACAAGAGGCTACAAGGGCTTAGAGGAGGTTACAGTGGATTACAAGTGGTTTCAAAGGGTTACAAGCGCTTTCAAGTTACAGGGGGCTACAAGGGGTTATAGGGAGTTACAGAGGGTTACAATAGGTTGCAGTGGTAACAGGAAGTTACAAGGGTTTACAGAGGGTTACGAGAGGTTACATGGGGTTACATGGGGTTACATGGGGTTACAAGAGATTAGAGAAAGTTACAAGGGGTTACAGGGGGTTACAAGAGGTTACGAAGGGTTAAGGGGTTGCCGGGGGAAAGAGGGAGTTACAAGGGGTTACAAAGGGTTACAAGTGCGTACAGGGGTTTACAAGGGGTTAAAAAACGTTACAATGGGTTACAGAGGTCTACAACAGGTTAAGGGGATTACAAGGGGTTACAGGAACATACAGGGAGTTACAAGGGGTTACATGGGTTTACAGAGGGTTACAAAGGCTTACAGGGGGTTACAAGGGGTTGCATTAGGTTATATGGGGTTACAAGAAGTTACAGAAAGTTATCAGAGGTTACAGGAGGTTACAAGGTGTTACAACGGGTTACAGTGGGTTACAAGGGTGTACGGGGGGTTACAAGAAGTTACATGGGGTTCCAAGGGGTTACAGGAGGTTACAAGAGGTTACAGAGGGTTACAAGGGGTTACAGGGAGTTAGAAGCGATCACAGAGGGTTACAAGGGGTTATGGCGGGTTACAAAGGATTAAAAGAGTTTTGAAGGCGTTAGGGTTAGGGTTAGGGTTACAAGGGGTTACATGGGGTTACCGAGGGTTACAGGGGGTTACAAGACGTTAAGGGGGTTACAATGGTTTACATTAACATACAGGGAGTTACAAGGGGTTACATGGGGTTACAGAGGGTTACAAAGGCTTAAAGGGGGTTACAAGGGGTTACAGCGGGTTACAAGGATTTACGGGGGGTTACAAGAAGTTACAGGGGGTGTCAAGGGGTTACAGGAGGTTACAAGGGGGTTACAGATTGTTACAATGGGTTATAGGGGGTTACAAGCAGTCACAGAGGGTTAAAAGGTGTTACGGCGGGTTACAAAGGGTTAAAAGAGATTTGAAGGGTTAGGGTTTTGGTTAGGGTTACAAGGGGTTACATGGGGTTACGGAGGGTTACAAGTTGTTACGGGGGTTTACAGAGGGCGCCAAGGGGTTACAAACGGTTAAAGGGGGCTACAGAGGGTTACAAAGGGTTACAGGGCGTTAGAAGAGATTACCAGCGGTTACAATGGGTTACAGGAGGTTGCAGGGGGTTACAGAGGTTTACAAGGTGTTACAAGGGGTTACAGTGCGTTACAAGGGGTTGCAGGAGGTTACAGGGGGTAACAAGGGGTGACAAGAGGTTACAGGGGATTAGAAGGGGTTACAGGAGGTTACAGAGGCTTACAAGGGGTTACATGAGGGTAAAAAGAGGTAAAGGGGGTTACAAGTGAATACAGGAGGTTGCTGGGGGTTGCAAGCGCTAACGGGGGGTTACAAAGCGTTACAGTGGGTTTCAGCGGGTTACAGGGAGTTACAGGGGGTTACAGGGACTACTAGGGGTTACACGACGTTATAGAAGGTTACAATGGGTTACAAACGGTTACAAGGAGTTACAGGGAGTTACAGGGGATTACAAGGAGTTAAAGAAAGTTACAGGGGGTTACAAGAGGTTGCAGGTGGTTACAAGGGGTTACCGAAGAGCGGCGGTAAGGCAAAATCCACGTCGGGCGACAGTACGAAAAAACGGCGATCGAAACGGAAGGAGAGTTATGCGATCTACATCTACAAAGTGTTGAAGCAGGTACATCCTGACACCGGAATCTCCAGCAAAGCAATGGGTATCATGAACTCTTTCGTGAACGATATCTTTGAGCGCATTGCTACAGAATCCTCCCGTCTAGCCCACTACAACAAGAAGTCCACTATCAGCTCCCGCGAGATTCAGACAGCCATCAGACTGCTCCTTCCAGGAGAACTCGCAAAACACGCAGTCAGTGAGGGTACCAAGGCCGTCACGAAGTACACTAGTAGCAAGTGAAGTCCATTCTTCAATACCAGATCTAAACAACGGCTCTTTTAGGAGCCACCAAATGTCAAAAAAAGCAATGATCAACACAGTGTCTTAGAGTTTTCAATCGTCATTATAAACCCTGAAACTCTTCGCACACTTGCTCCCATTAAAAAATTTCAATGAACGAACAAATCATTCCTCTATTTACCCGTTCAACTTTACTTTTTACATAAAAAAAAAAAAACAAAACAAAAAAAACACAGATGAAGGTTTTTAAAGATGATTTTTATGTGAGCAAAGAGAAAAGAAGAAAAAAAAAGAAACAAACAAACGATTGCTGGTTGACAACACGCACCGAACCCAACAGTTTCCGCACGATCTCCTTCCCAGCGCGATGACCACTACACCACGCCAGAGAATCAACTGAAGTAGTTCGTAAAACAACGTTACTTAAAAGTGTTACAGGCATGAACAGGTCATTTCGGTACTGCACTTGAGAACAAGAAAACGGTTTACCAGGCTGCAAATATATATTTTCCGGGATGTAAGGGTTTTAATACTTCCAATCAGTTAAGCGGGAGGGATTCTTACTATTGAATATTGACGTTTACGGTAGTTTTCATTACCCGGGTACCTGATAACCAGTTTCTTGACCAAGGTGCATGTACTGACCACTTCGAATAAAAAGTATTTATCTTATCTGATCTGATCTGATCTTATGGAGTGGCTTTTGTTTACTCTTTTAAGGCGTCTCTAAGCCGCGGTTCAAGTAACCTTCTGCTCAACAAAAACGAAATCAGTTTCGGCAAAGGAGAAATAAATACTGTGCTATAGGTGAAGGTGACCTAAGGTCAACATACTAGAGGTGATATTGGTGATGACTTTTCTTTATTTGGTGGCTCCTAAAGGAGCCGGTAGTTGAATAAGTGGGCGAGTTTTACTTGCCACTGACTTTCTTGTTGGCTGATTTTTTAACCGAGGCTTTGCTTTCTTTCGCTTTCTTAGGCAACGGCTTCTTTGTGGCAGTCTTCTTTGGCACGAGAGGTGTCTTCTTCTTGCTGCTGGAAACTTTCTTACCCGGCGATTTCTTGGTTTTCTCGGCTGGTTTGCGGGCGGTCTTTTCTTTCGCGGCGACCTTCTTTATTTTTGGTTTGTTGGCTGGATCGGCGGTTTTGGTCTTCTTCGCCGGGTCTTTGGCTGCCTTTGCTTTCTTTACTTCTTTGTTGACCTTGAAAGAACCTGAAGCTCCGGACCCTTTGGTGTTGATAAATTGACCATTCTCCACGCCTCTCTTAAGAGCCATTTTAATAAAATGACTTGCTTTGTCTCCCACTTTGAAATGGTTCTTAACGTACTTGTCGACAGCCTGACGCGAAGAACCATTACGATCTTTCAGGGCGTGAAGGGCTTGTATGATCATTTCTGCATACTTAGGGTGTTCGGCCGGCTGTTTAGAAGCTTTCTTCTGGGTGCTTTTGACAGACATGTCTCGTTATAGTCTCCACAGCGATAGCTAATGTTGGTTACTTGCGCAACTCTTTTCTTAAGTTGTTATAGCGGACCGCAGAGGGATCAGTTACTACTGATCGCGATAGATCTGTTACCTCTAAGATGTTTGCTAAGTTCTTTGAAAATGAGATGGATTGTAAACGTCAACTTAGGAAGACAGGAAGAGAGAGATTGACTGAACGAATAAGGAGTTGTTGGGCGCAATCACTATTTTTTGGTAAGCTTAGGGATACTAGTACTCTACTGTGTCCTTATCGCGAAAAACTTGTAACGGCGTGGAGTATGAGAATTATTTCTGTCTCATTTCACTAGTAACTAATAAAGAAATAAGTAGAGACAAGGTAAGAAGTAGTTTATTGGCCATTAACTTTTATTGTCAGGTGGTGGCTCCTAAAGGAGCCGTTTGTAATGTGAGATTGTCAGAACCGAGCTGAGCTGTTATGCACGTTCGCCCCGGATCCTACGAGCCAACTGGATATCTTTAGGCATGATGGTGACACGTTTAGCGTGAATGGCGCAAAGGTTGGTGTCCTCGAAAAGACCGACCAGGTAGGCTTCGCTAGCCTCTTGAAGAGCCAGCACGGCTGAGCTTTGAAAGCGCAAGTCGGTCTTGAAATCCTGAGCGATTTCTCGAACAAGACGCTGAAACGGTAACTTGCGAATCAGCAACTCGGTGGACTTCTGATAACGACGGATCTCTCTGAGGGCCACTGTTCCTGGCCTGTAACGGTGCGGTTTTTTCACGCCACCAGTAGCAGGAGCGCTCTTTCGAGCTGCCTTAGTAGCCAGCTGTTTACGAGGCGCTTTTCCTCCGGTGGACTTTCTCGCTGTTTGCTTGGTTCGGGCCATGACTGTGAAACTGATGTTCAGAAGGTTAAAGGCTCTATGTGAAAGCTGGGCAATTTTTATGGCCGCGATTTATCAGAAGGCTGTCGCAAGCCGATTGGATATTTAAGAATTTATGCATTTCTGATTGGTTCGGCTTCGGAGACACCCTGCTTTGATTTGCATGCCTTACAATAGACAGTGGGGCGAAAGAAAATTATAATATTCTTTTGTATGTCCTTTTACTAAGAACAAATCTATGTAAATACAAGAAATAATGTTTCCCGAGAGGTCAGATTGAAGGCTATAGATTGAAAAGTAATTTCTGTTCTGCAGTAATTTAACATAGAGCGAGACCTTTCCCTTTTTAAACCTTGACGATAATTCAGACAACCGAGAATGTCCGGTCGCGGCAAAGGAGGTAAAGGCTTGGGCAAAGGTGGTGCTAAACGTCATCGTAAGATTCTACGCGATAATATCCAAGGAATTACCAAGCCAGCGATCCGTCGTCTCGCTCGCCGTGGGGGTGTAAAGCGAATTTCTGGACTGATCTACGAGGAGACACGCGGTGTTCTGAAAGTTTTCCTTGAGAACGTTATCCGCGATGCCGTGACCTACACCGAGCACGCCAAGCGTAAGACCGTTACAGCCATGGACGTAGTATACGCTCTGAAACGACAAGGACGTACTCTGTACGGTTTTGGGGGTTAGAATACACTGTGATCCCTGATCAACACTTAAACCAACGGCTCTTTTAGGAGCCAACAAATGTATGAAAAGCTCTGACCAATACGTGATAAGAGAATTTGTTTTCATTACGATCATTGCTGAAGGTTTATACACATATCAACAAGTCAACATACACCTGAAATCGATTCAGCGCTTTATTTACTGGGTGCGTCCACGCGAGTTTTTTCGTTTTTAGTGACTTTACAGCAGCGCAGTCGTTACTTATACAGGGAAATTATTTTTTTCCCGTCTAGATTAGCCTCATAGTTCTTTGCGGGGCATACAATACTGTAAAGCTTTTGTCTTTAGTTAGTGAATAAACTGTTGTTGTACGTTGTTGTTGTGGCAGAATTAAGAGAGCAAGCTGGTTTGTGTCGTTACCGAGGACGGTTTATAACTGTGTTAGTTTATTTTACGTAAACAGCTTGTGTACTGAAGGAAATCACGACGATCTCTTGTAATTTTTAGGCAAAGAAAACAACATTTCAAGCTCAGTAGTAGCAGCAATGTTTGTTCCCGGTTGGTAGGAATGCGATTAATTGTGTACTCGTTTAAAAAGAGCAGAAAGTTGTTCGATTGTCGCTTGGTATGTACCTCGAAGTTCGTATAAAAACCTGTTGGAAACAGCGCGAATGAAACCTGCATAAAAAGCAAACGCAATTTCAACTTTCATGATATAATCACATCAGTCTTTAAATTCATGTTACACCGAGCTAAACTGACCTAAGACTGGTTTCAGTTTTCAAGCAATGCTGTGGTTGCTGTTGTTTGTTTCTTACATGCGATAGCCGAAATAGCGCTAAATATGCCTTGGTATACGCATTTATGAACAAAACTAGGAACATGGAACCATGGAAAAACAAATAGAAATAGCGAGTTTCCGCGAGACATAATTATTTGTGGCTAAGTATCGATCCAGTTATTAACCCCAAACTTAGACGGCGAATACTATTTGGGGGGTAGATTACAAATTTATATCGTGATTGGTCATGACTTTATTCTAGACTTGGTGGCTCCTAAAAGAGCCGTTTGTATTTATGGTTGTTGCCGTCGCTTAGTGTTGTTTCTTCTCTGTCTTTTTAGGTAGTAATACTGCCTGAATGTTGGGAAGAACACCGCCTTGAGCGATGGTGACACCGGCAAGGAGTTTGTTTAATTCTTCGTCATTTCGCACAGCCAACTGGAGGTGACGAGGAATGATTCTTGACTTCTTGTTGTCGCGTGCTGCGTTTCCTGCTAACTCGAGGATCTCAGCACTCAGATACTCAAGTACGGCAGCCAAGTACACGGGAGCACCGGCTCCGACGCGTTCAGCGTAGTTGCCTTTACGAAGAAGGCGATGGATGCGACCAACAGGAAACTGTAGACCTGCCCTGGAAGAACGAGTCTTTGACTTGGTGCCCTGGGCTTTACCTTTTCCTCGTCCGGTCATTTTGTCGAGTAACTCCTATCTTAAGTTTCAGTTTAAGTTTCAGGAGACTGTTTTCCAAGACATGACTTCGGCCGCCATAATTTATCACGCGCGGACTGCGTTTCGTGGATCAGATTGCACCAATCAAAAGTCTTACATTGGCTCATAAAAGAAATTCTAGCCTTGCAATTGTTCTCTTTGTGTCGATTGGCGGCACGCTCCATTGTTTACACCGAGAAAAAAAAAGACACCAATCACCGACGAGAACTTGCGATCCGCATATTAATTGATCCTATTGAATTTGGCAACATAAATAGAAACTGTGATATCCCGAATTACCAAACTCTATTTCGAAAAGGCAGAGATATCTTTCTTTACCATGGCACCTAAACCGATTGCAGCTAAAAAGAGAGAGAAGAAGAGCGGCGGTAAGGCAAAATCCACGTCGGGCGACAGTACGAAAAAACGGCGATCGAAACGGAAGGAGAGTTATGCGATCTACATCTACAAAGTGTTGAAGCAGGTACATCCTGACACCGGAATCTCCAGCAAAGCAATGGGTATCATGAACTCTTTCGTGAACGATATCTTTGAGCGCATTGCTACAGAATCCTCCCGTCTAGCCCACTACAACAAGAAGTCCACTATCAGCTCCCGCGAGATTCAGACAGCCATCAGACTGCTCCTTCCAGGAGAACTCGCAAAACACGCAGTCAGTGAGGGTACCAAGGCCGTCACGAAGTACACTAGTAGCAAGTGAAGTCCATTCTTCAATACCAGATCTAAACAACGGCTCTTTTAGGAGCCACCAAATGTCAAAAAAAGCAATGATCAACACAGTGTCTTAGAGTTTTCAATCGTCATTATAAACCCTGAAACTCTTCGCACACTTGCTCCCATTAAAAAATTTCAATGAACGAACAAATCATTCCTATATTTACCCGTTCAACTTTACTTTTTACATAAAAAAAAAAAAACAAAACAAAAAAAACACAGATGAAGGTTTTTAAAGATGATTTTTATGTGAGCAAAGAGAAAAGAGGAAAAAAAAAAAGAAACAAACAAACGATTGCTGGTTGACAACACGCACCGAACCCAACAGTTTCCGCACGATCTCCTTCCCAGCGCGATGACCACTACACCACGCCAGAGAATCAACTGAAGTAGTTCGTAAAACAACGTTACTTAAAAGTGTTACAGGCATGAACAGGTCATTTCGGTACTGCACTTGAGAACAAGAAAACGGTTTACCAGGCTGCAAATATATATTTTCCGGGATGTAAGGGTTTTAATACTTCCAATCAGTTAAGCGGGAGGGATTCTTACTATTGAATATTGACGTTTACGGTAGTTTTCATTACCCGGGTACCTGATAACCAGTTTCTTGACCAAGGTGCATGTACTGACCACTTCGAATAAAAAGTATTTATCTTATCTGATCTGATCTGATCTTATGGAGTGGCTTTTGTTTACTCTTTTAAGGCGTCTCTAAGCCGCGGTTCAAGTAACCTTCTGCTCAACAAAAACGAAATCAGTTTCGGCAAAGGAGAAATAAATACTGTGCTATAGGTGAAGGTGACCTAAGGTCAACATACTAGAGGTGATATTGGTGATGACTTTTCTTTATTTGGTGGCTCCTAAAGGAGCCGGTAGTTGAATAAGTGGGCGAGTTTTACTTGCCACTGACTTTCTTGTTGGCTGATTTTTTAACCGAGGCTTTGCTTTCTTTCGCTTTCTTAGGCAACGGCTTCTTTGTGGCAGTCTTCTTTGGCACGAGAGGTGTCTTCTTCTTGCTGCTGGAAACTTTCTTACCCGGCGATTTCTTGGTTTTCTCGGCTGGTTTGCGGGCGGTCTTTTCTTTCGCGGCGACCTTCTTTATTTTTGGTTTGTTGGCTGGATCGGCGGTTTTGGTCTTCTTCGCCGGGTCTTTGGCTGCCTTTGCTTTCTTTACTTCTTTGTTGACCTTGAAAGAACCTGAAGCTCCGGACCCTTTGGTGTTGATAAATTGACCATTCTCCACGCCTCTCTTAAGAGCCATTTTAATAAAATGACTTGCTTTGTCTCCCACTTTGAAATGGTTCTTAACGTACTTGTCGACAGCCTGACGCGAAGAACCATTACGATCTTTCAGGGCGTGAAGGGCTTGTATGATCATTTCTGCATACTTAGGGTGTTCGGCCGGCTGTTTAGAAGCTTTCTTCTGGGTGCTTTTGACAGACATGTCTCGTTATAGTCTCCACAGCGATAGCTAATGTTGGTTACTTGCGCAACTCTTTTCTTAAGTTGTTATAGCGGACCGCAGAGGGATCAGTTACTACTGATCGCGATAGATCTGTTACCTCTAAGATGTTTGCTAAGTTCTTTGAAAATGAGATGGATTGTAAACGTCAACTTAGGAAGACAGGAAGAGAGAGATTGACTGAACGAATAAGGAGTTGTTGGGCGCAATCACTATTTTTTGGTAAGCTTAGGGATACTAGTACTCTACTGTGTCCTTATCGCGAAAAACTTGTAACGGCGTGGAGTATGAGAATTATTTCTGTCTCATTTCACTAGTAACTAATAAAGAAATAAGTAGAGACAAGGTAAGAAGTAGTTTATTGGCCATGAACTTTTATTGTCAGGTGGTGGCTCCTAAAGGAGCCGTTTGTAATGTGAGATTGTCAGAACCGAGCTGAGCTGTTATGCACGTTCGCCCCGGATCCTACGAGCCAACTGGATATCTTTAGGCATGATGGTGACACGTTTAGCGTGAATGGCGCAAAGGTTGGTGTCCTCGAAAAGACCGACCAGGTAGGCTTCGCTAGCCTCTTGAAGAGCCAGCACGGCTGAGCTTTGAAAGCGCAAGTCGGTCTTGAAATCCTGAGCGATTTCTCGAACAAGACGCTGAAACGGTAACTTGCGAATCAGCAACTCGGTGGACTTCTGATAACGACGGATCTCTCTGAGGGCCACTGTTCCTGGCCTGTAACGGTGCGGTTTTTTCACGCCACCAGTAGCAGGAGCGCTCTTTCGAGCTGCCTTAGTAGCCAGCTGTTTACGAGGCGCTTTTCCTCCGGTGGACTTTCTCGCTGTTTGCTTGGTTCGGGCCATGACTGTGAAACTGATGTTCAGAAGGTTAAAGGCTCTATGTGAAAGCTGGGCAATTTTTATGGCCGCGATTTATCAGAAGGCTGTCGCAAGCCGATTGGATATTTAAGAATTTATGCATTTCTGATTGGTTCGGCTTCGGAGACACCCTGCTTTGATTTGCATGCCTTACAATAGACAGTGGGGCGAAAGAAAATTATAATATTCTTTTGTATGTCCTTTTACTAAGAACAAATCTATGTAAATACAAGAAATAATGTTTCCCGAGAGGTCAGATTGAAGGCTATAGATTGAAAAGTAATTTCTGTTCTGCAGTAATTTAACATAGAGCGAGACCTTTCCCTTTTTAAACCTTGACGATAATTCAGACAACCGAGAATGTCCGGTCGCGGCAAAGGAGGTAAAGGCTTGGGCAAAGGTGGTGCTAAACGTCATCGTAAGATTCTACGCGATAATATCCAAGGAATTACCAAGCCAGCGATCCGTCGTCTCGCTCGCCGTGGGGGTGTAAAGCGAATTTCTGGACTGATCTACGAGGAGACACGCGGTGTTCTGAAAGTTTTCCTTGAGAACGTTATCCGCGATGCCGTGACCTACACCGAGCACGCCAAGCGTAAGACCGTTACAGCCATGGACGTAGTATACGCTCTGAAACGACAAGGACGTACTCTGTACGGTTTTGGGGGTTAGAATACACTGTGATCCCTGATCAACACTTAAACCAACGGCTCTTTTAGGAGCCAACAAATGTATGAAAAGCTCTGACCAATACGTGATAAGAGAATTTGTTTTCATTACGATCATTGCTGAAGGTTTATACACATATCAACAAGTCAACATACACCTGAAATCGATTCAGCGCTTTATTTACTGGGTGCGTCCACGCGAGTTTTTTCGTTTTTAGTGACTTTACAGCAGCGCAGTCGTTACTTATACAGGGAAATTATTTTTTTCCCGTCTAGATTAGCCTCATAGTTCTTTGCGGGGCATACAATACTGTAAAGCTTTTGTCTTTAGTTAGTGAATAAACTGTTGTTGTACGTTGTTGTTGTGGCAGAATTAAGAGAGCAAGCTGGTTTGTGTCGTTACCGAGGACGGTTTATAACTGTGTTAGTTTATTTTACGTAAACAGCTTGTGTACTGAAGGAAATCACGACGATCTCTTGTAATTTTTAGGCAAAGAAAACAACATTTCAAGCTCAGTAGTAGCAGCAATGTTTGTTCCCGGTTGGTAGGAATGCGATTAATTGTGTACTCGTTTAAAAAGAGCAGAAAGTTGTTCGATTGTCGCTTGGTATGTACCTCGAAGTTCGTATAAAAACCTGTTGGAAACAGCGCGAATGAAACCTGCATAAAAAGCAAACGCAATTTCAACTTTCATGATATAATCACATCAGTCTTTAAATTCATGTTACACCGAGCTAAACTGACCTAAGACTGGTTTCAGTTTTCAAGCAATGCTGTGGTTGCTGTTGTTTGTTTCTTACATGCGATAGCCGAAATAGCGCTAAATATGCCTTGGTATACGCATTTATGAACAAAACTAGGAACATGGAACCATGGAAAAACAAATAGAAATAGCGAGTTTCCGCGAGACATAATTATTTGTGGCTAAGTATCGATCCAGTTATTAACCCCAAACTTAGACGGCGAATACTATTTGGGGGGTAGATTACAAATTTATATCGTGATTGGTCATGACTTTATTCTAGACTTGGTGGCTCCTAAAAGAGCCGTTTGTATTTATGGTTGTTGCCGTCGCTTAGTGTTGTTTCTTCTCTGTCTTTTTAGGTAGTAATACTGCCTGAATGTTGGGAAGAACACCGCCTTGAGCGATGGTGACACCGGCAAGGAGTTTGTTTAATTCTTCGTCATTTCGCACAGCCAACTGGAGGTGACGAGGAATGATTCTTGACTTCTTGTTGTCGCGTGCTGCGTTTCCTGCTAACTCGAGGATCTCAGCACTCAGATACTCAAGTACGGCAGCCAAGTACACGGGAGCACCGGCTCCGACGCGTTCAGCGTAGTTGCCTTTACGAAGAAGGCGATGGATGCGACCAACAGGAAACTGTAGACCTGCCCTGGAAGAACGAGTCTTTGACTTAGTGCCCTGGGCTTTACCTTTTCCTCGTCCGGTCATTTTGTCGAGTAACTAGTATCTTAAGTTTCAGTTTAAGTTTCAGGAGACTGTTTTCCAAGACATGACTTGGGCCGCCATAATTTATCACGCGCGGACTGCGTTTCGTGGATCAGATTGCACCAATCAAAAGTCTTACATTGGCTCATAAAAGAAATTCTAGCCTTGCAATTGTTCTCTTTGTGTCGATTGGCGGCACGCTCCATTGTTTACACCGAGAAAAAAAAGACACCAATCACCGACGAGAACTTGCGATCCGCATATTAATTGATCCTATTGAATTTGGCAACATAAATAGAAACTGTGATATCCCGAATTACCAAACTCTATTTCGAAAAGGCAGAGGTATCTTTCTTTACCATGGCACCTAAACCGATTGCAGCTAAAAAAGGAGAGAAGAAGAGCGGCGGTAAGGCAAAATCCACGTCGGGCGACAGTACGAAAAAACGGCGATCGAAACGGAAGGAGAGTTATGCGATCTACATCTACAAAGTGTTGAAGCAGGTACATCCTGACACCGGAATCTCCAGCAAAGCAATGGGTATCATGAACTCTTTCGTGAACGATATCTTTGAGCGCATTGCTACAGAATCCTCCCGTCTAGCCCACTACAACAAGAAGTCCACTATCAGCTCCCGCGAGATTCAGACAGCCATCAGACTGCTCCTTCCAGGAGAACTCGCAAAACACGCAGTCAGTGAGGGTACCAAGGCCGTCACGAAGTACACTAGTAGCAAGTGAAGTCCATTCTTCAATACCAGATCTAAACAACGGCTCTTTTAGGAGCCACCAAATGTCAAAAAAAGCAATGATCAACACAGTGTCTTAGAGTTTTCAATCGTCATTATAAACCCTGAAACTCTTCGCACACTTGCTCCCATTAAAAAATTTCAATGAACGAACAAATCATTCCTCTATTTACCCGTTCAACTTTACTTTTTACATAAAAAAAAAAAGCAAAACAAAAAAAACACAGATGAAGGTTTTTAAAGATGATTTTTATGTGAGCAAAGAGAAAAGAAGAAAAAAAAAAAGAAACAAACAAACGATTGCTGGTTGACAACACGCACCGAACCCAACAGTTTCCGCACGATCTCCTTCCCAGCGCGATGACCACTACACCACGCCAGAGAATCAACTGAAGTAGTTCGTAAAACAACGTTACTTAAAAGTGTTACAGGCATGAACAGGTCATTTCGGTACTGCACTTGAGAACAAGAAAACGGTTTACCAGGCTGCAAATATATATTTTCCGGGATGTAAGGGTTTTAATACTTCCAATCAGTTAAGCGGGAGGGATTCTTACTATTGAATATTGACGTTTACGGTAGTTTTCATTACCCGGGTACCTGATAACCAGTTTCTTGACCAAGGTGCATGTACTGACCACTTCGAATAAAAAGTATTTATCTTATCTGATCTGATCTGATCTTATGGAGTGGCTTTTGTTTACTCTTTTAAGGCGTCTCTAAGCCGCGGTTCAAGTAACCTTCTGCTCAACAAAAACGAAATCAGTTTCGGCAAAGGAGAAATAAATACTGTGCTATAGGTGAAGGTGACCTAAGGTCAACATACTAGAGGTGATATTGGTGATGACTTTTCTTTATTTGGTGGCTCCTAAAGGAGCCGGTAGTTGAATAAGTGGGCGAGTTTTACTTGCCACTGACTTTCTTGTTGGCTGATTTTTTAACCGAGGCTTTGCTTTCTTTCGCTTTCTTAGGCAACGGCTTCTTTGTGGCAGTCTTCTTTGGCACGAGTGGTGTCTTCTTCTTGCTGCTGGAAACTTTCTTACCCGGCGATTTCTTGGTTTTCTCGGCTGGTTTGCGGGCGGTCTTTTCTTTCGCGGCGACCTTCTTTATTTTTGGTTTGTTGGCTGGATCGGCGGTTTTGGTCTTCTTCGCCGGGTCTTTGGCTGCCTTTGCTTTCTTTACTTCTTTGTTGACCTTGAAAGAACCTGAAGCTCCGGACCCTTTGGTGTTGATAAATTGACCATTCTCCACGCCTCTCTTAAGAGCCATTTTAATAAAATGACTTGCTTTGTCTCCCACTTTGAAATGGTTCTTAACGTACTTGTCGACAGCCTGACGCGAAGAACCATTACGATCTTTCAGGGCGTGAAGGGCTTGTATGATCATTTCTGCATACTTAGGGTGTTCGGCCGGCTGTTTAGAAGCTTTCTTCTGGGTGCTTTTGACAGACATGTCTCGTTATAGTCTCCACAGCGATAGCTAATGTTGGTTACTTGCGCAACTCTTTTCTTAAGTTGTTATAGCGGACCGCAGAGGGATCAGTTACTACTGATCGCGATAGATCTGTTACCTCTAAGATGTTTGCTAAGTTCTTTGAAAATGAGATGGATTGTAAACGTCAACTTAGGAAGACAGGCAGAGAGATTGACTGAACGAATAAGGAGTTGTTGGGCGCAATCACTATTTTTTTGGTAAGCTTAGGGATACTAGTACTCTACTGTGTCCTTATCGCGAAAAACTTGTAACGGCGTGGAGTATGAGAATTATTTCTGTCTCATTTCACTAGTAACTAATAAAGAAATAAGTAGAGACAAGGTAAGAAGTAGTTTATTGGCCATTAACTTTTATTGTCAGGTGGTGGCTCCTAAAGGAGCCGTTTGTAATGTGAGATTGTCAGAACCGAGTTGAGCTGTTATGCACGTTCGCCCCGGATCCTACGAGCCAACTGGATATCTTTAGGCATGATGGTGACACGTTTAGCGTGAATGGCGCAAAGGTTGGTGTCCTCGAAAAGACCGACCAGGTAGGCTTCGCTAGCCTCTTGAAGAGCCAGCACGGCTGAGCTTTGAAAGCGCAAGTCGGTCTTGAAATCCTGAGCGATTTCTCGAACAAGACGCTGAAACGGTAACTTGCGAATCAGCAACTCGGTGGACTTCTGATAACGACGGATCTCTCTGAGGGCCACTGTTCCTGGCCTGTAACGGTGCGGTTTTTTCACGCCACCAGTAGCAGGAGCGCTCTTTCGAGCTGCCTTAGTAGCCAGCTGTTTACGAGGCGCTTTTCCTCCGGTGGACTTTCTCGCTGTTTGCTTGGTTCGGGCCATGACTGTGAAACTGATGTTCAGAAGGTTAAAGGCTCTATGTGAAAGCTGGGCAATTTTTATGGCCGCGATTTATCAGAAGGCTGTCGCAAGCCGATTGGATATTTAAGAATTTATGCATTTCTGATTGGTTCGGCTTCGGAGACACCCTGCTTTGATTTGCATGCCTTACAATAGACAGTGGGGCGAAAGAAAATTATAATATTCTTTTGTATGTCCTTTTACTAAGAACAAATCTATGTAAATACAAGAAATAATGTTTCCCGAGAGGTCAGATTGAAGGCTATAGATTGAAAAGTAATTTCTGTTCTGCAGTAATTTAACATAGAGCGAGACCTTTCCCTTTTTAAACCTTGACGATAATTCAGACAACCGAGAATGTCCGGTCGCGGCAAAGGAGGTAAAGGCTTGGGCAAAGGTGGTGCTAAACGTCATCGTAAGATTCTACGCGATAATATCCAAGGAATTACCAAGCCAGCGATCCGTCGTCTCGCTCGCCGTGGGGGTGTAAAGCGAATTTCTGGACTGATCTACGAGGAGACACGCGGTGTTCTGAAAGTTTTCCTTGAGAACGTTATCCGCGATGCCGTGACCTACACCGAGCACGCCAAGCGTAAGACCGTTACAGCCATGGACGTAGTATACGCTCTGAAACGACAAGGACGTACTCTGTACGGTTTTGGGGGTTAGAATACACTGTGATCCCTGATCAACACCTAAACCAACGGCTCTTTTAGGAGCCAACAAATGTATGAAAAGCTCTGACCAATACGTGATAAGAGAATTTGTTTTCATTACGATCATTGCTGAAGGTTTATACACATATCAACAAGTCAACATACACCTGAAATCGATTCAGCGCTTTATTTACTGGGTGCGTCCACGCGAGTTTTTTCGTTTTTAGTGACTTTACAGCAGCGCAGTCGTTACTTATACAGGGAAATTATTTTTTTCCCGTCTAGATTAGCCTCATAGTTCTTTGCGGGGCATACAATACTGTAAAGCTTTTGTCTTTAGTTAGTGAATAAACTGTTGTTGTACGTTGTTGTTGTGGCAGAATTAAGAGAGCAAGCTGGTTTGTGTCGTTACCGAGGACGGTTTATAACTGTGTTAGTTTATTTTACGTAAACAGCTTGTGTACTGAAGGAAATCACGACGATCTCTTGTAATTTTTAGGCAAAGAAAACAACATTTCAAGCTCAGTAGTAGCAGCAATGTTTGTTCCCGGTTGGTAGGAATGCGATTAATTGTGTACTCGTTTAAAAAGAGCAGAAAGTTGTTCGATTGTCGCTTGGTATGTACCTCGAAGTTCGTATAAAAACCTGTTGGAAACAGCGCGAATGAAACCTGCATAAAAAGCAAACGCAATTTCAACTTTCATGATATAATCACATCAGTCTTTAAATTCATGTTACACCGAGCTAAACTGACCTAAGACTGGTTTCAGTTTTCAAGCAATGCTGTGGTTGCTGTTGTTTGTTTCTTACATGCGATAGCCGAAATAGCGCTAAATATGCCTTGGTATACGCATTTATGAACAAAACTAGGAACATGGAACCATGGAAAAACAAATAGAAATAGCGAGTTTCCGCGAGACATAATTATTTGTGGCTAAGTATCGATCCAGTTATTAACCCCAAACTTAGACGGCGAATACTATTTGGGGGGTAGATTACAAATTTATATCGTGATTGGTCATGACTTTATTCTAGACTTGGTGGCTCCTAAAAGAGCCGTTTGTATTTATGGTTGTTGCCGTCGCTTAGTGTTGTTTCTTCTCTGTCTTTTTAGGTAGTAATACTGCCTGAATGTTGGGAAGAACACCGCCTTGAGCGATGGTGACACCGGCAAGGAGTTTGTTTAATTCTTCGTCATTTCGCACAGCCAACTGGAGGTGACGAGGAATGATTCTTGACTTCTTGTTGTCGCGTGCTGCGTTTCCTGCTAACTCGAGGATCTCAGCACTCAGATACTCAAGTACGGCAGCCAAGTACACGGGAGCACCGGCTCCGACGCGTTCAGCGTAGTTGCCTTTACGAAGAAGGCGATGGATGCGACCAACAGGAAACTGTAGACCTGCCCTGGAAGAACGAGTCTTTGACTTGGTGCCCTGGGCTTTACCTTTTCCTCGTCCGGTCATTTTGTCGAGTAACTCGTATCTTAAGTTTCAGTTTAAGTTTCAGGAGACTGTTTTCCAAGACATGACTTGGGCCGCCATAATTTATCACGCGCGGACTGCGTTTCGTGGATCAGATTGCACCAATCAAAAGTCTTACATTGGCTCATAAAAGAAATTCTAGCCTTGCAATTGTTCTCTTTGTGTCGATTGGCGGCACGCTCCATTGTTTACACCGAGAAAAAAAAGACACCAATCACCGACGAGAACTTGCGATCCGCATATTAATTGATCCTATTGAATTTGGCAACATAAATAGAAACTGTGATATCCCGAATTACCAAACTCTATTTCGAAAAGGCAGAGATATCTTTCTTTACCATGGCACCTAAACCGATTGCAGCTAAAAAAGGAGAGAAGAAGAGCGGCGGTAAGGCAAAATCCACGTCGGGCGACAGTACGAAAAAACGGCGATCGAAACGGAAGGAGAGTTATGCGATCTACATCTACAAAGTGTTGAAGCAGGTACATCCTGACACCGGAATCTCCAGCAAAGCAATGGGTATCATGAACTCTTTCGTGAACGATATCTTTGAGCGCATTGCTACAGAATCCTCCCGTCTAGCCCACTACAACAAGAAGTCCACTATCAGCTCCCGCGAGATTCAGACAGCCATCAGACTGCTCCTTCCAGGAGAACTCGCAAAACACGCAGTCAGTGAGGGTACCAAGGCCGTCACGAAGTACACTAGTAGCAAGTGAAGTCCATTCTTCAATACCAGATCTAAACAACGGCTCTTTTAGGAGCCACCAAATGTCAAAAAAAGCAATGATCAACACAGTGTCTTAGAGTTTTCAATCGTCATTATAAACCCTGAAACTCTTCGCACACTTGCTCCCATTAAAAAATTTCAATGAACGAACAAATCATTCCTCTATTTACCCGTTCAACTTTACTTTTTACATAAAAAAAAAAACAAAACAAAACAAAAAAAACACAGATGAAGGTTTTTAAAGATGATTTTTATGTGAGCAAAGAGAAAAGAAGAAGAAAAAAAAGAAACAAACAAACGATTGCTACTTGACAACACGCACCGAACCCAACAGTTTCCGCACGATCTCCTTCCCAGCGCGATGACCACTACACCACGCCAGAGAATCAACTGAAGTAGTTCGTAAAACAACGTTACTTAAAAGTGTTACAGGCATGAACAGGTCATTTCGGTACTGCACTTGAGAACAAGAAAACGGTTTACCAGGCTGCAAATATATATTTTCCGGGATGTAAGGGTTTTAATACTTCCAATCAGTTAAGCGGGAGGGATTCTTGCTATTGAATATTGACGTTTACGGTAGTTTTCATTACCCGGGTACCTGATAACCAGTTTCTTGACCAAGGTGCATGTACTGACCACTTCGAATAAAAAGTATTTATCTTATCTGATCTGATCTGATCTGATCTTATGGAGTGGCTTTTGTTTACTCTTTTAAGGCGTCTCTAAGCCGCGGTTCAAGTAACCTTCTGCTTAACAAAAACGAAATCAGTTTCGGTAAAGGAGAAATAAATACTGTGCTATAGGTGAAGGTGACCTAAGGTCAACATACTAGAGGTGATATTGGTGATGACTTTTCTTTATTTGGTGGCTCCTAAAGGAGCCGGTAGTTGAATAAGTGGGCGAGTTTTACTTGCCACTGACTTTCTTGTTGGCTGATTTTTTAACCGAGGCTTTGCTTTCTTTCGCTTTCTTAGGCAACGGCTTCTTGTTTAGCTAAAATCTTAAAATCGGTTGTAATCTTGAATTCAGAATTATGGAAAGCTAAAATCTTGAAATCGGCCAAAATCTTAAGTTCAGGATTTTGGAAAGCTAAAATCTTGAATTCAGGATTTTGGAAAGCTAAAACCTTAAAATCGACCAAAATCT
>OZ037788.1:17360413-17403413 GCA_964035525.1 Porites cylindrica | reverse complement strand
TGAAATCTGCCAAAATGTTGAATTTAAGATTTTGGAAAGCTAAACTCTTGAAATTAGCCAAAATCTTGAATTCAGGATTTTGCAAAGCTGAAATCTGGAAATCGGCCAAAATCTTTAATTGAGGATTTTCGAAAGCTAAAATCTTAAAATCGACCAAATTCTTAAATTTAGGATTTTGGAAACCTAAAATCTTAAAATCGGCCAAAATCTTAAATTCAGGATTTTAAAAAGCTAAAATCTTGCAATGAGCCAAATCTGGAATTCTGGATTTTAAAAAGCTAAAATCTTGAAATCGGCCGAAATCTTGAATTTAGGATTTTGGAAAGCTAAAATCTTTAAATCGACCAAAATCTTGAAATCTGCCAAAATGTTGAATTTAAGATTTTGGAAAGCTAAACTCTTGAAATCAGCCAAAATCTTGAATTCAGGATTTTGCAAAGCTGAAATCTGGAAATCGGCCAAAATCTTTAATTCAGGATTTTGGAAAGCTAAAATCTTAAAATCGGCCGAAATCTTAAATTCAGGATTTTAAAAAGCTAAAATCTTGAAATGAGCCAAATCTGGAATTCTGGATTTTAAAAAGCTAAAATCTTGAAATCGGCCGAAATCTTGAATTTAGGATTTTGGAAAGCTAAAATCTTTAAATCGGCCAAAATCTGCAATTTTGGATTTTAAAAAGCTAAAAACTGGAAATCAGCCAAAATCTTGAATTCAGGATTTTGGAAAGCTAAAACCTTGAAATGGACCAAAATCTTGAAATCTGCCAAAATGTTGAATTTAAGATTTTGGAAAGCGAAACTCTTGAAATCAGCCAAAATCTTGAATTCAGGATTTTGGAAAGCTCAATCTTGAAATCGGCCAAAATCTTTAATTGAGGATTTTCGAAAGCTAAAATCTTAAAATCGACCAAATTCTTAAATTTAGGATTTTGGAAACCTAAAATCTTAAAATCGCCCGAAATCTTAAATTAAGGATTTTAAAAAGCTAAAATCTTAAAATGACCCAAATCTGGAATTCTGGATTTTTAAAAGCTAAAATCTTGAAATCAGCCAAAATCTTGAATTCAAAATTTTCAAATACTAAAATCTTGAAATCGGCGAAAATCTTGAATTCAGGATTTTGGAAAGCTAAAATCTTGAAATCGGCCGAAATCGTGAATTCAGGATTTTGGAAAGATAAACTATTGAAATCAGCCAAAATCTTTAATTCAGGATTTTTGGAAAGCTAAAATCTTAAAATCGACCAAATTCTTAAATTTAGGATTTTGGAAACCTAAAATCTTAAAATCGGCCGAAATCTTAAATTCAGGATTTTAAAAAGCTAAAATCTTGAAATGAGCAAAATCTGGAATTCTGGATTTTAAAAAGCTAAAATCTTGAAATCGCCCAAAATCTTGAAATCACGATTTTGGAAAGCTAAAATCTTGAAATCGGCCAAGAAAATAAATTCAGGATTTTGGAAAGCTAAAATCTTGAGATCGGCCAAAATCTTGATTTCAGGATTTTGGAAAGGTAAAATCTTGAATTCGTCCAAAATTATTAATTCAGGATTTTTGGAAAGCTAAAATCTTGAAGTCGACAAAAATCTTGAAATCGGCCAAAATCTTGAATTAAGGGTATTGGAAAGCTGAAAACTTGAAATCGGCCAAAATCTTGAATTCAGGATTTTGGAAAGCCAAAATCTTAAAATCGGTCAAAATCTTGAATTCAGGATTTTGGAAAGCTAAAATCTTGAAATGGGCCAAATCTGGAATTCTGGATTTTAAAAAGCTAAAATTTTGAAATCGACCGAAATCTTGAATTCAGGATTTTGGGAAGCTAAAATCTTGAAATCAGCAATAATCTCGAATTCAGTATTTTGGAAAGCTAAAATCTTGAATTCAGGATTTTCGAAAGCTAAAATCTTGAAATCGCCCAAAATCTTGAATTCAGGATTTTGGAAAGCTAAAATCTTAAAATCGGTCGAAATCTTAAATTCAGGATTTTGGAAAGGTCAAATCTTCAAATTGGCCGAATCTGGAATTCTGGATTTTAAAAAGCTAAAATTATGAAATCGGCCGAAATCTTGAATTCAGGATTTTGGACAGCTAAAATCTTTAAATCGGCCAAAATCTACAATTTTAAACTTAAAAAACGTAAAAACTGGTAATTAGCTAAAATCTCGAAATCGGCAAAAGTCTTGAATTCAGGGTTTTGGAAAGCTAAGCTCTTGAAATCTGCCAAAATCTTGATTACACGATTCTGGACAGCTAAAATTTTGAAATCAGGAAAAATCTGGAATTCAGCATTTTGGAAAGCTAAAATATTGAAATCAGCGAGAATGCTGAATTCAGGATTTTAGAAAGCTTAAGTCTTGAACTCGGCCAAAATCCTGAATTTATGATGTTGGAAAGCGAAAATCTTGAAATCGGCTAAAATCTTGAATTCAGGATTTTATAGAGCTAAAATCTTGAAATCGGCAAAATTCTTGAATTCAAAATTTTGGCCGATTCAAGAATTTAGCTTTCCAAAATCCTGAATTCAAGATTTTAGCTTTCCGAAATGCTGAATTCAAGATTTTGGCCGAAATCAAGATTTTAGCTTTCCAAAATCCTGAATTCAAGATTTTTGGACGATTTTAAAACTTGAGCCTTCAAAAATCCTGAATTTAAGTTTTTTGCCGATTTCAAGATTTCTGCTTTCCAAAATCCTGAATTGAAGATTTTGGCCGATTTCAAGATTTAGCTTTCCAAAATCCTGAATTTGAGATTTTGGCCGATTTCAAGATTTTAGCTTTCCAAAAACCTGCATTCAACATTTTGACTGATTTCAAGATTTTAGCTTCTAAAAATCCTTAATTCAAGATTTTGGCCCATTTCAAGATTTTAGCTTTCCAAAATATTGAATTCAAGATTTTGGCTGATTTCAAGATTTTAGCTTTCCAAACTCCTGAATTCAAGGTTTTGGCCGATTTTAAGATTTTAGCTTTCCAAAATCCTAAATTCAAGATTAGGGCCGATTTTAAGGTTTTAGCTTTAAAAAATGCAGAATTCAAGCCTTTCCGCTGATTCCAAGATTTTAGCTTTCGAAAATCCTGAATTCAAGATTTTGGCCGATTTAAATATTTTTGCTTCCCAAAATCCTAAATTCAAGATTTTGGCTGATTTTAAGATTTTAGCTTTTCAAAATCCTGAATTTAAGATTTTTTCCGTTTTTTTAGATTTTAGCTTTAAAAAATCCTGAATTCAAGATTTCCGCTTATTTTAAGATTTTACCTTTAAATAATCCTGATTTCAAGATGTTGGCCGATTTCAAGTTTTTAGCTGTCCAAAATCCAGAACTCAAAATTTTGGCCGATTTCAAGATTTTATCTTTACAAAATCATGAATTCAAGATTTTCCCTTATTTTAAGATTTTAGTTTTCGAAAATCCACAATTCCAGATTTTCGCTTATTTCAAGATTTTAGCTTCCGAAAATCTTGAATTCAAGATTTTCACTTCTTTCACGATTTTAGCTTTCGAAAATCCAGAATTCAAGATATTGCCTGATTTAAAGATTTTATGTTTCCAAAATCCTGAATTCAAGATCTTGGCCGATTTCAAGATTTTAGCTTTCGAAAATCCTAAATTCAAGATTTAAATTTATTTCAAGATTTTAGCTTTCGAAAATTTAGAATTCAAGATTTTAGCTTTCCAATATCCTAAATTCAAGATATTTGCCGATTTCAAGATTTTACCTTTCCAAATCCTGAATTCAAGATTTTGGCCGATTTCAAGATTTGAGCTTTCCAAAATCCTCAATTCAAGATATTGGCCGATTTCAAGATTTTAGCTCTCCAATATCCTGAATTCAAGACTTTGACCGATTTCAAGATTTTAGCTTTCCAAAATCCTGAATTCAAGATATTGGCCGATTTCAAGATTTTAGTTTTCCAATATCCTGAATTCAAGGTTTTAGCCGATTTCAAGATTTTAGATTTCTAAAATCCTGAATTCAAGATTTTCGCCGATTTCAAGATTTTAGCTTTCCAAAATCCTGAATTTATGATCTTTTCTGATTTCAAGATTTTAGCTTTAAAACATCTAGAATTCAAGATTTTCGCTTATTTAAAGATTTTAGCTTTCCAAAATCCTGAATTCAAGACTTTGGCCGATTTCAGGATTTTAGATTCCTAAAATCCTGAATTCAAGATTTTGGCTAATTTTAAGACTATAGCTTTCCAAAATCCTGAATTCAAGATTTTAACTGATTTCAAGATTTTAGCTTTGCAAAATTATGGATTCGAGATTGTGGCTGATTTCAAGATTTTAGCTTTCCAAAATCCTGAATTCAAGATTTTGGCTGATTTAAGGATTTTATCTTTCGAAAATCCTCAATTCAAGATTTTGGTTGATTTCAAGATTTTAGCTTTGCAAAATCCTGAATTCAAGATTTCGGTTGTTTTTAAGATTTTAGCTTTCCAAAATCTTGAATTCAAAATCTTAGCCGATTTAAAGATTTTACCTTTCCAAAATCCTGAATTTAATATTTTGGCGGATTTCAAGATTTTAGCTTTCCAAAATCTTGAATTCAAGATTTTGGCGGATTTCAAGATTTTACTTTCGCAAAATCCTGAATTCAAGATTTTGGCTGATTTCTCAATTCAAGATGTTGGAAGATTTCAAGATGTTGGGTTTCCAAAATCCTCAATTTAAGATTTTTAATGATTTGAAGATTTTAGCTTTCCAAAATTTTGAATTCAAGATTTTGGCTGATTTCAAGATGTCAGCTTTCCAAAATCCTGAATTCAAGATTTTGGTCGATTTCAAGATTTTAGCTTTCCAAAATCCTGAATTCAAAATTTTGGCCGATGTCAAGATTTTAGCTTTCCAAAATCCTGAATTTAATATTTTGGCGATTTTACTTTCGCAAAATCCTGAATTCAAGATTTTGGCTGATTTCAAGGTTTTAGCTTTCCAAAATTCTGAATTCAACATTATGGCTGGTTTCAAGATTTTAGCTTTCCAAAATCCTGAATTTAAGATTTTCGCTTATTTCAAGATTTGAGCTTTCCAAAATCGTGAATGCTAGTTATTTTTTTTTTTGTTTATTTCATTTGCTATTACAAAGTACAACAATTACAACAATTACAATTATTATCACAAAGCATACATGCACAAACTTACTACACACCTAAGCAATTCTACAATTACCACACAAGGTAATGCCTACTGTTATTTTACGAGTGTTATTCAAAAAAGAAGAAACTAATCATTTTTTTCAAAAGAAGAAAAACTACCTAGATTACAAAGTCCATTGGTCCATTAATTTTTGTAAATTCTTATTCTTAGTGCAAATATATTTTTCTATTTCATATTTACCATTTATTCTAACTATAAAACTGTTTATGGTTGGGAGTAGTTCATTCCTTCTGCAACTCCATAAATATATTTTCCCCATAAGTATAAGATAATTAAGCAAGGGCCATTCAGAAGATAAAAAGCCGATCCAAATTTCCTTTAATGTTAGATGAACTAGTTGTTTTCGCAACCCAAAATAATATGATTCAATACATTTCCAGAATGAATTCGAATAAGGGCAGTCCCAAAAGAAAGGTCTAATACTTTCTGATTCCCTTTTGCAAAACGAACACAAGTTGTCTGTCCTGTACCGAATCTTGAACAACTTTGAGTTGGTGAAAAGTATAGAATTAAGTATTTGAAATTGAAAGACTTTGACATAAGGTTCAAACGCGATAGAATGGGGCAAGAGAAATGCCTTTCTGAGATTGTCATTAGATAGATTAAAATCCAACTTCTGTTTTTGTGCATAATTTGGGAGACAAGCCTTCTTTTTGATCAAAAAAGGATAATAATCTTTTGATTTCTTTTTTGCTATGTCGAAAACGCCGCCATTGATTTTAAAGGAAGGTATTGCATTAAAGGTACTCGAATCCGAGCGATTAAGAACTCTTAAGTTGGTTGGTATTGAATGTCTCATACTAGTCCATTCAAGGAAGTTTGTCTTTTTAACATTTTTTGCAATCTGCTCGTAGGATTCCGTATTGCTGAGATCAAAATGTAGGTCTCCTATTTCCCAGATACCAATGTCGTAATATTTCTTGTACAAAAAGGGCTTGTCGTCTATTCTAAAGTCTCGATTATTCCATATTACATAATGCCAATCGTTATTAAGAGCATTATCTTCTCGGAGTTCCGACCACCATTTAAGTAGTTCTAAATAAAAGGTAGAGGTAATTTGAAGATCCTTAACATTATGATTGCATTTAAAAAGCATTAGACCTCCAGAATCTTTCAAGATGTATTCAAGGTAGTTTTTCCACGCGCCTGAGTTGTCACTAAATATTCGTTTAAGCCAGGAAAGACGGAGAGATTTTATCAAACTTTCAATATCCACCATTTTGATGCCTTCTTCTTCATAATTATTTATTGTTGACGCTCTTGTTACTTTATCTTTACCTTTCCATAAAAACTTATATAATATATGATTTAAATCCTTGACAATGTGTTCCGGAGTAGGTAATAAAGAGGAGGTGTAAACGATCTTAGGTATAAGAAGTGATTTGATTAGAGTAACCTTTCCGTAGACAGAAAGCCCCCTTGAGGACCAGATGTTGATTAGTTTTTTAATGTCGACGATTTTCTCTGAGAAATTCTTTGAGTGAGACAACTTATGGTCATAGGTGAAAAAGACACCAAGGGCTTTTATTGGCTCTGTGGGCCATTTGATTCCTAGAGGTTTATTTTCACTGTTCTTCAGTGACCCTATCCACATTCCTTCGGTCTTTGAACTATTTACCTTTAAGCCAGAAAGCTCCTTGAACTTATCAAGCAGTTGGAAGAGTTTTTGAGCTGACTCTAAATCAGCGAGTACAGCAGTAGTGTCATCAGCGTATTGAAGAAGTTTGGTCTCTTCTTGATTTATTACTATTCCTTTTATTTCTTCGCTAGCTCTGATGGCGATCGCTAAGGTTTCCACGGCCAAAAGAAAAAGATATGGGGAAAGAGGGTCGCCCTGCCTGACACCACGTGTCAGTTCAAAATAGTCTGAACACAACCCATTATTTACCACACAACTTTTAATATTTGCGTAAAAAGTTTTGATCCAGCGCTTAAAATTTGGACCAAAATTAAAGACATCTAGACAATTATACAGGAAGTTCCATTCTAAAGAATCAAACGCTTTTTGAAAATCAATAAATATCAACAGACCAGGCATATTTTCCTTATCTGTTAAATCCATGATATGGAAGATCGACCTAACCGTTTCACCAATATAGCGTTCTTTTACATAACCAGTTTGGTTATGGTGGATTATAGAAGAAGTATATCTTTAATTCTGTTAGCAATCACTATTGACATTATCTTAGCGTCAGCATTGACAAGTGATATGGGCCTCCAATTTTCTATTAATGTACGATCTTTGCCTTTCTTTTCTATTAAAGTGATTACAGCCTGCCTTTGGGAATTAGACATTTCTTTATCAAAGGATTCATTGACGCAATCTATGAAGGGTTTACTAATGAGATCCCAGCAGCTTTTGTAAAATTCAATGGGGAGACCATCATTCCCTGGTGATTTATTGTTTTGAAACGTTTCTATAATTATCCTACACTCCTCGGTAGAAATTCGTCCTTCACACGATTACCTTTGTTCTTCCGATAGTTTAGGAATATTTAAACTATTTAGAAATGCCTCTATGGAATCCGTAGCCTCTACAGAGTCCTTAGTTTTGTATAGGTTTTGATAAAATCGTTTTTGTTCGGCGAGTATCCGATACGGGTCTGTAGTTATTGAACCACTTATTAACAATTTTCGGATGTGTTTTTTGACACGGTTTCTCTTTTCTAGATTTAAGAAGTATTTAGTACTCCTTTCACCATACTCATGCCAACGTGCTCTTGCCCGTATGACGATTCCTTTTACTTTTTCTTCATATAAAAGTTCTAATTTTTCTTTGATTTCACCTAATCGCAATCTATTTGAGGCACTAGGGTCATTTTCAAACAGCCTGTTAGCATCTTTAAGTTCTTGTTGAATCCGCTGCTCTTTCTCATATTTAAGTTTGGCTTTTTCTTTGGAGTAGCTAATGGCGTGCAATCTTATATTGTATTTGATCCAGTCCCAAACGCAGCGTTTGTCAGACAGATCAATTTCACCTTCTTGTTTCCATTTGGGTATATTAATTCGTAACTGTTCTAGGTAGTTTTCATCCTCTAAGAGCGAAACATTCATTTTCCATATACCAGGACCTTTTATCTCTCCAATGTCTCCTAGAGCTAAGGTTACTGCAGCATGATCTGTACGTATTGCAGGCTGTATTTCAGTAGCGTTTATAAAATCACAGAGATTGTTAGAGATAAGCCAAAAATCTAGTCGACAGAGAACTGTTGGGGATTTTTGACTCCAAGTGTAACTTCTTGTTTGAGGGTTCTTAATTCTCCAAATATCAACTAAGTCCAGTTCTCTTTGTAAAGTTTCAATACTATCAATTGCCGCTCTTCTTGGAATCATGGCACCACCGTGTTTATCAAGAGCTGGATTTAACGGACAATTGAAATCACCCCCTAATATAATGTTTTCCTCTGAGTCTAAGTCTTCCATTTGAAGGAGGCCACGTAATTTTCTAAAAAACTGAATTAGATCCTTATCTTTGTTCGGTGCATAGATATTTACAAGAACATATACTTTGTCATCGATTTGGATTTTTAGTATAATAAAACGACCCAGGGGATCTCGAGTTGTCGATAGAACTGAATAATTGGTATTGTTTCTGATCAATATTGCAGTACCGCATGAATTAGGGCTTCCATGTGAGAAAAGTATTTCGCCACCCCATTCATTTTTCCACTGCACCTCTGTCTCCTTCTTTGAATGCGTTTCTTGCAAAAATACAAAATCAGCCTTCTGTTTACGACACCACGTATAAATTGTACGACGTTTAGTAAAGTTGCTAATGCCCCTTACGTTTAAAGAAACTAATTTCAAATTAAGGGTTAAAGAGAAGTTTTAACCTTAAATGTGTAGTGCTTGAAGTGCAGAAGGAACCACGGACAACCCAGCATTGTGTACTTCTAAAGCTATTAATTAAGAAAGGACGTGAACTCTTATGTATAAAGCATAATGGTATATTAACTACAAATAGGCATTGACACAAAAGACAAACAAACAAACATAAGCAAACAGATACAAGTACAAAATACAGATGCAAAGACATAATCCAGAGAAAGCATAAACAATACACTACTAGCATACACAGGCTCTTTCACTAGGAATGGAAAGTTATGAGCTAGTGCGAACTAAGACCTTTGGGTAGTGCTCCTAATTTAATGCTAGTTAATGCTCTTAATCCATAACCCCTTAGATAAAAGCAAGTAAACTAGACCAGAATTCTTGTGGGGAAAAGGGGTAAGGGATGAAGTACTCCAAATATGGACAGCATGTCACTTTTCTCTACATATTGGTGTAACAGGGAGAGGTGATAATCCTCTCTAGGGGGTGATAATCCCCCAGGATTGTGAGAGAGGATAATCCTCTGTAGGGGGTGACAATTTCCAGGTTAGTGAGAGGTGATAATCCTCTCTAGGGGGTGATAATCCCTCAGGATAGTGAAAGGTGATAATCCTCTCTGGGGGTTGATAATCCCCCAAGGTTGTGAGGGGAGGTGATAATCCCCATTGGGTACTTGAGAGGTGGAAAGACCTCTCTAGATGTGTAATTCCCCGGTTTAAGGAGTAACAAGAGTCTATGGGGGAAAGTGTGACCTGTATGGGAGCACTTCATCCCCACAAATACCCCAAAGGGGTATTCCCCATAGACGAACAACAGGAATTGTAGGGCTATTTCCAGAGTCAAATGTCATTTGAAACAATGGTCACATGGTACTTGAAACATTGCGTGTAAAATTAGACTGGGCAAATGTTCGGTCAATTAGGTATCAGCTGAGGACTTAACCAGGAACAGCAACGTGTTGGTCAGGAGCCTAAGAATTGATCAGTAGCACGGTTCACTTGTACAAGCGAAGTTAGGCATATGAATTACAATAATCTCCAAACATTTTACAGCTACAGAGCTGTCCCTTGGCACAAAGAATAACAACATGTTAATGAACTACAAGTCTGCCAAAAATAATGCATCTGTATTGAATTCTAAATTTTAAGGAAATGGTGTTTTGAAAAACGTGCACAATTAGGGCCGTCACGCGTAACATTCACATGCAGCAAGTTATCGTTTCGGCAACATCTCATGTTTTAACCATACAAGAGCAGGTTAATATCCCTATACATCAAAATTATTCATAAACTTCAGGTGTATAGGTCAAACTTTGTGAGAAAAAGCCGTTTTGGAGAAAAATGAGCGTTGTTGAACCGGTGTACCAGTGTCACGCTGTACGTTTCAATCCACAAAATCAGAGATGCGTCAAACATTTCAAAATATAGATTGCTTCTAACATGAAACAGGTTCAATAATTGGAAAGCTCACCTTTTCAACAGCTAATCCTGAAAAATTTTAGCTTATAACTCCTCTTTATGATCTGGAGAACGAAGCAAATTTCTGATTCTCGAATACTGTGAAACGCGCCTTTTCGCAAGGAGCAGTCTGCACGCGCGAAGCATGAAACCGACCTTGATGATTTTCTCTCATGTGTCATCCTCAACTCATAATGGTAGTCTTTACACTAGAGCCTAAATAAGCTAAGACATATTTCAAGACAAGTAAATTTTAATTACTTCAAGTAAAATAAAGCTTCACACACAACCGATTCTTTTTACTTCAGGTTATCTTCCCACGCAACAAAATTAAGATTGATTGACATGTCTCGCCTTTCTCAAAGCTCACGAAACCGCAAAACCGCAAGTCAGCTAAGTCGGTCATAAGGATGGTTTTCAAGTCGCTTGAAACTTTCTTGAATCGTTTCAACTTTCCGAGAAGCAAAGTAAAGTTACTTGAGATCTTACTTAGGCCTTCACACATTAATTTTTGGTTAAGTAAAACTTAGTGGCTCTTAAATCTTACTTAACAGCCCAGTGTAAAGACAACCATTAATATCTTAGATGTGAATAAACAATTGAAACTGAAAGTCAATCCATTAGTTGAAAAAACCTCGAAGACCCAATCTTAACAGATTTGATGTTAACAGTGCGTATTCTTTCTCATAGTAAGAGCATAATAAACGAACGGACATCCATACTTGAATCCCCGGGACTCACAAATAAGGCGAATTTCAGAGGCCGCGGCGCCAAGTCCTGCTTCTTAATACAGTAAGTCAACTCAAAAATAACTTTCCATGTCTCAAAGCGGTCACATGCGCACAAAATATTGCAAAAATAGATGTCGTTCGAGGCACAATATAATAAGAATATTAAGTTAACTATCGATAAACCAGAAAAATACCGCACCTGACTCACGAGACAGCAACTCTGATCCCAAAGGAAGGCACACTGGCCTAAGATGATTTCCTTCACTGTGAAGTGCCGCCAGCCGAGAAAGTCCAACCGCCTAAAGTGAGGGTACATGCGAGAGGATATCGAAAATTCAAGAAGAGGAGAAAGCAGCGACATTCAAGAGGAGGCCGGGTTGCAGTATTGTAGATCAATGTTCCAAAGACGGAGTTTGACCAAGAGCGGCGGTGAAACATCTCTTCGTGGAAGGTCTGTCCAGAAAACTCGAACGCGTAACGCTTGTATGCAGTTGGAAGATTAAGGTACCCCTTCCTAAACGGTGATCTAGTCATTACAGCTTAGCAAAAATTCCAATTCTTGAAGAAAATCAAGACTTTCGGTAACAGGCATTTTGTTCGACGAAGAGAAGAATATGAAGTGCTACTTTGCTGAGCTAGGCGCGAGAATATAGGCATCAACTGTTCATGTGATAGCTGGCATCTAACTGGCTGAGCGAAACAATTAGTGTGACAGGGGTCACATGCAGCAAGTAACCCCTGAAAGGAAGTGAGCTGGTTCCATTACTGGTAAAGGCGGGTTTATGGTTATCACATTAACTTTAATATATCCTGTTGCATAAATTTGCTATTTTGGCCGACTTCTAGATTTTAGCTTTCCAAAATCCTTAATTCAAGATTTTGGCCGATTTCAAGATTTTAGATTACCAAAATCCTCAATTCAAGATTTTGGCCGATTTCCAGATTTTAGCTTTCCAAAATCAAGAATTCCAGATTTTGGCTCATTTTAAAATTTTGGCTTTCTAAAATCCTGAATTCAAGATTTTAGCTTTTCAAAATCCTGAATTTAAGATTTTAGCTTTCCTAAATCCTGAATGCAAGATTTTGGCCCATTTCAAGATTTTAGCTTTCCACAGTCCACAATTCCAGATTTTGGCCGATTTCAAGATTTTAGCTTTCCAAAAACCTAAATTGAAGATTTTGCCCGATGTCAAGATTGTAGCTTTCAAAAATCCTGAATTCAAGATTTTGCCGATTTTAAGATTTTAGCTTTCGAAAGTCGTGAATTCCAGATATTGGTTGATTTCAAAATTTTAGCGTTCCAAAATCCTAAATTTAACATTTTGGCCGATTTCAAGATTTTAGCTTTCCAAAATCCACAATTCATGATTTTGGCCTTTTACAAGATTTTAGCTTTCCAAAAACCTAAATTCAAGATTTTGATCGATTTCAAGATTTTAGCTTTTCAAAATCCACAATTCCAGATTTTGGCCGATTTCAAGATTTTAGCTTTTCACAATCCTAAGTTCAAGATTTTGGCCGATTTCCAGATTTTAGCTTTCCAAAATTTAGAATTCAAGATTTTGGGTGATTTCAAGTTTTTATCTTTTCAAAATCCAGAATTCCAGATTTTGTCCGATTTCAAGATTTTAGCTCTCCACAATCCTAAGTTTAACATTTTGGCCGATTTCAAGAGTTTACCTTTCCAAAATCCAGAATTCAAGATTTTGGCCGATTTCCAGATTTTAGCTTTTCAAATTGCTGAATTTAAGATTCTGGCCGATTTCAAGATTTTAGCTTTCCAAAATCAGGAAATCAAGATTTTGGCCGATTTCAAGATTTTAGCTTTCCAAAATTCTGAATTCAAGAGTTTGGCTGAAGTCTTGAAGTCCAGATTTTTTTTGGTTTCAAGGTTTTACCTTTCCAACATCCTGAATTTCAGATTTTGGCTGATTACAAGATTTTACGTTTCCAAAATCCCTATTTCTTGATTTGGTCTGGTTTCAAGAATTTAACTTTGGAAAATCCTGAATTCCAGTTTTTTGCTCATTTGAAGATTTTACGTTTCCAAAATCTTGATTTCCTGATTTTGTCTGGCTTCAAAAATTTGACTTTTCATAATCCTTAATTTAAGATTTTGCCTGATTTCAAAAATTTGGCTTTCCAAAGTCCTGAATTCAAGATTTTAGCAGATTTCAAGATTAAATCTTTCCAAAGTCTTGAACTCCAGGCTTTGTCTGGTTTCAAGATTTTACCTTTGAAACATCCTGAATTTTAAATTTTGGCTGATTCCAAGACTTTAGCTTTCCAAAATCCTAAATTCAATATTTTGGCTGTTTTCAAGATTTTTCTTTCCAAAATACTGATTCAAGATTTTGTCTGATTTCAATATTTTAGCTTTGCAACATCCTGAATCAACATTTTTGCTGATTTCCAGATTTTATCTCTTGAAAATCCTGAATTTAAGATTTTGGCGGATTTCAAGATTTTAGCTATCCAAAATCCTGAATTCAAGATTTAAACCGATTTCAAGATTTTAGCTTTCTAAAATCCACAATTCCAGATTTTTGCCCTTTTTAAGATTTTAGCTTTCCAATATCCTGAATTCAAGATTCTCGCCGATTTCAAGATTTTAGCTTTCCAAAATACTGAATTGAAGATTTTGGCCGATTTCAAGATTTTAGCTTTGCAAAATCCTGAATTCCAGATTTTGATGATTTCAATATTTTAGCGTTCCAAATCCTGAATACAAGATTTTAGTTTTCCAAAATTGTAAACTTAAGATTTTGGCTTATTTCAAAATTTAGCTTTCCAACATCCTAAATTCAAGATTTTGGCTGATTTCGAGATTTTAGCTTTTTTAAAATTCTGAATTCAAGATTTTGGCTGATTTTAAGATTTTAGCTTTTCAAAATCCTAAATTCAAGATCTTGGCCGATTTCAAGATTTTATATTTTCAAAATCCTGAATTCAAGATTTTGGCGGAGGTCAAGATTTTTGCTTTCCAAAATCCTGAATTCAAGATTTTGGCCGATTTCAAGATTTTAGCTTCTCGAAATGCTGAATTCAAGCCTTAGGCCGAATTCAAGATTTTAGGTTTTCAAAATCTTAAATTCGAGTTTTGGCCGATTTCAAGATTTTAGCTTTCGAAAATCCTAAATTCAATATTTTAGCCGATTTTAAGATTTTAGCTTTTCAAAATCCTAAATTTAAGGTTTTGGCCGCTTTCAAGATCTTAGCTTTTCGAAATGCTAAATTCAAGACTTCCGCCAATTTTAAGATTTTAGCCTTCATAAATCCTAAATTCAAGATTTTGGCCGATTACAAGATTTTACCTTTCCAAAATCCTGAATTTAAGATTTTGGCCGATTTTAACATTTTAGCTTTCCACAATCCACAATTCCAGATTTTGGCTGATTTGACGATCTTAGCTTTCCAGAATCCTAAGTTCCAGATTTTAACAGATTTCCAAATTTTAGCTTTCCAAAATCCTTAATTCGAGATTTTGGCCGATTTCAAGATTTTAGCTTTCCAAAATCCTGAATTCAAGATGTTGGCCGATTTTAAGATTTTAGCTTTCCGAAACCCAGAGTTCAACATTTTGGCCGATTTCAAGATTTTAGCTTTCCAAAATCCAGAATTCATGATTTTGGCCGATTTCAAGATTTTAGCTTTCCAAAATCCTGAATTCCAGATTTTGATAATTTCAAGATTTTAGCGTTCCAAAATCCTGAATTCAAGATTTAGGCCGATTTCAAGATTTTAGCGTTCCGAAATCCTTAATTGAAGATTCTGGCTGATTTCAAAATTCTGAATTTAAGATTTGTGCTGACTGCAACATTTTAGCTTTAGAAAATCCTGAGTTCAAGATTTCGGCTGGTTTGAAAATTGTAGCCTTCCAAAGTTCTGAATCAAGATTTTAGCCTATTTCAAGTTTTAAGCTTTTCAAAATCCTGAATTCAAGATGTTGGCCAATTTTAAAATTTTAGCTTTCCGAAACCCAGAATTCAACATTTTGGCCGATTTTAAGATTTTAGCTTTCCAAAATCCTGAGTTCCAGATTTTGATAATTTCAAGATTTTAGCGTTCCAAAATCGGGAATTCACGATTTTGGCCGATTTCAAGATTTTAGCGTTCGGAAATCCTGAATTGAAGATTCTGGCTGATTTCAAGATTTTAGGTTTTCAAAATTCTGAATTTAAGATTTTTGCTGACTGCAACATTTTAGCTTTAGAAAATCCTGAGTTCAAGATTTCGGCTGGTTTGAAAATTTTAGCCTTTCAAAGTTCTGAAATCAAGATTTTAGCCTATTTCAAGATTTAAGCTTTCCAAAATCCTGAATTCCAGATTTTTTGCTGTTTTTCAAGATTTTTGCTTTCCAAAATCCAAAATTCCAGATTTTAGCTGATTTTAAGATTTTACCTTTTTAAAATCCTGAACTCAAGATTTTGGCTGATTTTAAGTTTTTAGCTTTTCAAAATGCTAAATTCAAGATTTTGGCTGATTTCAAAACTTTATCTTTCCAAATTCTAGACTTCCAGATAGATTTACCTTTTTAAAATCCTAAACTCAAAATTTTGGCTGATTTCAAGATTTTGCCTTTTCAAATTATGAAGTTATTATTCTCGCTGATTTCAAGATTTTAGCTGTCCAAAATCCTGAAGTCAGGATTTTGACTGATTTCAGTATTTTAGCTTTCCAAGTTATGAATTTAAGATTTTTGTTGATTTCAAGATTTCAGCTTTTAAATATTTTGAATTGCAGATTTTGTCTGGTTTCAAGATTTTGGCTTTCCGAAATACTGAATTCAAAAGTTTGGCTGATTTCAAGATTTTAGGTTTCCAATAGCCTGAATTCAAAATTATGGCTGATTTCAAGATTTTAGATTTCCAAAATCCTGAAGTCAGGATTTTGACTGATTTCAGTATTTTAGCTTTCCAAGTTATGAATTTAAGATTTTTGTTGATTTCAAGATTTCAGCTTTCAAATATTTTGAATTGCAGATTTTGTCTGGTTTCAAGATTTTGGCTTTCCGAAATACTGAATTCAAAAGTTTGGCTGATTTCAAGATTTTAGGTTTCCAATAGCCTGAATTCAAAATTATGGCTGATTTCAAGATTTTAGATTTCCAAAATCCTGAAATCAACATTTTAGCTTGTTTCAAGGTTTTAGCTTACGAAAATACTGACTTCCAGACCAAAATCTTGAAATCTGCCAAAATGTTGAATTTAAGATTTTGGAAAGCGAAACTCTTGAAATCAGCCAAAATCTTGAATTCAGGATTTTGGAAAGCTCAATCTTGAAATCGGCCAAAATCTTTAATTGAGGATTTTCGAAAGCTAAAATCTTGAAATCGCCCAAAATCTTGAACTCACTATTTTGGAAAGCTAAAATCTTGAAATCGGCCAAGAAAATAAATTCAGGATTTTGGAAAGCTAAAATCTTGAGATCGGCCAAAATCTTGATTTCAGGATTTTGGAAAGGTAAACTTTTTAATTCTGTGAAAATCTTGAATTCAGGATTTTGGAAAGCTAAAATCTTGAATTCGTCCAAAATTATTAATTCAGGATTTTTGGAAAGCTAAAATCTTGAAGTCGACAAAAATCTTGAAATCGGCCAAAATCTTGAATTAAGGGTTTTGGAAAGCTGAAAACTTGAAATCGGCCAAAATCTTGAATTCAGGATTTTGGAAAGCCAAAATCTTAAAATCGGTCAAAATCTTGAATTCAGGATTTTGGAAAGCTAAAATCTTGAAATCGGCCAAAATCATAAATTCAGGATTTTTGGAAAGGTAAAATCTTGAAATCGACCAAAATCTTAAAATCGGCCAAAATCTTGAATTCAGGATTTTGGAAAGCTAAAATCTTAAAATCGACCAAATTCTTAAATTTAAGATTTTCGAAAGCTAAAATCTTATAATCGGCCGAAATCTTAAATTTAGAACTTTGCAAAGCTAAAATCTTGAAATGGGCCAAATCTGGAATTCTGGATTTTAAAAAGCTAAAATTTTGAAATCGGCCGAAATCTTGAATTCAGGATTTTGGAAAGCTAAAATCTTATAATCGGCCGAAATCTTAAATTCAGGATTTTAAAAAGCTAAAATCTTGAAATGAGCCAAATCTGGAATTCTGGATTTTAAAAAGCTAAAATTTTGAAATCGGCCAAAATCTTGAATTCAGGATTTTGGGAAGCTAAAATCTTGAAATCAGCAATAATCTCGAATTCAGTATTTTGGAAAGCTAAAATCTTGAATTCAGGATTTTGGAAAGCTAAAATTCTGAAATCGGCCAAAATCTTGAATTCAGGATTTTGGACAGGTAAAATCTTGAATTCGTCCAAAATTATTAATTCAGGATTTTTGGAAAGCTAAAATCTTGAAATCGACCAAAATCTTGAAATCGGCCAAAATCTTGAATTAAGGAATTTCGAAAGTTAAACTGTTGAAATGAGCCAAAATCTTGAATTGAGGATTTTGGAAAGCTGAAATTTTGAAATCGGCCAAAATCTTGAATTCAGGATTTTGGAAAGCTAAAATTTTAAAATCGACCAAATTCTTAAATTTAGGATTTTGGAAAGCTAAAATCTTAAAATCGGTCGAAATCTTAAATTCAGGATTTTGGAAAGGTCAAATCTTCAAATTGGCCGAATCTGGAATTCTGGATTTTAAAAAGCTAAAATTATGAAATCGGCCGAAATCTTGAATTCAGGATTTTGGACAGCTAAAATCTTTAAATCGGCCAAAATCTACAATTTTAAACTTAAAAAACGTAAAAACTGGAAATTAGCTAAAATCTCGAAATCGGGAAAAGTCTTGAATTCAGGGTTTTGGAAAGCTAAGCTCTTGAAATCTGCCAAAATCTTGATTACACGATTCTGGACAGCTAAAATCTTGAAATCAGGAAAAATCTGGAATTCAGCATTTTGGAAAGCTAAAATATTGAAATCAGCGAGAATGCTGAATTCAGGATTTTAGAAAGCTTAAGTCTTGAACTCGGCCAAAATCCTGAATTTATGATGTTGGAAAGCGAAAATCTTGAAATCGGCTAAAATCTTGAATTCAGGATTTTATAGAGCTAAAATCTTGAAATCGGCAAAATTCTTGAATTTAAAATTTTGGCCGATTCAAGAATTTAGCTTTCCAAAATCCTGAATTCAAGATTTTAGCTTTCCGAAATGCTGAATTCAAGATTTTGGCCGAAATCAAGATTTTAGCTTTCCAAAATCCTGAATTCAAGATTTTTGGACGATTTTAAAACTTGAGCCTTCAAAAATCCTGAATTTAAGTTTTTTGCCGATTTCAAGATTTCTGCTTTCCAAAATCCTGAATTGAAGATTTTGGCCGATTTCAAGATTTTAGCTTTCCAAAATCCTGAATTTGAGATTTTGGCCGATTGCAAGATTTTAGCTTTCCAAAATACTGATTTGCAGATTTTGGCCGATTCCAAGATTTTAGCTTTCCAAAATCCTGACTTCAAGATTTTTGCCGATTTCAAGATTTTAGCTTTCCAAAATCCTGAATTCAAGATTTTCGCCGATTTCAAGATTTTAGCTTTCCAAAAACCTGCATTCAACATTTTGACTGATTTCAAGATTTTAGCTTCTCAAAATCCTTAATTCAAGATTTTGGCCCATTTCAAGATTTTAGCTTTCCAAAATATTGAATTCAAGATTTTGGCTGAGTTCAAGATTTTAGCTTTCCAAACTCCTGAATTCAAGGTTTTGGCCGATTTTAAGATTTTAGCTTTCCAAAATCCTAAATTCAAGATTAGGGCCGATTTTAAGGTTTTAGCTTTAAAAAATGCAGAATTCAAGCCTTTCCGCTGATTCCAAGATTTTAGCTTTCGAAAATCCTGAATTCAAGATTTTGGCCGATTTAAATATTTTTGCTTCCCAAAATCCTAAATTCAAGATTTTGGCTGATTTTAAGATTTTAGCTTTTCAAAATCCTGAATTTAAGATTTTTTCCGTTTTTTTAGATTTTAGCTTTAAAAAATCCTGAATTCAAGATTTCCGCTTATTTTAAGATTTTACCTTTAAATAATCCTGATTTCAAGATGTTGGCCGATTTCAAGTTTTTAGCTGTCCAAAATCCAGAACTCAAAATTTTGGCCGATTTCAAGATTTTATCTTTACAAAATCATGAATTCAAGATTTTCCCTTATTTTAAGATTTTAGTTTTCGAAAATCCACAATTCCAGATTTTCGCTTATTTCAAGATTTTAGCTTCCGAAAATCTTGAATTCAAGATTTTCACTTCTTTCAAGATTTTAGCTTTCGAAAATCCAGAATTCAAGATATTGCCTGATTTAAAGATTTTATGTTTCCAAAATCCTGAATTCAAGATCTTGGCCGATTTCAAGATTTTAGCTTTCGAAAATCCTAAATTCAAGATTTAAATTTATTTCAAGATTTTAGCTTTCGAAAATTTAGAATTCAAGATTTTAGCTTTCCAATATCCTAAATTCAAGATATTTGCCGATTTCAAGATTTTACCTTTCCAAATCCTGAATTCAAGATTTTGGCCGATTTCAAGATTTGAGCTTTCCAAAATCCTGAATTCAAGATATTGGCCGATTTCAAGATTTTAGTTTTCCAATATCCTGAATTCAAGGTTTTAGCCGATTTCAAGATTTTAGATTTCTAGAATCCTGAATTCAAGATTTTCGCCGATTTCAAGATTTTAGCTTTCCAAAATCCTGAATTTATGATCTGTTCTGATTTCAAGATTTTAGCTTTAAAACATCTAGAATTCAAGATTTTCGCTGATTTAAAGATTTTAGCTTTCCAAAATCCTGAATTCAAGACTTTGGCCGATTTCAGGATTTTAGATTCCTAAAATCCTGAATTCAAGATTTTGGCTAATTTTAAGACTTTAGCTTTCGAAAATCCTGAATTCAAGATTTTGGCCGATTTAAATATTTTTGCTTCCCAAAATCCTAAATTCAAGATTTTGGCTGATTTTAAGATTTTAGCTTTTCAAAATCCTGAATTTAAGATTTTTTCCGTTTTTTTAGATTTTAGCTTTAAAAAATCCTGAATTCAAGATTTCCGCTTATTTTAAGATTTTACCTTTAAATAATCCTGATTTCAAGATGTTGGCCGATTTCAAGTTTTTAGCCGTCCAAAATCCAGAACTCAAAATTTTGGCCGATTTCAAGATTTTATCTTTACAAAATCATGAATTCAAGATTTTCCCTTATTTTAAGATTTTAGTTTTCGAAAATCCACAATTCCAGATTTTCGCTTATTTCAAGATTTTAGCTTCCGAAAATCTTGAATTCAAGATTTTCACTTCTTTCAAGATTTTAGCTTTCGAAAATCCAGAATTCAAGATATTGCCTGATTTAAAGATTTTATGTTTCCAAAATCCTGAATTCAAGATCTTGGCCGATTTCAAGATTTTAGCTTTCGAAAATCCTAAATTCAAGATTTAAATTTATTTCAAGATTTTAGCTTTCGAAAATTTAGAATTCAAGATTTTAGCTTTCCAATATCCTAAATTCAAGATATTTGCCGATTTCAAGATTTTACCTTTCCAAATCCTGAATTCAAGATTTTGGCCGATTTCAAGATTTGAGCTTTCCAAAATCCTGAATTCAAGATATTGGCCGATTTCAAGATTTTAGTTTTCCAATATCCTGAATTCAAGGTTTTAGCCGATTTCAAGATTTTAGATTTCTAGAATCCTGAATTCAAGATTTTCGCCGATTTCAAGATTTTAGCTTTCCAAAATCCTGAATTTATGATCTGTTCTGATTTCAAGATTTTAGCTTTAAAACATCTAGAATTCAAGATTTTCGCTGATTTAAAGATTTTAGCTTTCCAAAATCCTGAATTCAAGACTTTGGCCGATTTCAGGATTTTAGATTCCTAAAATCCTGAATTCAAGATTTTGGCTAATTTTAAGACTTTAGCTTTCGAAAATCCTGAATTCAAGATTTTGGCCGATTTAAATATTTTTGCTTCCCAAAATCCTAAATTCAAGATTTTGGCTGATTTTAAGATTTTAGCTTTTCAAAATCCTGAATTTAAGATTTTTTCCGTTTTTTTAGATTTTAGCTTTAAAAAATCCTGAATTCAAGATTTCCGCTTATTTTAAGATTTTACCTTTAAATAATCTGATTTCAAGATGTTGGCCGATTTCAAGTTTTTAGCCGTCCAAAATCCAGAACTCAAAATTTTGGCCGATTTCAAGATTTTATCTTTACAAAATCATGAATTCAAGATTTTCCCTTATTTTAAGATTTTAGTTTTCGAAAATCCACAATTCCAGATTTTCGCTTATTTCAAGATTTTAGCTTCCGAAAATCTTGAATTCAAGATTTTCACTTCTTTCAAGATTTTAGCTTTCGAAAATCCAGAATTCAAGATATTGCCTGATTTAAAGATTTTATGTTTCCAAAATCCTGAATTCAAGATCTTGGCCGATTTCAAGATTTTAGCTTTCGAAAATCCTAAATTCAAGATTTAAATTTATTTCAAGATTTTAGCTTTCGAAAATTTAGAATTCAAGATTTTAGCTTTCCAATATCCTAAATTCAAGATATTTGCCGATTTCAAGATTTTACCTTTCAAATCCTGAATTCAAGATTTTGGCCGATTTCAAGATTTGAGCTTTCCAAAATCCTGAATTCAAGATATTGGCCGATTTCAAGATTTTAGTTTTCCAATATCCTGAATTCAAGGTTTTAGCCGATTTCAAGATTTTAGATTTCTAGAATCCTGAATTCAAGATTTTCGCCGATTTCAAGATTTTAGCTTTCCAAAATCCTGAATTTATGATCTGTTCTGATTTCAAGATTTTAGCTTTAAAACATCTAGAATTCAAGATTTTCGCTGATTTAAAGATTTTAGCTTTCCAAAATCCTGAATTCAAGACTTTGGCCGATTTCAGGATTTTAGATTCCTAAAATCCTGAATTCAAGATTTGGCTAATTTTAAGACTTTAGCTTTCGAAAATCCTGAATTCAAGATTTTGGCCGATTTAAATATTTTTGCTTCCCAAAATCCTAAATTCAAGATTTTGGCTGATTTTAAGATTTTAGCTTTTCAAAATCCTGAATTTAAGATTTTTTCCGTTTTTTTAGATTTTAGCTTTAAAAAATCCTGAATTCAAGATTTCCGCTTATTTTAAGATTTTACCTTTAAATAATCCTGATTTCAAGATGTTGGCCGATTTCAAGTTTTTAGCCGTCCAAAATCCAGAACTCAAAATTTTGGCCGATTTCAAGATTTTATCTTTACAAAATCATGAATTCAAGATTTTCCCTTATTTTAAGATTTTAGTTTTCGAAAATCCACAATTCCAGATTTTCGCTTATTTCAAGATTTTAGCTTCCGAAAATCTTGAATTCAAGATTTTCACTTCTTTCAAGATTTTAGCTTTCGAAAATCCAGAATTCAAGATATTGCCTGATTTAAAGATTTTATGTTTCCAAAATCCTGAATTCAAGATCTTGGCCGATTTCAAGATTTTAGCTTTCGAAAATCCTAAATTCAAGATTTAAATTTATTTCAAGATTTTAGCTTTCGAAAATTTAGAATTCAAGATTTTAGCTTTCCAATATCCTAAATTCAAGATATTTGCCGATTTCAAGATTTTACCTTTCCAAATCCTGAATTCAAGATTTTGGCCGATTTCAAGATTTGAGCTTTCCAAAATCCTGAATTCAAGATATTGGCCGATTTCAAGATTTTAGTTTTCCAATATCCTGAATTCAAGGTTTTAGCCGATTTCAAGATTTTAGATTTCTAGAATCCTGAATTCAAGATTTTCGCCGATTTCAAGATTTTAGCTTTCCAAAATCCTGAATTTATGATCTGTTCTGATTTCAAGATTTTAGCTTTAAAACATCTAGAATTCAAGATTTTCGCTGATTTAAAGATTTTAGCTTTCCAAAATCCTGAATTCAAGACTTTGGCCGATTTCAGGATTTTAGATTCCTAAAATCCTGAATTCAAGATTTTGGCTAATTTTAAGACTTTAGCTTTCCAAAATCCTGAATTCAAGATTTTAACTGATTTCAAGATTTTAGCTTTGCAAAATTATGGATTCGAGATTGTGGCTGATTTCAAGATTTTAGCTTTCCAAAATCCTGAATTCAAGATTTTGGCTGATTTAAGGATTTTATCTTTCCAAAAATCCTCAATTCAAGATTTTGGTTGATTTCAAGATTTTAGCTTTGCAAAATCCTGAATTCAAGATTTCGGTTGTTTTTAAGATTTTAGCTTTCCAAAATCTTGAATTCAAAATCTTAGCCGATTTAAAGATTTTACCTTTCCAAAATTCTGAATTTAAGATATTGGCTGATTTCAAGATTTAGCTTTCCAAATTTCTCAATTCAAGATGTTGGAAGATTTCAAGATGTTGGGTTTCCAAAATCCTCAATTTAAGATTTTTAATGATTTGAAGATTTTAGCTTTCCAAAATTTTGAATTCAAGATTTTGGCTGATTTCAAGATGTCAGCTTTCCAAAATCCTGAATTCAAGATTTTGGTCGATTTCAAGATTTTAGCTTTCCAAAATCCTGAATTCAAAATTTTGGCCGATGTCAAGATTTTAGCTTTCCAAAATCCTGAATTTAATATTTTGGCGGATTTCAAGATTTTAGCTTTCCAAAATCCTGAATTCAAGATTTTGGCGGATTTCAAGATTTTACTTTCGCAAAATCCTGAATTCAAGATTTTGGCTGATTTCAAGGTTTTAGCTTTCCAAAATTCTGAATTCAACATTATGGCTGGTTTCAAGATTTTAGCTTTCCAAAATCCTGAATTTAAGATTTTCGCTTATTTCAAGATTTGAGCTTTCCAAAATCGTGAATGCTAGTTATTTTTTTTTTGTTTATTTCATTTGCTATTACAAAGTACAACAATTACAACAATTACAATTATTATCACAAAGCATACATGCACAAACTTACTACACACCTAAGCAATTCTACAATTACCACACAAGGTAATGCCTACTGTTATTTTACAAGTGTTATTCAAAAAAGAAGAAACTAATCATTTTTTTCAAAAGAAGAAAAACTACCTAGATTACAAAGTCCATTGGTCCATTAATTTTTGTAAATTCTTATTCTTAGTGCAAATATATTTTTCTATTTCATATTTACCATTTATTCTAACTATAAAACTGTTTATGGTTGGGAGTAGTTCATTCCTTCTGCAACTCCATAAATATATTTTCCCTATAAGTATAAGATAATTAAGCAAGGGCCATTCAGAAGATAAAAAGCCGATCCAAATTTCCTTTAATGTTAGATGAACTAGTTGTTTTCGCAACCCAAAATAATATGATTCAATACATTTCCAGAATGAATTCGAATAAGGGCAGTCCCAAAAGAAAGGTCTAATAGTTTCTGATTCCCTTTTGCAAAACGAGCACAAGTTGTCTGTCCTGTACCGAATCTTGAACAACTTTGAGTTGGTGAAAAGTATAGAATTAAGTATTTGAAATTGAAAGACTTTGACATAAGGTTCAAACGCGATAGAATGGGGCAAAAGAAATGCCTTTCTGAGATTGTCATTAGATAGATTAAAATCCAACTTCAGTTTTTGTGCATAATTTGGGAGACAAGCCTTCTTTTTGATCAAAAAAGGATAATAATCTTTTGATTTCTTTTTTGCTATGTCGAAAACGCCGCCATTGATTTTAAAGGAAGGTATTGCATTAAAGGTACTCGAATCCGAGCGATTAAGAACTCTTAAGTTGGTTGGTATTGAATGTCTCATACTAGTCCATTCAAGGAAGTTTGTCTTTTTAACATTTTTTGCAATCTGCTCGTAGGATTCCGTATTGCTGAGATCAAAATGTAGGTCTCCTATTTCCCAGATACCAATGTCGTAATATTTCTTGTACAAAAAGGGCTTGTCGTCTATTCTAAAGTCTCGATTATTCCATATTACATAATGCCAATCGTTATTAAGAGCATTATCTTCTCGGAGTTCCGACCACCATTTAAGTAGTTCTAAATAAAAGGTAGAGGTAATTTGAAGATCCTTAACATTATGATTGCATTTAAAATGCATTAGACCTCCAGAATCTTTCAAGATGTATTCAAGGTAGTTTTTCCACGCGCCTGAGTTGTCACTAAATATTCGTTTAAGCCAGGAAAGACGGAGAGATTTTATCAAACTTTCAATATCCACCATTTTGATGCCTTCTTCTTCATAATTATTTATTGTTGACGCTCTTGTTACTTTATCTTTACCTTTCCATAAAAACTTATATAATATATGATTTAAATCCTTGACAATGTGTTCCGGAGTAGGTAACAAAGAGGAGGTGTAAACGATCTTAGGTATAAGAAGTGATTTGATTAGAGTAACCTTTCCGTAGACAGAAAGCCCCCTTGAGGACCAGATGTTGATTAGTTTTTTAATGTCGACGATTTTCTCTGAGAAATTCTTTGAGTGAGACAACTTATGGTCATAGGTGAAAAAGACACCAAGGGCTTTTATTGGCTCTGTGGGCCATTTGATTCCGAGAGGTTTATTTTCACTGTTCTTCAGTGACCCTATCCACATTCCTTCGGTCTTTGAACTATTTACCTTTAAGCCAGAAAGCTCCTTGAACTTATCAAGCAGTTGGAAGAGTTTTTGAGCTGACTCTAAATCAGCGAGTACAGCAGTAGTGTCATCAGCGTATTGAAGAAGTTTGGTCTCTTCTTGATTTATTACTATTCCTTTTATTTCTTCGCTAGCTCTGATGGCGATCGCTAAGGTTTCCACGGCCAAAAGAAAAAGATATGGGGAAAGAGGGTCGCCCTGCCTGACACCACGTGTCAGTTCAAAATAGTCTGAACACAACCCATTATTTACCACACAACTTTTAATATTTGCGTAAAAAGTTTTGATCCAGCGCTTAAAATTTGGACCAAAATTAAAGACATCTAGACAATTATACAGGAAGTTCCATTCTAAAGAATCAAACGCTTTTTGAAAATCAATAAATATCAACAGACCAGGCATATTTTCCTTATCTGTTAAATCCATGATATGGAAGATCGACCTAACCGTTTCACCAATATAGCGTTCTTTTACATAACAAGTTTGGTTATGGTGGATTATAGAAGAAGTATATCTTTAATTCTGTTAGCAATCACTATTGACATTATCTTAGCGTCAGCATTGACAAGTGATATGGGCCTCCAATTTTCTATTAATGTACGATCTTTGCCTTTCTTTTCTATTAAAGTGATTACAGCCTGCCTTTGGGAATTAGACATTTCTTTATCAAAGGATTCATTGACGCAATCTATGAAGGGTTTACTAATGAGATCCCAGCAGCTTTTGTAAAATTCAATGGGGAGACCATCATTCCCTGGTGATTTATTGTTTTGAAACGTTTCTGTAATTATCCTACACTCCTCGGTAGAAATTCGTCCTTCACACGATTACCTTTGTTCTTCCGATAGTTTAGGAATATTTAAACTATTTAGAAATGCCTCTATGGAATCCGTAGCCTCTACAGAGTCCTTAGTTTTGTATAGGTTTTGATAAAATCGTTTTTGTTCGGCGAGTATCCGATACGGGTCTGTAGTTATTGAACCACTTATTAACAATTTTCGGATGTGTTTTTTGACATGGTTTCTCTTTTCTAGATTTAAGAAGTATTTAGTACTCCTTTCACCATACTCATGCCAACGTGCTCTTGCCCGTATGACGATTCCTTTTACTTTTTCTTCATATAAAAGTTCTAATTTTTCTTTGATTTCACCTAATCGCAATCTATTTGAGGCACTAGGGTCATTTTCAAACAGCCTGTTAGCATCTTTAAGTTCTTGTTGAATCCGCTGTTCTTTCTCATATTTAAGTTTGGCTTTTTCTTTGGAGTAGCTAATGGCGTGCAATCTTATATTGTATTTGATCCAGTCCCAAACGCAGCGTTTGTCAGACAGATCAATTTCACCTTCTTGTTTCCATTTGGGTATATTAATTCGTAACTGTTCTAGGTAGTTTTCATCCTCTAAGAGCGAAACATTCATTTTCCATATACCAGGACCTTTTATCTCTCCAATGTCTCCTAGAGCTAAGGTTATTGCAGCATGATCTGTACGTATTGCAGGCTGTATTTCAGTAGCGTTTATAAAATCACAGAGATTGTTAGAGATAAGCCAAAAATCTAGTCGACAGAGAACTGTTGGGGATTTTTGACTCCAAGTGTAACATCTTGTTTGAGGGTTCTTAATTCTCCAAATATCAACTAAGTCCAGTTCTCTTTGTAAAGTTTCAATACTATCAATTGCCGCTCTTCTTGGAATCATGGCACCACCGTGTTTATCAAGAGCTGGATTTAACGGACAATTGAAATCACCCCCTAATATAATGTTTTCCTCTGAGTCTAAGTCTTCCATTTGAAGGAGGCCACGTAATTTTCTAAAAAACTGAATTAGATCCTTATCTTTGTTCGGTGCATAGATATTTACAAGAACATATACTTTGTCATCGATTTGGATTTTTAGTATAATAAAACGACCCAGGGGATCTCGAGTTGTCGATAGAACTGAATAATTGGTATTGTTTCTGATCAATATTGCAGTACCGCATGAATTAGGGCTTCCATGTGAGAAAAGTATTTCGCCACCCCATTCATTTTTCCACTGCACCTCTGTCTCCTTCTTTGAATGCGTTTCTTGCAAAAATACAAAATCAGCCTTCTGTTTACGACACCACGTATAAATTGTACGACGTTTAGTAAAGTTGCTAATGCCCCTTACGTTTAAAGAAGCTAATTTCAAATTAAGGGTTAAAGCGAAGTTTTAACCTTAAATGTGTAGTGCTTGAAGTGCAGAAGGAACCACGGACAACCCAGCATTGTGTACTTCTAAAGCTATTAATTAAGAAAGGACGTGAACTCTTATGTATAAAGCATAATGGTATATTAACTACAAATAGGCATTGACACAAAAGACAAACAAACAAACATAAGCAAACAGATACAAGTACAAAATACAGATGCAAAGACATAATCCAGAGAAAGCATAAACAATACACTACTAGCATACACAGGCTCTTTCACTAGGAATGGAAAGTTATGAGCTAGTGCGAACTAAGACCTTTGGGTAGTGCTCCTAATTTAATGCTAGTTAATGCTCTTAACCCATAACCCCTTAGATAAAAGCAAGTAAACTAGACCAGAATTCTTGTGGGGAAAAGGGGTAAGGGATGAAGTACTCCAAATATGGACAGCATGTCACTTTTCTCTACATATTGGTGTAACAGGGAGAGGTGATAATCCTCTCTAGGGGGTGATAATCCCCCAGGATGGTGAGAGAGGATAATCCTCTGTAGGGGGTGACAATTTCCAGGTTAGTGAGAGGTGATAATCCTCTCTAGGGGGTGATAATCCCTCAGGATAGTGAAAGTTGATAATCCTCTCTGGGGGTTGATAATCCCCCAAGGTTGTGAGGGGAGGTGATAATCCCCATTGGGTACTTGAGAGGTGGAAAGACCTCTCTAGATGTGTAATTCCCCGGTTTAAGGAGTAACAAGAGTCTATGGGGGAAAGTGTGACCTGTATGGGAGCACTTCATCCCCACAAATACCCCAAAGGGGTATTCCCCATAGACGAACAACAGGAATTGTAGGGCTATTTCCAGAGTCAAATGTCATTTGAAACAATGGTCACATGGTACTTGAAACATTGCGTGTAAAATTAGACTGGGCAAATGTTCGGTCAATTAGGTATCAGCTGAGGACTTAACCAGGAACAGCAACGTGTTGGTCAGGAGCCTAAGAATTGATCAGTAGCACGGTTCACTTGTACAAGCGAAGTTAGGCATATGAATTACAATAATCTCCAAACATTTTACAGCTACAGAGCTGTCCCTTGGCACAAAGAATAACAACATGTTAATGAACTACAAGTCTGCCAAAAATAATGCATCTGTATTGAATTCTAAATTTTAAGGAAATGGTGTTTTGAAAAACGTGCACAATTAGGGCCGTCACGCGTAACATTCACATGCAGCAAGTTATCGTTTCGGCAACATCTCATGTTTTAACCATACAAGAGCAGGTTAATATCCCTATACATCAAAATTATTCATAAACTTCAGGTGTATAGGTCAAACTTTGTGAGAAAAAGCCGTTTTGGAGAAAAATGAGCGTTGTTGAACCGGTGTACCAGCGTCACGCTGTACGTTTCAATCCACAAAATCAGAGATGCGTCAAACATTTCAAAATATAGATTGCTTCAAACATGAAACAGGTTCAATAATTGGAAAGCTCACCTTTTCAACAGCTAATCCTGAAAAATTTTAGCTTATAACTCCTCTTTATGATCCGGAGAACGAAGCAAATTTCTGATTCTCGAATACTGTGAAACGCGCCTTTTCACAAGGAGCAGTCTGCACGCGCGAAGCATGAAACCGACCTTGATGATTTTCTTTCATGTGTCATCCTCAACTCATAATGGTAGTCTTTACACTAGAGCCTAAATAAGCTAAGACATATTTCAAGACAAGTAAATTTTAATTACTTCAAGTAAAATAAAGCTTCACACACAACCGATTCTTTTTACTTCAGGTTATCTTCCCTCGCAACAAAATTAAGATTGATTGACATGTCTCGCCTTTCTCAAAGCTCACGAAACCGCAAAACCGCAAGTCAGCTAAGTCGGTCATAAGGATGGTTTTCAAGTCGCTTGAAACTTTCTTGAATCGTTTCAACTTTCCGAGAAGCAAAGTAAAGTTACTTGAGATCTTACTTAGGCCTTCACACATTAATTTTTGGTTAAGTAAAACTTAGTGGCTCTTAAATCTTACTTAACAGCCCAGTGTAAAGACAACCATTAATATCTTAGATGTGAATAAACAATTGAAACTGAAAGTCAATCCATTAGTTGAAAAAACCTCGAAGACCCAATCTTAACAGATTTGATGTTAACAGTGCGTATTCTTTCTCATAGTAAGAGCATAATAAACGAACGGACATCCATACTTGAATCCCCGGGACTCACAAATAAGGCGAATTTCAGAGGCCGCGGCGCCAAGTCCTGCTTCTTAATACAGTAAGTCAACTCAAAAATAACTTTCCATGTCTCAAAGCGGTCACATGCGCACAAAATATTGCAAAAATAGATGTCGTTCGAGGCACAATATAATAAGAATATTAAGTTAACTATCGATAAACCAGAAAAATACCGCACCTGACTCACGAGACAGCAACTCTGATCCCAAAGGAAGGCACACTGGCCTAAGATGATTTCCTTCACTGTGAAGTGCCGCCAGCCGAGAAAGTCCAACCGCCTAAAGTGAGGGTACATGCGAGAGGATATCGAAAATTCAAGAAGAGGAGAAAGCAGCGACATTCAAGAGGAGGCCGGGTTGCAGTATTGTAGATCAATGTTCCAAAGACGGAGTTTGACCAAGAGCGGCGGTGAAACATCTCTTCGTGGAAGGTCTGTCCAGAAAACTCGAAAGCGTAACGCTTGTATGCAGTTGGAAGATTAAGGTACCCCTTCCTAAACGGTGATCTAGTCATTACAGCTTAGCAAAAATTCCAATTCTTGAAGAAAATCAAGACTTTCGGTAACAGGCATTTTGTTCGACGAAGAGAAGAATATGAAGTGCTACTTTGCTGAGCTAGGCGCGAGAATATAGGCATCAACTGTTCATGTGATAGCTGGCATCTAACTGGCTGAGCGAAACAATTAGTGTGACAGGGGTCACATGCAGCAAGTAACCCCTGAAAGGAAGTGAGCTGGTTCCATTACTGGTAAAGGCGGGTTTATGGTTATCACATTAACTTTAATATATCCTGTTGCATAAATTTGCTATTTTGGCCGACTTCTAGATTTTAGCTTTCCAAAATCCTTAATTCAAGATTTTGGCCGATTTCAAGATTTTAGATTACCAAAATCCTCAATTCAAGATTTTGGCCCATTTCAAGATTTTAGCTTTGCAAAATCCTGAATTCAAGATTTTGGCCGATTTCCAGATTTTAGCTTTCCAAAATCAAGAATTCCAGATTTTGGCTCATTTTAAAATTTTGGCTTTCTAAAATCCTGAATTCAAGATTTTAGCTTTTCAAAATCCTGAATTTAAGATTTTAGCTTTCCTAAATCCTGAATGCAAGATTTTGGCCCATTTCAAGATTTTAGCTTTCCACAGTCCACAATTCCAGATTTTGGCCGATTTCAAGATTTTAGCTTTCCAAAAACCTAAATTGAAGATTTTGCCCGATGTCAAGATTGTAGCTTTCAAAAATTCTGAATTCAAGATTTTGCCGATTTTAAGATTTTAGCTTTCGAAAGTCGTGAATTCCAGATATTGGCTGATTTCAAAATTTTAGCGTTCCAAAATCCTAAATTTAACATTTTGGCCGATTTCAAGATTTTAGCTTTCCAAAATCCACAATTCATGATTTTGGCCTTTTACAAGATTTTAGCTTTCCAAAAACCTAAATTCAAGATTTTGATCGATTTCAAGATTTTAGCTTTTCAAAATCCACAATTCCAGATTTTGGCCGATTTCAAGATTTTAGCTTTTCACAATCCTAAGTTCAAGATTTTGGCCGATTTCCAGATTTTAGCTTTCCAAAATTTAGAATTCAAGATTTTGGGTGATTTCAAGTTTTTATCTTTTCAAAATCCAGAATTCCAGATTTTGTCCGATTTCAAGATTTTAGCTCTCCACAATCCTAAGTTTAACATTTTGGCCGATTTCAAGAGTTTACCTTTCCAAAATCCAGAATTCAAGATTTTGGCCGATTTCCAGATTTTAGCTTTTCAAATTGCTGAATTTAAGATTCTGGCCGATTTCAAGATTTTAGCTTTCCAAAATCAGGAAATCAAGATTTTGGCCGATTTCAAGATTTTAGCTTTCCAAAATTCTGAATTCAAGATTAGGCCGCTTTCAAGATTTTAGCTTTCCAAAATCCTGAATTCCAGATTTTGCCTGATTTCAAGATTTTAGCTTTCCAAATCCTGAATTCAAGAGTTTGGCTGAAGTCTTGAAGTCCAGATTTTTTTTGGTTTCAAGGTTTTAAATTTCCAACATCCTGAATTTCAGATTTTGGCTGATTACAAGATTTTACGTTTCCAAAATCCCTATTTCTTGATTTGGTCTGGTTTCAAGAATTTAACTTTGGAAAATCCTGAATTCCAGATTTTTGCTCATTTGAAGATTTTACGTTTCCAAAATCTTGATTTCCTGATTTTGTCTGGCTTCAAAAATTTGACTTTTCATAATCCTTAATTTAAGATTTTGCCTGATTTCAAAAATTTGGCTTTCCAAAGTCCTGAATTCAAGATTTTAGCAGATTTCAAGATTAAATCTTTCCACAGTCTTGAACTCCAGGCTTTGTCTGGTTTCAAGATTTTACCTTTGAAACATCCTGAATTTTAAATTTTGGCTGATTCCAAGACTTTAGCTTTCCAAAATCCTAAATTCAATATTTTGGCTGTTTTCAAGATTTTTCTTTCCAAAATACTGATTCAAGATTTTGTCTGATTTCAATATTTTAGCTTTGCAACATCCTGAATCAACATTTTTGCTGATTTCCAGATTTTATCTCTTGAAAATCCTGAATTTAAGATTTTGGCGGATTTCAAGATTTTAGCTATCCAAAATCCTGAATTCAAGATTTAAACCGATTTCAAGATTTTAGCTTTCTAAAATCCACAATTCCAGATTTTTGCCCTTTTTAAGATTTTAGCTTTCCAATATCCTAAGTTCAAGAATTTAACCGATTTCCAGATTTTAGCTTTCCAAAATCCTGAATTCAAGATTCTCGCCGATCTCAAGATTTTAGCTTTCCAAAATACTGAATTGAAGATTTTGGCCGATTTCAAGATTTTAGCTTTGCAAAATCCTGAATTCCAGATTTTGATGATTTCAATATTTTAGCGTTCCAAATCCTGAATACAAGATTTTAGCTTTCCAAAATTGTGAACTTAAGATTTTGGCTTATTTCAAAATTTAGCTTTCCAACATCCTAAATTCAAGATTTTGGCTGATTTCGAGATTTTAGCTTTTTTAAAATTCTGAATTCAAGATTTTGGCTGATTTTAAGATTTTAGCTTTTCAAAATCCTGAATTCAAGATTTTGGCGGAGGTCAAGATTTTTGCTTTCCAAAATGCTGAATTCAAGATTTTGGCCGATTTCAAGATTTTAGCTTCTCGAAATGCTGAATTCAAGCCTTAGGCCGAATTCAAGATTTTAGGTTTTCAAAATCTTAAATTCGAGTTTTGGCCGATTTCAAGATTTTAGCTTTCGAAAATCCTAAATTCAATATTTTAGCCGATTTTAAGATTTTAGCTTTTCAAAATCCTAAATTTAAGGTTTTGGCCGCTTTCAAGATCTTAGCTTTTCGAAATGCTAAATTCAAGACTTCCGCCAATTTTAAGATTTTAGCCTTCATAAATCCTAAATTCAAGATTTTGGCCGATTACAAGATTTTACCTTTCCAAAATCCTGAATTTAAGATTTTGGCCGATTTTAACATTTTAGCTTTCCACAATCCACAATTCCAGATTTTGGCTGATTTGACGATCTTAGCTTTCCAGAATCCTAAGTTCCAGATTTTAACCGATTTCCAAATTTTAGCTTTCCAAAATCCTTAATTCGAGATTTTGGCCGATTTCAAGATTTTAGCTTTCCAAAATCCTGAATTTAAGATGTTGGCCGATTTTAAGATTTTAGCTTTCCGAAACCCAGAGTTCAACATTTTGGCCGATTTCAAGATTTTAGCTTTCCAAAATCCAGAATTCATGATTTTGGCCGATTTCAAGATTCTAGCTTTCCAAAATCCTGAATTCCAGATTTTGATAATTTCAAGATTTTAGCGTTCCAAAATCCTGAATTCAAGATTTAGGCCGATTTCAAGATTTTAGCGTTCCGAAATCCTTAATTGAAGATTCTGGCTGATTTCAAGATTTTAGGTTTTCAAAATTCTGAATTTAAGATTTGTGCTGACTGCAACATTTTAGCTTTAGAAAATCCTGAGTTCAAGATTTCGGCTGGTTTGAAAATTTTAGCCTTCCAAAGTTCTGAATCAAGATTTTAGCCTATTTCAAGTTTTAAGCTTTTCAAAATCCTGAATTCAAGATGTTGGCCAATTTTAAAATGTTAGCTTTCCGAAACCCAGAATTCAACATTTTGGCCGATTTTAAGATTTTAGCTTTCCAAAATCCTGAGTTCCAGATTTTGATAATTTCAAGATTTTAGCGTTCCAAAATCGTGATTTCACGATTTTGGCCGATTTCAAGATTTTAGCGTTCGGAAATCCTGAATTGAAGATTCTGGCTGATTTCAAGATTTTAGGTTTTCAAAATTCTGAATTTAAGATTTTTGCTGACTGCAACATTTTAGCTTTAGAAAATCCTGAGTTCAAGATTTCGGCTGGTTTGAAAATTTTAGCCTTTCAAAGTTCTGAAATCAAGATTTTAGCCTATTTCAAGATTTAAGCTTTCCAAAATCCTGAATTCCAGATTTTTTGTTGTTTTTCAAGATTTTTGCTTTCCAAAATCCAAAATTCCAGATTTTAGCTGATTTTAAGATTTTACCTTTTTAAAATCCTGAACTCAAGATTTTGGCTGATTTTAAGTTTTTAGCTTTTCAAAATGCTAAATTCAAGATTTTGGCTGATTTCAAGACTTTATCTTTCCAAATTCTAGACTTCCAGATAGATTTACCTTTTTAAAATCCTAAACTCAAAATTTTGCCTGATTTCAAGATTTTGCCTTTTCAAATTATGAAGTTATTATTCTCGCTGATTTCAAGATTTTAGCTGTCCAAAATCCTGAAGTCAGGATTTTGACTGATTTCAGTATTTTAGCTTTCCAAGTTATGAATTTAAGATTTTTGTTGATTTCAAGATTTCAGCTTTTAAATATTTTGAATTGCAGATTTTGTCTGGTTTCAAGATTTTGGCTTTCCGAAATACTGAATTCAAAAGTTTGGCTGATTTCAAGATTTTAGGTTTCCAATAGCCTGAATTCAAAATTATGGCTGATTTCAAGATTTTAGATTTCCAAAATCCTGAAATCAACATTTTAGCTTGTTTCAAGGTTTTAGCTTACGAAAATACTGACTTCCAGAATTTGGCTGATTTTAAGATTTTAGCTTTCCAAAAGCCTGAATTCAAAGTTAAGGCTAATTTAAAGATTTTAGCTTTGCGAAATCCTGAGTTCAAGATTTTGGCTGATTTTAAGATTTTCCCTTTCCATAAGCCGGAATTTCAGATTTTGGCTGCCTTCAAGATTTTACGTTTCCAAAGTCTTGATTTCCTGATTTTGTCTGGTTTCCAAAATTTAACTTTCCATAATCCTGAATTTAAGATGTTGGCTGATTTCAAATTTTTAGCTTTCCAACATCCTGAATTCAAGATTTTGCCTGTTTTTAAGATTTTATCTTTCCAAAATACTCAGATCAAGATTTTATCTAATTTCAAGATTTTAGATTTGCAAAATCCTGAATTCAAGATTTTGGCTGATTTCAAGTTTTTAGCTTTCCAAAATCCTAAATTCAAGATTTTGGCTGACTACAAGATGTTAGCTTTGCAAAATACTGAAATCAAGATTTTGGCTGATTTTAAGATTTTAGCTTTCCAAAATCCTGAATTCAAGATTTTGGCTGACTACAAGATTTTAGCCTTCCAAAATCCTAAATTGAACATTTTACCTAATTTTAAAATTTTAGCTTTCCAAAATCCTAAATTCAAGGCTGGTTCTGGTTTCAAGATTTTAGCTTTCCTTAATAGTTAATTCAAGATTTTGACTGATTTCAAGACTTGAGCTTTCCAAAATGCTGAATTTAAGATTATGGCTTATTTCAAGATTTTAGCTTTAAAAAATCCTGAAATTAACATTATGGCTTGTTTCAAGATTTTAGCTTTGCAAAATCCTGAATTCCAGATTTTGGCTGATTTCAAGATTTTAGCTTTCCAAAAACCTGAATGCAAGATTTTTTCTGATGTCAAGATTTTAGCTTTCCAAATTATTACTTAAGAGTTTGTCTGATTTCAAGATCTTAGCTTTCCAAAACCTTGAAAGCTACATTTTGTCTGGTTTTCAGATTTTAGCTTTTCAAAATCCTGAATTCAAGATTTCAGCTCATTTTAAGATTTTTCCTTTGCAAGATCCTAAATTCAAGTTTTTTGGCTGATTTCAAGATTTGAAGTTTCCAAAATGTTGAATTTAAGATTTTGGCTGATTTCAAGATTTTAGCTTGCCCAAATTCTGAAGTCACGATTCTGGCTGATGTCAAGATTTGAACTTTCCAAAATGCTGAATTTAAGATTTTGGCTGATTTCAATATTTTAGCATTCCAAAATCCTGAATTCAAGATATTGGCTGACTTCAAGATTTTAGATTTCCAAAATACTGAATTCCAGATTTTTTCTGATTTTAAGATTTTAGCTTTGCAAAATCCTAAATTCAAGATTTTTGCTGATTTGAAGATTTTAGCTTTCCAAAATCGTGAATTCAGGGTTTTGGCTGACTCCAAGATATTAGCTTTCCAAAATCCTGAATTCCAAATTTTGGCTGATTTTAAGATTTTAGCTTTCCAAAATCCCGAATTTAAGATTTTTGCTGACTTAAAGATTTTAGCTTTCCAAAGTTCTTAATTCCAGATTTTTGCTGATTTTAAGATTTTAGCTTTCCAAAATCCAGAATTCGAAGATTTTGCTGATTTAAAGATTCCAGCTTTCCAAATTCTTGAATTTAAGATTGAGGATGATTTCAAGACTGAAGCTTTCGAAAATCTTGAATTGAAGATTTTGGCAGATCTCAAGATTTTTCCTTTTTAGAATCCTGTATTCCAGATTTGACTGGTTTCAAGGTTTTAACTTTCAAAAATCCTGAAATCCAGATTTTCGCTGATTTTAAGCCTTTAGCTTTCTAAAATCCTGAATTCAAGATTTTGGCTGATTTCAATTTTTTAGCTTTTCAAAATGCTAAGTTCAAGATTTTGGCTGATTTCAACATTTAAGCTTTCCAAAATCCACAATTCAAGATTTTTGCTGATTCCAAGATTTTAGCTTTTCAAAATCCTAAATTCAGGATTTTGACTGACTTCAATATTTTAGCTTTCCAAATTATGAATTTAAGATTTTGGCTCATTTCAAGATTTTAGCTTTCCGAAATCCTGAATTCCAGATTTTGGCTGATTTTATCATTTTAGCTGTTCAAAATCCTGAAATCAAGATTTTGGCTGATTTCAAGATTTAACTTTCCAAAATCCTGAATTCAAGATTTCGGCTGATTTTAAGATTTTAGCTTTCGAAAATCTTGAATTTAAGATTTTGGAGGATTTCAAGATTTTTGCTTTTTAAAATCTTGTATTCCAGATTTGGCTGATTTCAATTTTTTAGCTTTTGAAAATGCTAAATTCAAGATTTTGGCTGATTTAAACATTAAAGCTTTGCAAAATCCACCATTCAAGATTTTCGTGATTTCAAGATTTTAGCTTTCCAAAAAACGTAAATTCAAGATTTTGGCTGAATTCAAGATTTTTGCCTTGCAAAATCTTGAACTTATGATTTTGGCTGATTCCAAGATTTTAGCTTTTTAAAATGCTAAATTCAGGATTTTGACTGATTTCAATATTTTAGCTTTCCAAATTATGAATTCAGGATTTTGACTTATTTCAATATTTTAGCTTTCCAAATTATGCATTTAAGATTTTCGCTGATTTCAAGATTTTAGCTTTCTAATATTTTGAATTGCAGATTTTGTTCTGTTTCAAGATTTTTGCTTTCCAAAATACTGAATTCTAGATTTTGGCTGATTTCGAGATTTTAGCTTTCCACAGTCCTGAATTCAAGATTTTGGCTGATTTCAAGATTTTAGCTTTCAAAAATCCTAAATTCAAGATTTTTGCTGACCTCAAGATTTAAGCTTTTCCAAAAATGCTGAATGCAAGATTTTGGGTGATTTTAAGATTTTAGCTTTTCAAATTATGTATTTAAGATTTTGTTTGATTTCAAGATCTTAGCTTTGCAAAATCTTGAAAGCCATTATTTTCTCTGGTTTCAAGACTTTAGCTTTCCAAAATCCTGAATTCAACATTTTGGCTAATTTTAAGATTTTTCCTTTGCAAAATCCTCAATTGAAGATTTTGGCTGATTTCAAGGCTGAAGCTTTCCAAAATGCAGAACTTAAGACTTTGGCTCATTTCAAGATTTTAGCTTTTCAAAATCCTAAACTCACGATTTTAGCTTTCCGAAATCCTGAATTCCAGATTTTGGCTGATTTTATCATTTTAGCTTTCCAAAATCCTGAATTCAAGATTTCGGGTGATTTCAAGATTTTATCTTTCCAAAATCCTGAATTGAAGATATTGACTGCTTTCAAGATTTTAGCTTTCCAAAATACTGAATTCCAGATTTTTGCTGATTTTAAGATTTTAGCTTTCCAAAATCGTAAACTTAGGATTTTAGCTTTTCAAAATCCTGACTTCCAGATTTTGACTGATTTTAACATTTTAGCTTTGCAAAATCCTCAGTTCAAGATTTTGGCTGATTTGAAGATTTTAGCTTTCGCAAATTCTGTATTTAAGATTTTGGCTGATTTGATGATTGTAGCTTTCGAAAATCTTGAATTCCAGATTGTGTCTGGTTTGAAGATTTTAGCTTTCCAAAATCGTGAATTCAAGATTTTCGCTGATTTCAAGATTTTTGCCTTTTAACATCCTTATTTCAAGATTTTTGCTGATTTCACGATCTTAACTTTGCAAAATCCTGAATTCCTTATTTCCGCTGACTTTAAGATTTTAGCTTTCCAAAGTCCTCAATTCCAGATTTTGGCTGATTTCAAGATTTTAGCTTTCCAAAATCCTGAATTACAGATTTTGGCTGATTTCAAGATTTTAGCTTTCCAAAATCCTTAATTCAAGATTTTAGCTTTCCGAAATCCTGAATTCCAGATTTTGGATGATATTTTCATTTTAGTTTTTCAAAATCCTGAATTCAAGATTTTGGCTGATTTCAAGATTTAACTTTCCAAAATCCTGAATTCAAGATTTTAGCTTTTCAAAATCCTGAATTTAAGATTTTGGCTGACTTTAAGATTTTAGCTTTTAAAAATCCTGAATACAAGGTTTTGGCTGATTTCAAAATTGTAGCTTGCCAAAATCTTGAATTCAAGATTTTTGCTGTTCTCAAGAGTTTAGCTTTCCAAAATCCTTAATTCAAGATTTTGGCTGATTTTAAGATTTTAGCTTTCCAAAATCCTGAATTTAAGATTTTGGCTGATTTCAAGATTTTAGCTATCTAAAATCTTGAATTCCAGATTTTCTCTGGTTTCAAGATCTTAGCTTTCCAAACTCCTGAATTCAAGATTTTGTCATATTTTAAGATTTTATTTTTCCAAAATCTTGAATTCTAGATTTTGTGTTGTTTCAAGAATTTAGCTTTCCAAAATCCTGTATTCCAGATTTTTTCTAATTTCAAGATTTTAGCTTTCCAAAATCCTGTATTCTAGATTTTGGTTGATTTCAAGGTTTTAGCTTTCCAAAATGCTAAATTTAAGATTTTTGGCTGATTTTAAGATGTTAGCTTTCCATGATCTTGACTTCCAGATTTTGTCTGGTTTCCAGATTTTATGTTTTCAAAATCCTGAATTCAAGATTTTCGCTTTCCAAAATCCTTAATTCAAGATTTTGGTTGATTTTAAGATTTCATCTTCCCAAAATCCTGAATTTAAGATTTTGGGTGATTTGAAGATTTTAGCTTTCGAAAATCTTGAATTCCAGATTTTGTCTGGTTTCAGATGAGTTTACCACATGGCCACTGTATTTTTTGATGCTATCATTCCAAAATTGTCTTCTGAATTTCGAAATCCCATTTGCAATGTTAGCTTTTATTTCGTTTTTTCTTTAAGTTTTTAATTTGTTTTCCATGAATATTTTCTGGTCTTAAATTCTCCAACTAGATTTTTTGGAATTTGTGATCGACCCTCCGTGTGTTGCCTCAACGCCCCGTTTTTTACTGTATGATTGTTGATATGTTTTTAGCTTCTTGTATTTAGTCTTTTTCATTCCGTAAATATCTTGCCTCGTTTGAATTTTCGCATTTTGCATTCTGTAATATTCTGGCCTCTATTTCATGTTTTTTGTTTTTTATCTATTCCGTGTTTTGCTTTTGCCCCATGGGGTAAGAATTTTTGGTACACATCGATTCGAGAAATTTGGTTTGTGACGTCAGCGCCATCTTCCGCATAGACATACCGAAAATCTTTCCTTGGAGGGAAACTGCCCGCTCTTTGTCGGCTGCATCTTATCGCTAAATGAAGTTGCTTTATCTATGTTATCTCGGATTTGTTCTGTCAAATGTCCATTCTCTATTTCTTTATTTTTTTTAAAAAAAGTTGCCTCGATTTAAAGTCTGGTGCAGTCATGGTTCAATGGCGGGAAAAGGTCACATGACCTAAAAAGACGGGAAATTTGGTAGTTTCATTCCGAATCATCTGGCATTATGGCGGATCTGGTTCAATTGGATTATGAAGGCAAAAGTATGTGATTGACACCAATGAATCTTAGCAAAACAACAATTACTCGATTTTTCAAGGTGCATGAAGACGGTTTGCACCTTAAAATCGTAAAACACGGCAAGTGCAAAAATGTATTCAAAGTAGACAGACTGCAAATTATAGTAGTTGCTAAAAAATATATCTACGTGTCCCAACTGTTCGTCAGTAGGATGCCTAAAATGCGTGCAATTCCACAGTTGGTTTCGGTTCCATTAAATCCTATACCAATTACAGAACATTTTAGGAGGAGCCACCCACCGTGTGAGCACAGTCGCAGACAACACATGTAAGTGAGGAAAATAACGCAAAGCAAAACTAAGACGTTATAAAACGAACCACCTGTACACGCAACGTAAATAAGTAAATAAATAATGCACGCGCCCACCGGAAAGGTGTGGTTTATTTAACAATTATTCCACGAGGGCGCGTTGGATGAGGTGATAGAGAGCCAACGAGGCGCGTAGCGCCCAGTTGGCTATAATCATCTCGTATCCAACAAGCGCGAGTGGAATAATTGTTTTATTAAAAACGCCCACAAAATCTCGTTGAATCTCCCCGACTAGAACAAACTGGAAAACACAAGGGACTTCCGCTATTCACAAGTCACACGTCTATCAAAACTGTCGACGCGCGAACGGACTCGCCTGGACTGCATGAATGAAAAATCAAGACATTGTAGCGATGAACATTAGTTTTTTAAAAACTCATCGGGATTCTAGGATTTTACACAGCAGAACAGCTAAAAAATCCTGGCAGATAATGTGAAGGAAAATAATTTTTAAGTGACAGCCGTCGAAATTACTGTGAATTTGGATTTTCGGTGCAGTTATAAAAGTACGAACAACGGAGAAACACTATTACCTCGGTCGCTTGTTATGAAGTTGTTTGAAGACACAAGCTGGTTTTGTTGAACGAGAAAAGAAGCTATACTGCCGCCTCGATTGCTCTAGTGAATCACTGCATAGCCTGTATTTGTAGCTGGTTACTTGTGATTTATATTCTTGATGTCGGATAAACAAGCCGCAGTTATCTATCGGCGAGTGACTCGATCGGCGAATGGCTTCGCGATCATGAAGAAACAACACTTGTCTTCTTTCGTAGCTGTTCAAGGTACTTTAGTTCCATGTGTTTTCCTGTGTTTTTCGACAAACTTTCAAACAAGTTCTTGTGGCTTTTTTGTTTTTTTTTGTCTTTTTCTTCCGATGAAATTGTATTTCTAGTATCCTAACAAATGAATTAAAACAATTTGCTTCGGGCGCCGTTCTATCCTTCGCGAAAAAAAATCTCAGCTAGCTTCCAATATTAAATTGACGCGTACACCGACCATATATGGAGAGCATGGTATAATAGCTCATATACCGTAACGGCTAAGCCAATCAAAATGCTAGAATTGCATTATCCAATGATTCAGTTTTTAATAATATTTATTATTTATTTATTTATTTAGTCACTCACAAAACCTTATACAACATGAATAAAAGTTGTTTATTAAATTATATAATTAATGTGACAAGGAAGCCTAACGAAGCTTGAAGCTTATATTAATAGGTTTCCTTCAGCTACCTAGTGAACCAAATTCATGGCTGAGTGCAGAGTGAACAAGATCAGAAAATTAAGCGACGGATCGACTGTCAGTGAGATAATTCTTTAAATTTTTTCTAAAAACAAATATAGAACGAGAGCTAATTAGTGAAACAGGCAGGAATTCCAGATTTTAGGTCCTCGGTAAAGGATACTGAATTGCTTTATATTTGTTCTACAAAAATGAGGTCTATACTGAGAGGCTAGTCGAGTTTCGTATTGATGGACTTGATTACTACTTAAGAACAAGTCATGAAAGCTACTAGGCAAAAGATTATAGTGATAAGAATACATAAAGGTAGCGACAGAAAATGAATTAATACTAAATATGTCAAGGACTTTAAGCTGGCTAAATAAAGGGGCGGTATTTGCTAGATAGTGAGCTTTTGTTATGAGCCGCACTAGACGCTTTTGCAAATAGGTAAATACAGTTTAGGTTGGAACAGTAGGTGGAGGACCAGGCGACATGACAGTATGTTAAGAAAGGATATACAAAGGAGTAATACGAGGTCATCAAAGTTTGGGATGATAGGTAAAAGCGGCCTTTCGCAATAATTCCCACACTTTTCGAATTTTTTTTTGAGACAAAATCAATATATGGTTCCTAGAGAGATGTTGATCAATAAGAACACCTAAAAATTTTGTCTCCGTGACTTGCTTGATCACAGTATTTTCCAGAGTAAGAGGGACATTAACATTGACTTTTTTTTTGCCTTGGATGAAAAATCATAAAATTTGTTTTTTAGTCAAATTTAGAGATAACTTATTCACTTTAAGCCAAA
>OZ037788.1:17280413-17350413 GCA_964035525.1 Porites cylindrica | reverse complement strand
TGAGACTTGTAGTTCTTGACGCTCAGGGGCAGCCGATTATGGATTCCTCCCATACAAGAAGTAAGCTATTATATTCTGTTTATTCATTCCTCGTTCCTGCGATCCTATTAAGTTTTTTTTCTTTTCGGAAAAAGAAACCGTAGGCATTTTCGTACTATTTGTCTGCAATGATTCAGTCAGTTCCAAGCATCGTTACCCCCGACATTTTTCAAGCACTCGTCAGCAGGATATGTGAGTTCACAGAGTGGGATGTGTACCCAGGAAAGGGTTATTCGTGTTGTTAAATTTCATATTTTGTATTTCCTTTGAAAAGGGAAATATATATGGTATAGTAAACAAAGAGTACAAGACTTTTTTTAGAGATGCTTAGTTCAAAGAGAAATATTTGACAATTCTAAACTTCAGGTTTTATAATTATATTTTTTTCACCTTTATGACTTCATTCATTTATGACACAGATTTTCCATGGAGCTTCTTTCTAGAAAACATTGTGTTTCATTGTTCCCAGGGTGGGGCAATAAGACATACTGGTATTTCTGTAAGGCATTTTTTTTTGTATGAACCTGCTTGCTCCCCACCCCATGTTTACAGCTTCCTTTAGAAAAAAGGACAAATACCTGATTTAAAAGTAATACTTCACCATATTTTACTTCCCAGAAGAGGAATTTTGTGCCTCACAACGAACATTTAGAGCTATGTCCCAACAAACGTTTCGAAAATGGAAGCCACGGGTGTGGGCTGCATTGAGTACAGGACTCTACACCCTGGATTATGAGGAGGTGCCAGAGGAGACATTGGTGGACCACCAACATTTCTCCTTGGAACCCACTGTAAGTTTCTTTTAAAGATGTCTAGTCACAGAAACCTCGAGTTTTTCATTACGTAGTTCATTACAGCAATGGAGTACTAAAGTGATGACGTCATAAACATAAAATTTCTGAAATTATGGGATTTGTTAGGATATTCTGAAAGAACAATGTCCAAGAGGCCTACTTGCCAAAAATGAGCATTTCCGGGCAAATTGTCTCTGAGATCGTAGCCCAGTTATGCTTAGAAAACTCCATACAAACCCTTCTAAATTTTTTTGGGGTCGACCCAATTTGCATACGCTCGACATACGCACGCTGACGCATGAACTAATTGTTAATTGAAGGTGACTTTTTTCAAATAATTCTGCTTATCGGTTCCAGATTCTCACGTTTTAGCCTCGCTCACAAGTTACTTCCAGGCACCTCGTTCTAACTCTATGGAATCGAGGCAACATAATTACCGTATAGTAAATACGTTGAATTCCAAATACGGTGCGTAAATAATCAATGATCATGGAATCGAGGCAACATAATTCCAGAATGCACATACCGTAAAAAAAGGAACATAGAATCGAGGCAACATAATTCCAGAATGGGAAATGTAGAATTTAAATACCGTAATTGAAAGAAGGAACATGGAATCGAGGCAACATAATTCCAAAATGCAGAATGCAAATGTCGTAAATAAAACTAGAATCATGAAATCGAGGCAGCATAATTCCATAATTCAGAATGCACATAGCGTAAAAAGAAAAAGGAACATAGAATCGAGGCAACATAACTCCAGAATAGGGATGGAGAATTCAAATACCGTAAATGAAACAAGGAACATGGAATCGAGGCAACATAATTCCAAATGCGGAATGCCAAATGTCGTAAATATAGAAAATGCACAATGCAATGACGGTAAATGAACAACCAGCACAGAATCAAGGCACCGTAACTCTAGAATGCTAAATACCGTGAATAAAAAACAAATGGAATAAAAGCATACAAGGAATGGCCATGTGTGACACTTATTGGAGTTTTACCTGTATTGAGGTGTTAGGTTTTAGGCAGTTGGCACATCAGGCGTTGGAAGGTGATCGGTACATGCGCAGCGCATATCTCATGTAATCTCATGGTTACTCAACAGATCGGTAGAATTATCATGGAACTTCCACTTCCAGGTAAGTGTCGTTCAATTATAAATTTTCAGGGAACGTTTGGTGCTCGGTACGTACGCACGTTCTTTTGTGTTTGCCATTTATTTTTTTCTTGAATGTTTTATTTCGGTACTTTATAAAGAAGGAAATATTTTAAAAGCGCGATTTGATCGCTTACGCTAGAAAATTTTAACTTAACTTAAACTTATTTTGCATTTCACTTTCTTATTTTTATAATCATAAGAGCAACCTCGCATCCAATTCCTCGCCCATCAATTAGTGGCCGCAGCCGAGTTCTTAGCCCACCAGTAACTAGTGCTAAGCCCGCGTGACTCTGTCGGAGGAAACATCAAGCCAGAAAGTTAGATAGAAAGGTAATGCAAAGAGATATAACTCTTACCAGGAAAGAGAACTCGGAGTCTTTCACTAATAGATTTGTAGGAAAACCCTCGTTCAACAAGCTCTCGTATAAACGCCTCGTCCACTAAGCCCGCTAAACTCATTTTGAAGGTGCCTTTTTTGAAATAATTCTGCTTATCGGTTCCAGTTTCTCACGCTTTAGCCTTACTCACAAGCTATTTCCAGGCCGGCTCGTTCTAACTCTATGGAATCGAGTCAACATAAATACCGTGTAGTAAATACGTTGAATTCCAAATACGGTGCGTAAATCAGCAGTGATTATGGAATCGAGGCGACATAATTCCAGAATGCACATACCGTGAAAAAAAGGAACATAGAATCGAGACAATATAATTCCAGAATGGGGAATGCAGAATTTCAAATACCGTAAATGAAAGAAGGAACATGGAATCGAGGCAACATAATTCCAAAATGCAGAATGCAAATGTCGTAAATAAAACTAGAACCACGAAATCGAGGCAGCATAATTCCATAATTCAGAATGCACATACCGTAAAAAGAAAAAGGAACATAGAATTGAGGCAACATAATTCCAGAATGGGGAATGCAGAATTCAAATACCGTAAACGAAACAAGGAACATGGAATCGAGGCAACATAATTCCAAAATGCGGAATGCCAAACGTCGTATATAAAACTAGAATCATGAAATCGAGGCAACATAATTCCTGAAAGCATAGAATCAAGGCACCATAACTCTAATAAATATGCTAAATACCATAAATAAAAAAAATGGAAGAAAGCATACAAGGAATGGCCATTTGTGACACTTATTGAAAACGCCGCTGAGTAACTGACTTGACATCCTTTCGAACTTGAATGCTGTTCATCAACTTAACCGTTACGCAACTGAGGTGCATCTGAAAAGACGAGACCTCTTGGGAGCTCGCCTCTTGCTGTTTTTGTTCTCTAGCATCCTCGGAGACCCAGGGGCGGTCAGTCGGGCCGGGTTAAGGTAACTCGAGCAGTTTTTTTTGGAGGGGGTACCATCCTCCTTTGCAGCTCTCTGGTATCCCCACCTTTACTTTTATCGTAAGTCTAACACATAGAATGGATAACATAGATCCATCTACAATATAACATGAAATTCTTGGCGATCGGAGTAAATGTCACGTGGTTATAATGCCACGCCCCCTTGAGGTCTGAGTCCAAAATCTGCTGTTGCCTGCATTTTTTCATGAAAATCTCTCGGGTAAGTAAACATTGAAGACTTTTAGCGTTTTGGCTGAGTTTGTGCTTTGGGAGTTGTCTATTGTTTCTAGTCTGTCATGATACAGCATTCTTGTCCAGCACGCGTGCAATGACCGCGCTTGGCTGACTTCCGAATGCTCACCGAGATATGATAATTTTGGTACAGTGAGACAGGCCATCGCGTGATACGTAGAGGTTTAACTCACAATTTTTAATCAATTCTCGTGCTTCTTGTGCCTTTGCAAAAAAATCAAGAAGTGCTACACACTAAACCTACTTACTATTAAAAAAATATCATTTTTTTTATAGGTTTAATGCAAGCCAATAATTAAATCAACTCATGACGGGAATCCCTTCTATTTTCTCATACTAAATTATCATATCTCGCTGAGCTCGCTGATTTGGGTCTTTGCGATTTTGGTGAAACTCTGTTTAGCGCAAGGCACTAATGCGCACTATGTGTAGCCGAGAGATTTTCACGAAAGAATGCCGGCAACAGCAGATTTTCGACTTAGACCTCAAGCGGGCGTGGCATTATAACCACGTGACATTTACTCCGATCGCCAAAAAGTTTATGTTATATTGTAGATTGATCTATATGTTATCCATTCTATGTGTTAGACTTACGATAAAAGTAAAGGTGGGAATACCAGAGAGCTTCAAAGTAGGATGGTACCCCCCCCCCCCCCCCAAAAAAAAAAAAAAACAACTGGGTCGAGTCACCTTAAAAGGCGCGACAAAAGTTTTCAAGCACAGGCAGAAAAGCCTCTGGGTACCGACTCTCACCGGACCATTTCCAAACGGTCAAGAGAATGCTGGCTCCTGATTGGGCACAAAAAATGCTTTGTATTATTGTGCCCAATCGGCGAACAGTTTCTCCTGAGTTCTTTTCGTGAGTTCGTACACGACGGCTATTATCTCGCCACAGTCAGAAACTAAGGAACTACCGATGAGTCGAAAAACGTTTCGGATGCTATCAGCAGGAGCAATTCAATTTGCACTGAGAAAATTCTGTTTCTGACGGATCACAATGTATCGTAAATAATAGGAAGTTTAAGATGAAGCGGCGACGAGAAAGTATTAAAGAAATAGCTTGACAAGGCACAACAACAACTTTGCACGTGCATCACGCTTTTTTGCATATTTCTTTGTCAGTGCACGCCTACCATGTGAAAATGCCTAATTTCCCGTTCTGTGAAGGACGTAAACAAACAATGACAAGTTAAATTTTCTTTCTCTTTATGAACTTGGATATGGTTGATAGAAATTCAGCTCCAGAAGAGTTCGCTTGCATTTGACAAAGTAAGTGAGTTGGAATAATCACGATAGAGACTGAAAAAATCTGAGTTCACTCTTCATGCGACGTTTTAGTGGTTGTCCTGTCGTGGCATATTTAACTCCTTAATATTTACGAAGGCGTGATCGATTCAAGCGTGAATACCGGTTGTAAGCTTAGTTTTCGTGTAGACAGTGGTTGTCTTTACACTAGGCTGTTAAGTAAGACTTAATAGCTGCTACGTTTTACTTAACCAAAAAATGCGTTTGTGAAGGCCTAAGCAAAATCTCAAGTAACTTTACTTTGCATCTCCTTAAAGTCGGAAAGTTGAGACGATTCAAGAAAGTTTCAAGTGACTTGAAAACCATCCTTAAAACCGACTTAGCGAACTTGCGGTTTCCAAGCCTTCAGAAAGGCGAAGCATGTCAATCAATCTTAATTACGTTGCGTGGGAAAACCTGAAGTAAAAAAGACCGGCTGTGTGTGAAGCTTTCTTTTACTTGAAGAATTTAGAATTTACTTGTCTTGAAATGTTTCTTAGCTTATTTAGGCTCTAGTGTAAAGACTACCAGTATTTTGAAATGTAGCGTTTATATCAAACTGAAAGATTCCTGACTGCGTGCATTTCTTTGGTGCATGAGCCAGACAAGCCGTGATCGAGTCAATAGCCGTCGTGTACGAACTCACGAAAAGAACTCAGGAGATGCTATTCGTGATTGGGCACAATAATACAAAGCATATTTTGTGCCCAATCATGACCCAGCATTCGCTTGACCGTTTGGAAATGGTCCGGTGAGAGTCAGTACCCAGGGGCTCTTCCGCCCATGCTTAAAAACTTTCGTCGCGCCTTTTAACCCCGCCCGACTGACTGCCCCTGGGTCTCCGAGGATGGTTCTCTCGAAGAACTAACACTTTGGTCATTTCACGTTGCAGTTGATGGAGAACAGCAAAGAAACTTACAGAAATGCGTAAACCCGACTAAATCTATTTTTTGTGCTTGTTACTGTTGTTTTTGTTCCTTTATTAACCTTCCGTCGAAGCCTTCGTAGTTTCGCAAGGTCCCTAATAACAGCACTGCAGTCACGCCAAAGTATTCCCATGCAACGATGGACAGATCACCGTGGTTAGTAATCTTTTACCACGCTTCAGGTGCATAAAGAGTACAACTTTGGTGTTGGTGTTGGAAAGGGTGTAATGGCGGCTGAGATCTCATCTCTTGCCACCCATCTTGTCTATTTTGTTGTAAAGAGGGAGAACTTGAGCAATATTATCACGAACGTTCGTGAGAGCAAAAAGGTCAACAACCAACTACAGACAGGCGGGTTACCCGAGGGTTACCTAACCTAGCTGGGGTCCCCGCCTCCATCTAAGCGGGCCCTTAATCTCTATAGACAAGAACTGGATTGAAACAGGTTAGGTCAGGATGTGCTTCTGGTTACCAGTTATGTAGAAACTTGTTTAGGCTCGCGGGGTAGTAACGTACGGGCCTGATTACACGAAGCAAAAGTCATCTTTGTGACTGGACGACAACCGAGCCATCCCGGTATTGTGATACCATCCCAGCTAACTGGGATGAAAATTGTCCATGTAATCATACTAGCCAGGCCATCCCGGCAAACCTACAAGCAAAGGGGTAGTGGGCAACACAAAACTTTATATATGTACGTAAACATAGCAGCTCTGGGCTGTCCCACCCCATGTAATATCGGGGTAAAAGTCACCTCAGCAACCCGTCAAACCGGGCCAGCCTAGATTAGGTAATCAGCCCCTATTACATTGCGATTGCTTACCTTTATTGCCAGCCATCCTAGAATAGCATGGGTCATAGCGATTTATATAAAAGTCAGCATTAACGGGAGAGCCTCTCAACTGAGTTGATGACAGCTAATCAAAATAACATACCTAGGGGTAAACTTATTAATAGATTACTACTATGTAGAGGTCTATGGAATGGACATTCTAAAAGGAGATATAAAAGAAATTTGAGTACCCTGACCGGACAAGACGAGTGGATCTATGTACTGAGTATGCACCTAAAATTTATTACAATATGCATAACCTAAAAACAATACTTGCACATTGTGAAAGAACTTTAAAATTCATACAACAACATAACTCATCTGCCGGTGATTCAAACTAACCAGTTTTAGAGTAAATTAATGTGTCTTCAGGTGTGTTCCTTGTTTATGTTCATGCATTTGCTGATTACTTTGTGGTTAAATTTTGTTTATGGTATTCAAATAAATATTAATCACTTGTGCTGTGTAAAGAGAATAGAGTCTGGACCAGGCGTTTTTCGCACTGCAGCTAAGTAAGAATATTCATGTGAATTAGATATATTAAAGCCGGACACCCCGCTTGACACCAATGATGTACTGCCCAAGCTACTTGTATGAAAAGTTGATGATTCTGAAGTTGCAATAGGTTTTAAAGGTGGAGGTTTACTTAGCATGCTGCTGATTAACTTTGGTTTTCCACTAGGAAGCATTTTTAGCTTTTTAGAAGGAGGTTCACTACCGGAGTCTGGACCTGACACTATAACGGATGTTGGTACACACGATTGCTGCTGCTGCATGAGTCTGTTAGGAGATTTATCACTGGCATCTCCTCTTGTCAGGGTAACAGACACAGAGTTGGAATTTGAAACATTTATAGTGAGACCAGTGCTTTGTGCTGAGGTAGGTGCTGCCACTGTATGTACAGCATAAGGCTGTGTTGCTACTGGCTGATGGCTTTGGCTCTGAGTAGAAACAGGACTTGCTCCATTTCCTGGTCGTGCTTTTGATGAGAAGTTGTGTGGACTGGAAGCACGACTAGATGCTGCACTTTCGTTTTCATCCAGAAACCTGTCCATGTAATCCCTAATAAAAACGCAAAAATGAGGTAAAATCAATATAAAAATATATAAATAAAAAGATAAAAACAGATACGACTAAGGCAACCATTGCATCAATTTATCTCCAAGAAACGGAGATTTATTTTTTTCCGGTTTGGTCTACTGATCACACGTATCCGGTATAAACAGTCACTGAAAACGCATCTTTTCAAAAATAAAGGTTTTCGAATATGATGATGTCATTCGTCACACAGCGCATGCCCTGTACGATACGCAATCGTATCTCCACCGTCTCAGCGTTTTCGTGTGGTCAGGTGAAAACGATTCGAATACGCTACGTGTGAACACCTTTTTTTTTCAAAACGGAGGAAAAAATCTCAGTTTTCAAAAATAATTGGATTCGTGTGCACGAGGCCAAACACAGCCGAGGCCCTGTTTACAAGGAGGGAGGGTAACCCTAGTGCTAGGGTAACCCTAACTGTGAAATTTGCTTGTAAACCAGAGCTAGTTTTAGCCCGCTTGCTAGGGTAACCTTAGCACGACGGTAACCCTCTCTTAAGTTTCTAAAACAACAAAGTATAATCAAATTACAATCCTTCCAATACATACATTTACATAAAAATACATTTATTTATTTATTCATTTATCTTCCTATTTATTTGACAAAGAATGTTGACGTCCCCACCGGCGGGAAGAGCTCATCTGTGCTAGCCCAGCATTAACAATAATAAAATAATAATAGGCTGTATTTAAAGAGGGTAAAACACTTAACAGTAGTCCTAAGACACTGATGACTCTGTGGCCCTCAAAACAATTACAAATATAGACTCTACAACTAAAAACTATAAAATATACTATTTTCAAAGATAATTTAGGATAAAATATAATAAATAATTGCTAAAAAGACATTATGACTAAGATAGATAAAAACAACATAAAACGTATATACAATTATAGTCTAAGGAGAGCATCGCAGCCTTTTGTTCAGCTAGAAAGGATTTAAAAACGTTATACTTAAAACTTGCTAGCGAGCCATTATTTCTTATATTGGCATTCATGCAATTCCAGTCCTTTATAGGGAAGCTCTGGCGCCCGAAGCGCGCCTGCGGAGCACCATGGTTAGGTAAATCTACCCATCCCAGAAAATTTGGTAATCACGTGACCGGACACCGCCCGTCCGTCCGCACCACAGGGAAACCAATGTTCAATCTCTTTCTAGCTAGTTTGAGCACAGGAAGACTGATATTGCACACACATTGTACATCAATGTTGTGATCAATTGACAGCTGTCAAAACAGGGTATCCGCTGATCAGTATCACCTGACCATATCGCGGGCTCAGGTGTCGACCCATCGAGGTCGAGTATCTTTTTGAAGTTATCCGCTGACAAGTCACTAGTTTTCAAATGATCGCAGGCTCAAGTTTATTTTTCTTAATTCATATGAAATATGTTGTGTTTTATATGTGCCGCACAATTAAAATTTTGATTTCAAACAGACCTCGGAAGCTAGAATTCAGCCAGTTTTTACAGGCAGGGAAGACATGCCAGTTGCTTTTGACTTTTCTCACCAAGGTCACGCGCTGGTCACGCTCTACGTCCAATTTTTATGCTCTGATTGGTCAAAATTTGACCGGTTAGTTCATGTGGAAAATTTATGCTGCATCTTGAAACTTGTTTACTTTGAGAGCTGAAGCTGACAGTTTTGTGTCAGTTTGTGATGTTTTTAACTGTCTTTTTCCACTGGATGTACAAAATGAAATTCTGCTGCTATCAAGAAGCTTCAAGAGTCCTCTGTTTATTGGGGTTTTGGTTGAGAAATACGTCGCTTGACAAAGTCAGAAATCTGATTTCGGATGGCATCGTTTTCGTTTTTCACCTTGCTTGATGCGTATTAAAAAGAGGGTTGAAAAGTCTGCAGCGATTCTGGCCTTACTTGATAGTTTTCAGTGCATCTCGAATGGTAAGCCTGAGTAATTATTGTATTTGGTGTTTGTTTTTTATATCTAATTTAATGAAGTCGGGCGCAGTTTATGCGGCTATTTAGTTTATGCACGTTTGTAAGATTTGAGACAATGATCTGACCGAGTACCAGGTTTGATTATAAGCTTATAGAACTTTAAAAAGCCTTGAGACATTTTATCACCGCAAACAGAAAGAAAACGTTTCAAAGAATATTTAGCTATAATTCTGGCTGTAAAAGGAAGCTTTGAGCAATTTTCTGCCTCAAGTTCATCTTTGAAAAAAGCAAACACCGGGAAGCCGGCTTAAAACATAAACAAGGATTTTCTTTAATACTTGTCTTCGTAAATGAAAATTCTTGTCTCTGTATATGTTTCACCGCATTATTTTCCTTTTATTGATTGTTAGTGGTCTCTTTTGTAATTTTAATCGCTGTGTCGTTTGTTTTCAGTCGCTCATGAACATCGCTTGCAGGAGTACTCAAAATGCCGCGCGTATCAAACGAAGAAGAGCTAAGATTACACATCGTTATAAAACCATTAAACAAAAAATAAACATAAAAAATGAATTCTTTATCACGTTGGAGCGTATAACTCTATTAATCTTGATTTAAACACTCGACTTTGGCGCTTGTGAAAAGTGAGAACCGGCTAGCCGTATATGTAGGTGATTCTGGAAATTTTTTTACTAAAAGCACACGCGTGCTTCGATCGTCCTGAATCTTGAGTGAGTCCGGGGAGTGAGTGCAATTTGTATTGCAAAATTGTGAAATACTGCATTCTGTCCGAGGTCTGTATGATAAAAACAGCGCCTCATGGTACTGTTTCACCTCAGATGTGATGTATAAAAAGTATAAAAGGTTGGTTTACACGTCCCCAGATTTGTTGGCAAGATTTTGTAAAGTAAATTATAAACTTGTCGAACGCAAAAAATTCGGCCTGATTTGTTTTCCAAGAATTTGTTTTCCAGGCCTACTCTATTGTGATCAAGAGCCATTATGGCTCTTAAATGTGATCGAAGATGATTGCTATTCTTTGGGTGTACATACATAAAGGCTATCAACTCGATCTAAGATTAAGTTCACTCTTAGCTTGGACTGTTTGCAAATTATTTTTCTCTAAAATGACTTAGCCTTTCCCTTAAAAGTCAGATGAATGTGCTCTAAAGTTAACTGATTGAATACAATTGCAAGTTTATTGTTTATTGTTTAAATTAAAAAATTCGAGTTAATAGGAGCTTCGCTTTTAGCCCTGGCTAAATCTGTATATTAGTCCTAATAGTGAAAGTACGACCTCCTTCTGTTTTTCGTTTATACTTGGGGCACACCAAATTTATGTTTGAATGTCTAGTGGCTCGATTATGAATTTCTGAATTTCTGACTAATAGACTATTCAAATAACTAGGCGTAATATAATTGTGGACCCGCTTATACACTAGTGCGCATCTCTTTATTAGAGAATGTTTAGTAAAAGGGAGCCAGTTTAAATTATTGAATAATATGACTGATGGTGTAAGTCTTTCAGCATCGAGTATAATGCGTGCCGCTCTTTTTCGAAGTTTTAAAATACTTTGAAGATGTTCGGCATTGCAGCTGTCCTATATCATGCTCCCATAGAGGGTGGGCTTTATAACGCCATTGTAATAGGTTTCCCTTTGACGTTGCTTAAGAAACGGGCTAATATGCTTCAAGAGTCCTATGCCTTTGGAGCATTAAAAAGAACAAGTGATAAAAGTCCTTAATTGTTTAAAACCTACCAGTGATATTTTCTATTATTTTTTAAGACTTCCCAGTAAAATAAATAGTATTCTTCATAGCTAAGGGTTCCGGCCGCCCCTTTCTGAATTTTCTCGATCCGCCCCGCTTATGTAGTCTGGAGAATTTGATTGATGATATTAGGGTTTAAACACTTATCTGCCCCTATGCGTACAATTTCTTTTCACTGACAAAAAAAATAATAAAATGTTATGACATGCAACGACTAGGGACTATTAGACTGTCCTTATATACCAACAGAGTTTTTACTTCGCAAAGCGAGGTTTATAATTTTGCCGCGCGCCCAGTGCACAGTTCGGGCGTGGAGCATAGCGGCTTGCAAACTCGGGTGGTATTTCATTACTACCCTCCGCACAGCGCACTAAACGCCGAATACATAACGCGACAACAGAATGGAGTGTGACTCGTGCTGGATGTCTAATGGATAGTAAGGACCAGCGCTTTATTAACGAAATATCTATACGTAGTGACAACATAGTCGGGATAACAATGCACAAAAAGTACATAACAATTACTATTCAATAATATTCAACAATAATTAACAAATAATCTTTAAAAAACGTCAAAATTATGAATTCATATAAACTCTAAGATCTACCTGGACACGCAGACATGAAGCAAACATGAAGGATGAAATATGAAATAGTCCCAAAGAAAAAATAATGAAAAGACAAGACAAAGAATTAAGGCTAAGAGAAAAACCTAGAAAAAACTGCATAGCAATGATACACTGCCCGGTACGGAAACCCAGAATAAAAAAACCCGGGAACGTGCTTCTCAATCGAAAGCGGCGTATTGATATCCGAGGTTAGAGCTAAACTAAGTTTAGTAATATTAAGTTCGGTAACAAACTAGCGGTTGTCAATAAAGACGAGATAACAAAAAAAAAAAAAAAAAAAAAGATAAAACATCGATATTTCTACAAATATTCATAACATGTCAACAAACATAATTATGTACCCTTACTGTAGAAATCTACAAAAGAAAAGATTCTCACCGTCGTGAGAACAATGCCACGAACCGTAATGAAAAGGCTTTTCAACTCACGGTGCAACGTTGAAAAGAATTTTTCCGCAACGCAATGTCGTCATCAAACGAGAAACTTGGTCGGCGTTGTCTGGACTGGCCGTTTTGGAGATCGAGAAATGCTTTTGGCGATTACTTTCCACGGCAGAAGTATTTTACAGAGAACAATAAAGCAATTTGGTCCAGCAGCCTCAAATGAATAAGAGCGGAAATCGAGACAAAAGGACATCTGTCAGTGCGTCTCACTTCGTAGACAATTATACACCTTAAGGTGTTTCGATACAGTTTTTCGGAAACCACACCAAGGATTTTTCAATCCCCTTAAAAGTTTTTTATCGCTGTCCGATCGCTGTGAAATTTTCACCAGTGATTGACTATCAATTAAAGTTTGTCAAAATGCAGTTTTCAGTTACATCGATATCACTACGACAACAATAGCAAAAAACTTTGAAATATGAAAAGCCAGCACAGGGAACTTAAAGTGTGGCATTAACCAAATAACCTCTGTGAGAAGTAAAAAAAATTCTGTATGCTTGAATTCAAATAACACGTAAATGTATTCTTGAAGAAATTCATCAGGCTAGTGAAGTTATTAAGTCGACTTAAATGTTCTTAGAAACATAGCTGGGAGAAAGCTGATAGGCTTCCTCGTCCCTGTTCATAGTAGGAGTGTTCGATCTAATACATATTCTTTCCTTGATCTATCGCTTAAACTTGTCGCTTTCCTGCTCAACTATTTCACTTGCTTCCCAATTCATAATATGATTGTTGTGACCGACGTGGTCTGTTATGGCTGATTTATGGTGTTCATTGGTAGAATCTCTGCGGGTGGATCTTGTGAAATTTCTGTCAGAGATCTTTTCTGCTTCCTTTCTGTGTTCTGTGATCCTGGTTCCCAGCTGTCTCCCTGTTTCACCGATATATACCTTTTCGCTTTCTCCCATATGGACACAAGTGATCTCCACCCCCAAACCAGGGGGGATGGGGCGTCTACAGAGTGATTTTGCGCGTTTATCGCAATAATTAACACCTTTAGAAGCCTATTTAAGGCTTCTGACACTTTTAATGTTTTTCAAGTTTTGATAAAGATGGCTGACAGTCATCGAAACTGTCAGCATCATTAAGACGTTAAGACTGGCTATGTTCTAAGAACATTTAAATCGACGTAAATGTATTTCAAACCTTACCTTTTTTCAATAGCCGTGATAATGTATTTAACAAAAAAGTTCTAAAACTGTGAAAGGTTTGAACCCAGGAGTCATTTCATAAGTAGGTTGAATATGATCGTCCGGGTCAAAGTAGTCTTGAATAGGACTGTTGTTGTTGACAGTGACTGACCTTTCGACAACCTGTGGAGTAGTCATCTTCAGAGTGAAAGTGAGTTTTATCACGTCAGTTGATGGTATTAAACTCTGGTTATTAATCTGATTGGTCAATTAAATCGCAATGTTATTGGTCGTCTGTCAGTAAAGCCGTGGTGTTATTGGCTATGAAGACTTGTAATTTCATTGGTTTGTTTCGATGAGTCTATTGTATAGTTAACGAGTCGTTTATTTTTAGTCAAATTGACCAGTTGTCCAGTCGTTCTCTTGGAGTTAGTTTTGCTCGATTCCGTCAATAAGTCGTTTGTACTGTGCCGGTAACTGTTCACAACGATTCAGTGGAGTTTGTTTGAAGTTAGTAAACCGGCTTTCTAAAGGGAGTCGTTGATAGTAGTCTGTAGAATACGTAATACGATTTGATGTTTTGCCTGTAAATGGTGCGCAGTAATGTGATTGTTGACATCACCATTTCTCGTCGTTCGTTTGTGTTCGGTTAAGTCGTGTGCTTAGGTTTCTACCGGTTTCACCAATAAGTAGCCTGGCAGTCGCAGCATTTCATTTTGTATACTGCTCCCTGTCTGTCCTCCGGTTTGTCTTTGTCCTAAACATAAGTAAGTAGTCGTCGTAAAATGATTATCGGTTTGTGTGCAACAGGTATATTGTAAGGTTGTACAGTACAAGTGCGATAGTTTCAGAGGTGCCTCTAATGTACGGTATAGTCCCTGTCGTAACAGCATGGCCAGAGTTCACGCTAGTCTGTGTTTTGGAATCAGCGTTACTGTGAGTGGTCCGTGTTGTAGTTGTTTTACTAAAAACGTTGTTTAGGTAGTCAGTCTCTTGCATGCTGCCAGGCGAATCGCAAACTGGTTGCGCTCGTCTCGTCAAAGTCCGTATAGTTGTACCCCTTATGAGAGGTCGAGTTGTACGATGACTGGTCTAGTAATCGGTCGGTAGGTGTCGGTTTTCTGTAAATGGTCGTTCGTAGTCTTGTTGTCGCGAGTGACCAAGCAGTAATGAAAAGGTCTTACAGCATTTTCCTCAATCTCCTTGGTAAACTGTGTGTCCGCGTTCTGTCTGTTAAGGGGTTCGTGAAAATTGTCCATTTCGTCTTTGTGTACAGTGGTGAATGTGTCACTACCACTACCTACAGATGACATCGCATCGAATGCGACCGGTGAAGAACAGCCGAATAGATTATCAAGGAAATCCTTCAAGTTCGCAGGTCGCGTCATAATGCTCGTTGACATGGCTTCTTATAATGTAACAGACGAAAGATTGCTATTGGTCAGTAATAATCATTTCCCCTGATTTTCCTCAACCGTTGTTATCTTTGTACTTGCCTGCGAGCAGAGGTTTCTCTCTTGCATGCAAAGCTTTTAGCGTTTTATACGAAGTCGCTCGCGTCGCTTGTCAGTTGCGTATTTGGTTTGTTAACTAAGCAACAGACAAGCGACGCGAACGACTTCGCAAACCCAAAAAGCCATGCAAGAGAGAACTGCTCACAGAATATCTCCGTACAGTTGTGGTTTACGCGTTCTCGGAGCACAAGGCTTAGTTTTACGCAACAGGCATTCTTTGCATACATACACTGAACTTTGGGTTTTTTCACGTTTTTGGTAGGAGCCTGATTATAATGCTGTGTCTTTTGAACGTCGGTTTATAAGTCAATCGCTTTGTAAATGTGATCGTAATTTATCACAGGAGAGTATAAGAAAAGCTCGATATTTTGAATACTTCTTTTTCTTTTTGCAACAGATCACAGGCATATTTTTTGCTCTTCTTGGAGCCGAGGGATAAACGAAAAGTCTCAGCTGAAGTCTCGCAAAGACATTTGTATTGCTTGCTCCAAATTTATCCGTGTTTTAAAAATGTTTTCCCGAATTGTAGGAGCGTGACATTGAAAGAGCGCGATACTGTCAACGGAACCGCGAATCCGTCAACACGAAGACATTTGACCAGTCAGAGCATGATACCAGAATCTGGTATCAAGGAACGGTGGCATCAAAGGCATGGTTCCAGGCTCCGCCGCCCTTTCCCCCTCCCCAGGCTACCGCTAGGCTCGCTTCGCTCACCGATATTTTTCCTATTTCGCCCCGTTTTTTGCCTTTTTCTCCCACTGCGGAACCTGGTGCCAGGCTAGGTTACTATACCTCTTTGGTTACGCTAGGTTGACGACACATTCACCGCTGTACACAAAGACGAACTCAACGATTTCATGAACACCTTAATAGCAAATGCCTTCCCTACCTGTAAAAAGGCTGACTTTTCGCGTCCGGGCGCTGGCTCATAAGCACAAAAATATTTCACGTGCTGTGTGCGGTAAAAAAATAATCTTGAGACTGCGATCAGTAGCGGCGGACCTCAAAAAAACACGCAACCTCAATGGGTCGAAACTGGAGCCCGCGTTAAGGTCATGTGATACTGGTCAGCGGATACCCTGTTTTGATAGCTGTCTTTGATGATAATATGAATGAGCAATACCAGCCCACACTAGCTTGCTATCAGCGTTTCTCGAATGGACAGAACCAAATGTTTTTAGCCACGGGGCTATGCTACTCCCCCCGAGGGGCTGACTCCTGACTTCTCCTTCAGCGTCTGTACGGTCGGCGTTAGGTCGTATTTGACGTCATAACCGAAATTTCAGTCTCGGATGGGTAGATTACCAAATGTTGTTTGCAATGGGGTTCCGCTATGAAGTAAATGTAGTTTTTTAACTATATAAAGGTCAATTTTTGAGCTTCGAGATGAATCGCTTGAACAAAAAACAATTTGAGTTCGTGTCATCTGCACTTTCACCCTGACTCAAATTACGGTAAAAAAATGTTATCGACCATTTAATCTGTTTTAATTTTTTTAAGTACTCGATGAAAAAAACGGTTTAACTTTACGAGGTCGCAAATTGGAAACGAACTAATTCCTTTTTTAATAGGTTAAAGAAAGACACCAAACTAAAAAGAAAGAATCTTGAAACGTCTAAATATTCCTATATTGAAGCACAATGCTCTTTCTCGAAGGGGAGCCTTGGGGACAAGGTCTAGTTTAACAGCACCTAAAAATGTAAGTTTGGCATGTACTTACGTGATTCCGGGATGGAAAGCGTATTTTTTCTTTGTTAAACGAGTCTGGCAAGCAAATGCATCATGTCTTTCTGTTTTCTTCCATAAATAATAGAATTGTACGATTTCTCCCACAGTCCTTGATATAACCTGATTTAATATTAAAACAATTCTTGAGATTACTGACAAAAGTAGCGTTCAGGGTACCATCCAAGAAAAAAAATCATCATTTTCGGGAAATATTTTTTTTGATGATAAGCTAAAGACCATCGAAAAATTTCTTTTACAAAAAAAGAAAAAAAGGCGATCATTATTACATCCAAACGCGGCGCAAGGATCTTTTTTCCCATCACAATCTTATTCTAATTAATGCAATTTTACAAAAAACTAACAATACTAAAAACTAAAAAACTAACGTAGTAAATAAAATAGAAGAAAAAGTCGATTAACTGTACTTCTTAGTAATCTCTATTTCACATGCTTTTATTTAATGTAACAAGTGTTTTTAGTATATACTAAAACAGTGGATAGTGTTTTCGTGCGCTCTGATTGGCCACTCAAAGTCGGGATATCCAGTGCTATTCACCGTTTCACCTTCAGCTCCTCCGAGCGAGCGACGCCAAACTCCCGTAAGTTACGAACAAAATGAGCTAAAATGGCTTTTCGGTTTGCTGCCGTAACAAACAAATAAATGTCACAAATAATCAAACAGGCTGTTCCCGAAATACACGAAGAAGTTGACGAAATTCGGTTTGGAAGTTTTTACAGGTAACGCTTTGTCTGTTTGACTTGAATTTATCGACAAAAGTAGCGAAAAAGGCTTGCGTTACTTTATTTAGCTGACACGGTCATAAATAAGTTTAAAACTAAATTTCATATTTTTTTACAGAGTGGTTTCAAATAGAAAGATAATTCACAACCCCTTTTGAAGAAATCTCCCCACAAGAGATAAACAAAAGCCTTCAAAAGTTTTATTTGTCGGCAAGAAAACGCGACGGCCGTTCGGTCATTTGCGCGCAAAAATTGTAATCGTTGGCAGCGGTAAAAATTATCAATTTTGTGCTCAATTATCTCACTGTTGTAGTATATACTTAAACAATTATTCATCACAGTGTCGGAGGCTAGTGGTGGATAATTTACCACTAGCCACCTCCACTTCAGTGAAAAAGGTGAAAGTTATCTAAGGTGAAATGATTCTCAATCAAAAATAACCAACTATCACAATGACTAGAAAATGGACATTCACCTTGTTTTTCTGTATTTGTCTGAAATCCTTTCCATAAACTCTTAGGCCTGAAAATGAAAGGAAAAAGAAAACAAAAACAACAAAACGCTATGGGGACGTACCCTTGGACACACAACAAAGTCAGCTCTCATCGGTAAAGATATAGAGGATATTACATGGCCACGCAACACTCGAAGATAAATTTCGTTTCTCCAGGCGGCCATCTAATGTTCTATTTATTATATAAACACCGATGAATGCGAAACCATTTCACTTAAATAGTTTTTTTTTTTTGCGGCGAAAGGCGCGATTTATTATGTTGCTATAGCAACGGTGATCTTTTCACATGTTATTTTCAAGTGTGAAGATATCCTGTTTTCGCGCGAAAGCTCACCTGGTATTTTATTGGTGTTTATATAATAATCACTTATCTTTGCCTCACCTAAAGGCTCCTAAAACAAATAAACTAGCAGTAGCCGTTGGCTACGAAGTGCGAACGAAAATGTGGGTTTATTTTGGCGATGTGATTGATGACAACCGCTTTCATAATTTTGTAGGTGAATCAGAGAAAGCCCTTTTAGTTCCAGTGTCAACAAAGGATCACTGAGGATCCTGAACATGGAAAGTGAATTGAACAACACTGTAAACAACGGTGAGGGTAAAGGACGGAAGGACTTTGTGGAATGGCATAATTAAGCGGAATGTACAATACAGCGTATGGAAAATGGCGCAAAGAAATAAATTAAAAAGAAAAGCACGGGCGCGTCTCTGCCGCGCCTTTTTTGCCCCCAATTTGAAGGTCGGAACGCTTTGCCGGTCCCTTTATTACTGCTTGCTCAACTCAACTAAGAACGATTGTTGAACGTGAAGTCGGCCTAGCTACAATTCTAGGGATTTTTAATACGGTGAACGAATCAGACCATATCAGCCTGTGTACAGACACCCCCCTCCCGTGTCTCTCCCCGATTTTTCCTGAGAGGAGGAGAGCGTCGGTACACAGGCTAGACCATATTTGACACTGAATAAACGCCCCGAGTCAAACATCAATCTGTAATCTGTCTCTTTTCGGCCTTCCCCGTCTCTTCACACCTAGCTTGTTTGAGTGAATGTGTGCGCGCGTTTGATGTTGAAAAATGCCAAAAGTAAGAAAGAAAGAAAGAGAAAACAACCACACACTCAATTGACAGGATTCGAATTCGCGCTTCTCCGACTGAACTAATTCTGCCGCGTTTACGCGGTTACGCCTACGAAATGTGCTAGTCTTCCTTCGCAGGAACGTTTGGTGAAGTAATGTTTATCCCACCATAACAATTTGTGTAATCACCGCTAGGCCAAGTCGAAGTATAACCCTCGAAATAGGTTTTGTATGGAAGGAAACGGTTGTTTTTGTCATCATCATCATCTTTTTTTTCACACTATTCGGATAGAGTAAAAAAGAGATAATACAAGAAACTATGGAGAACAAAATGGTAGAGATTAAAAAAACAAAAATGTACAATTTTTAAATCAGCGTGCAATAGCAAAAGTAGTAAAGCTTCGAGCTGGCTGCTGCTCATTTGCAAATAAGGAAAGGAACGAAGGAAAAAATGATTGAGGTTAAACCAATTCACAAAACAAGAAATGTTATGAAAACGAAATGGAAATATTACGGTATACGTTACAACTTTCAGATAAGCAAGAAAAAGATAATATATATGACTATAATAATGAAACTAAAATAACAAAGTACGTTGTAGTTGGAAATTTCGGAAATTTTGGAAGGCCACGCTCCCTTCTGCTTTTATTCTTTTTGGCAAAAGATAGTTTGCACGGTTTCTCAGGTAGAACATATGGCCAACAAGAGTCTCGCCAAACCGTCGCGAAGTCTCTTGCAGCTTGCGATACTCGGCGTTTACACGAGGAGAATCAATTACGATTCAGCAACAGTAAACATTTCCGTTTTCATTGAACAAAAAACGTTCATTTCAGAATGATATTTCACTAAAAACCATGAGATTGGGCGCTTTCGTCGGGAGCCCACTGATTTACGAGAGGTGTCTACATCTGAGTGACACATTTGCACATCGCAGTGCCAATTCGCAATAACAGCTATTACTTGAGGGTTAAGAAAAAACATGATCAGAGTCCTGCCCCAACCTGCAAACTCTATTGCGAATCATTTTTCCAAAATGGCGGCAGTCGGCATAGAACTGACAGAATGGGCTGTTTTCGACGTTTTTAAAGACGAAATAATCAATAATCAATAATTATGCTTTGTCAATGAGATGATTTAGAAAGGCGATAAGTCAGGAAGGTGTGTTAATGTAGGTGAAAGTTGCTGATTATTGTGCCGAAGACGTGCGAGTTGTGCGGTACGATACTTTACCAAACCTGTGGAAGTCGCTGTGGCTCTGTGAAAGAAGAAGTGAAGATTTCCGCTTTAGTTGTCGCCCGCTATTCAAGTAAAAAACCTCAGCTTGAAAAATTCCTACTCTATTAGAAGCTACCGATAGCTAGGCTTTTGAAATTGATCGCGGTAACGTTGACGCGATAGTTTTTATCGATTTCAAAAAAGCCTTTGATACAGCAGACCCCTCCATCTTATTACTCAAATTAAATGCCTAAGAAATTATGGGAAATACTTTCAATTTGTTTCAGTCATACTTAGAAAAAAGGACGCAAAAATGCTCTATCTATGGCTCACTTTCAAATACTTACTCTCTCAAATTGCTTATTTCACTCTTACCCTAGAATCAAAGTATGTTGATGATACGCACCTTACCTACGCTGACAACGATATGGAGGCCACTCAGTCCACAGGCGGCCCAAACTCACGTTGAGAGAAAAGGTTGTAATGTGATTTACATAACATAGGTGACGCGCCGGTGTCGCGTTACAGGGGACCGTTGAAAATACCCGGTTTCAACGGTCGCCTGTAACGCGACACCGGCGCGTCACCTATGTTATGAAAATTACATTACAACCTTTTCTCGCAACGTGAGTTTGGGCCGCCTGTGCTCAGTCTTGTCTAAATGCAGATTTGCAAAATATCAGCAAATGGCTTATTGCAAACAACCTTTTCCAAAACATGACCGAGTTCTTGCCAATTGGTTCCAGAAAGAAGCTTAACACCGTAACTGCATCTCCCACTCTACCTGTAAATGGCTCAGCCATAAATCAGGCTACAAAGAATAAATCTCTAGGGATACTTATTGTTACAAATCTTACATGAGCCCGCCTTATTGATAAGTTTCCTAAAAAAAGTGCCCTGGCTATCAAGGCCGGACTATTTGTCCCCAGCAACATTACATCTTATTGACAAAGGCTTCATTTAACCGAATTTCGATTATTGGAATGATGTCTGTGGAACCTGTGGCAAAAAACTATCGGATAAACGTCAAAAGCTACAAAATCGTGCACCTCAGGTTTGACCTTCTCGAATGATTCCGGCACATCACAACGGATGGATACAGCTGTAGCCTAAACTGGAAAAATCTTAGTACCCAGCATGACATGGTTTTTAAATCCCTTAATGATTTTGCTACCGAGTATTTAAGTTCCAAATTAACTAGTCGATCTGACACAACTCCTTATACTTTTCGAAATTCTAAGAACAGTGGTTCTGTTCTCTGGAATAGTCTTCCTCAAAACGTAAGGCAATCAGAATCTCTGAATATATTCACGAAACGTTTAAACGATTACCACATGAACAACTAGAATCACGAGATTCATGAAAACAGGGTTTAAACGGAGCTCTCGCGCGCGAAGCGCGCCAGCGGACCACCGTGGTTAACAAAAAGGAAGTAATTTTCACATCCGAGAAAATTTGGTAGTCACGTCACCGTACACCGGCCGAGCGACCGTCCGTCCGCATCACAGGTATACCAATTTAAAATAACTCAATCAACAGGTATGGCAACCCAAATGCAACTCGAGGTTATTTTGGCAGGAAGCAGAGACAACTAAAGAGTTAATAAAGAAGAAATCGGAGAGCGTAAATTGTTTCTGTATCCGTGTTGTCTAAACTATTAAGCCTAGATAAAAAATGGCATGTCCACAAATTTGGAATATAGAGCAAGAGAAAGACAGAAAAAAAGAGAAAGTGGGCGGCAGGTCAGCGAGGCTCAACGAGAACAAGGGCGACAGAGATCTAGTGCGAGAGATTACAAAACAAAGGAGACATTTTTTCGTTGGAAGAACAAGATGAAAATTTTGTAGCGGCGGTGACAAAATGAGAAAGGCTAGCGGCCACCAACGCAAGGCGAAAATGAGCGTCAGTGAAAAAAAAGTGAACCAGAACACGTACGACATTTCCTCCATGAAACGTGTAACTAAGAAGTTTCTGAAAGTTTTACGTTGCAGTCGTGCAAAACCACGCCAAAGAAATGTACAAAAATAGTGTGCTGCACGTTCAAAGTTGCTTTTTTGCTTATTAGACCTATTGTTGTTTTTCACCGTTGTCCGGCCTTGCTTGCCTTCGCCGCTTAGCATTACAGTTTGTTTGAACAAACTGAACAAACTATACATATTATCGAGAGATTCGCTTTTAGCCCTGGCTAAACCTATATATTTGCTTGAAAAATGTAATTACGATTTAGATGTTGACTTGTAACTACCTTGTAACTAGGTGTAAATAGATTCATCCCTGTTTGTACCCGAATGAATTTTACCGTGGATAAATAAAGATTCTTTATTGTATTGTGTTGACTTATCTTTTGAGAACTTACCACTCTCAAAGTCCCTGCATTCATCTTCAGACCACAGAGCCATCTCTACAACAAAATCATTCAGTTGGCTGCATTAAGGTGGCCCGGCCCTATTTATTTGCGTGTTGGTTATGTTTTTGAATCGTGTTTTTCAGGAAGAACAATTTAACCGATTTCTATGATTTTTGGCATCCTTAATAAAGAATGGTGGATCTTTAAGAAAATGTTTTGTTTTTCTGGTAGCTATAAAAACGTTTGAGATATCGGCATATATTTAAAACCGCATTTTTACGAAAAATGTAAACAATTTCGAAATCCTACGACAGATTTTTCCCTAACTTCAGCAAATACAAATCAGTGCTGTCAATTGCGTAGCGCATTATCTTAAGGTTAAATTTGACCAGCATTGTTGAGCGAGATTGACTTCAAACTTGCAGATATAAAACTAGAGAGCTCTGAGGTGTAAAGATTCAGCACTCTTTATGAAGGATACAAAAAATCATAGAAATCAGTTAAATTAGTCGTGCTGAAAAACGCGATCCAAACACCTAACCAACATGTCAAGATTTCCGTATGAACTTTTTTTTCTAACAATTATTGTTTACCTTTCCTTTTATGACATGTATTATCAAACAGCCGCTCAGGTTTTTCAGGATAGTCACTGCTGCATTTACAGCTGTACTGTTCTTGTAAGCCTGTTACGGCTGAGCTCGCTTGATGTTGCGGGTGATCCAAGTAGAAGCCAAAAAACGTTTTGTGAGACAATGCGAGTGAACCTTCTTTTGCTATGGCTGCTTCAAAACTTAATGACTACCCACTGAGCCAAACTTACATCCATTGCTGATCCCGTACCCAGTAATGAAAACAGAGCGATATACAAAATAATAATAATAAACCTTATTTATATAGCGTCATTTCCAAAAGCTCAATAGCACTTTACAGAATTCATAAGAAAGAAAAATAATGAATTAAAAACTTACATCGAATGATAATAAAAGGAATACCCTACGAACTGCATTAAAGTTACGATAAAAATCCTACTTAAAAATTCTAAGCTGCACTGAGAGCTAAATCCCTAAAATTCTAAAAATTAAAACCGGATAAACTCTAGAAGATGAATGGTCAGAAATTCTATGTATTACATTGGCTAAAAAAAACCTCGTCCCCGTAAGCATGTTTGAAAAGGTAAGTCTTAATGTTGGTTTTAAAATCCGATAATGAGGCACTTCCCCGAATATACTCTGGAAGTGAGTTCCACCAAGAGGTGCTGCAAAAGAGAAAGACCTTTGGCCATAGGTAACTAAATTAACTTATGATACTTCAAGACAAGACAAAGCGAAATAACTGTTGGAATGGATGTTTGGGAAAAAGAAGTAGTGCATTGACTGGCAAGAGAAGGGTAATAATACGTGGCAAACGACAAAAGTTACCTGCTTGTGGATTCGTTTGACTTTTCTTCTTTCCTACAGCATCTTCCACCGTGTAGTTACATTGCAACAACAGGTACAACGCCTAAATCATTCAAACAGGAGATTAGAGAAATCTTCAAAAAAAGGAAACTATTAAAGGGAGTTTAAAATGTTTCTTGTGTTAATTTAGGGTGATAAAATGGTCATTGAGAAATGAAGGTTTTGAAGACAAGAAACAAAGGGGAAGACCGACAGTCCTGAAAAAAGCAGCTAAAATAGTTTTAAAGAACGCTAGGTACAAAAGAGGAAACTCGACGAGGTAGCTCTTACAGCAGTTTGAAAGCTAAGTCTAGAGCAGGTTCATGAAAAGCGATGGTTTGAGGCCCTGAGATGGCAAAAAAAAACCACCTCTGCCAGACTGCCAAGCATCGTTCAGGTTGTATTAAATTTGTAAAGAAGTACAAAAGCCTTACTGTGCATGGAAAGGGCCGGGGTGATTATCTTTTTTTGGAAATACTTTTTCCCGGCTTCCTTGTATAAAAACTGATATTGTTTGGGGGTGGAAGTGGCTCGTGAGTACGAGGGGCTCTGCACGCTACATGATTTATCCCACTCCATACATGAACGTCTTAACAGAATGTGATAAAAAACAGACAAACAAATAAAGGGGCCACGCCGGTTACTCAACTTCTGAATACATGTACCGACAGAGCAACTAACAACTTTCAGAAAATTCATGCAAAAATGTTGAGTTTTGATCAAAGCTAGATATTTGTCATGCTATGCTGTATGCTATGTTATTTCATGTTTAGTTTATACCATACAACTTATGTATGGTAATTACTGGCAATTCTGATTTCTCCTGTTTACTACCAACTACACGCATCTTAAGGCCTAACAGAGGCAACACAAATTTTCCGAACAAACAAACAAAATGTCTTCCAAACATTTTCTTACGCATAATTTACCTGTTCATCATCTCTTAGAATATCTCTCCTGATCCCTTCGATGCCTGGAATTTGGCATATTGAGTTCAGATAATGCTGCACTAAAATAACAATAAGATCAGATAGTAATGACCGCTTTAATAGTACGGTCATGCTTGCAAACAGAAGCCACACAAGCAATTAATTGAAAACACAAAAAGAAAACAGCAATGTTGGACTCTTTCAGTTTGAAAGTATATCGTTACTAGATGGTGCCCTTATAAGGTTCCTGACATTTCTGACATTCTGACAACCCCCTAAGTGAAAGTACAAAATATGCTTAAAACAATAACACATTTGCTGTATAATAAAGTGACTTTATACTATACAATGGAGAAAATGAAAATTAATGGAAGTAATGTTATTGCTGGTGTGTGTTTGATGTTCCTCAGTTTTGATTCCACTCAATTTCTTTAAAAAGTATGCAAATAAGATCGTAGTAGTATATCACTGTCTGTTTAACATTTTTTTTCCACTTAATGCAAAATCTATCTTTTGGCTCACTACAACTAAATTATGCTAATCCAGTAATAAATAACCAATTTTTAGATGTTTTGCGTTACAAGTCAAGTCTGGAGGCTGTATTCTTGTCAAATGACTTACATTCCTTCCCACTGACTTTCTTCGGATCCCAAAGGCATTTGTCATCCTTAGAATAGGGATCTGATGACCAAAGATAACCAAATAAATAAATAAATATTACAATTGTTCTAGATTTCAGATGAGATTTTTCACTTTGTTGCGACCATACCGTCTCGTATGATAAAAAGAAAAGACCACACTAATTCATTACAATGAATGTACTCATGAACTGTAATTGATAGATGAAGCAAGCAAAATAATAATAATTTTTATAATTGTTATTAGTAGTCTTTAGATAGTCATTTTACGACAATTCTCTTTCGTACGCAAGAAGAATGTACATAGGGTATATATTTTAATATTTCATATTCTTGAATCTGTAAATAGTCTATTTTTTTAAATCTACGAATAATAATAATAATAATAATAATAATAATAATAATAATAATAATAATAATAATAGAATGAAAACCGGGTTAGCAAAAAAATCATTTCATTTTATTACTTAGCAATTTAAAACAATAAAAGAAAATCATTCTAAGGCCGATGAAGAGCCTTTATCTAACGCAAGGCAGTAAGTTAATGGTCCCTAGTAGCATTTCACTGGCTGCAAATTTCAAATGACGCAAATTTTAGAACATTTACTCAGTAATCTGACTCCGTGAAGTTTCAAACCGGTGTAATTTCAGTCTAGAAATCTTTAAGTTGAGTGAAATGCAGTCAAAACGTGCCTGGTTAAGGTGGCTCCGTAATTAATACAAGAGCATTTAACTGTGACAAATTTTCCGTCATAACTTTTTGGTTTTTAACGCGATGGCTGCGAAACTTGGCAAAGAACAACAGATATCAATCGGCAATAACACAAAATATTCCGATTTCACTGATGGTAAATATTTCTTGAGAAATTAGCGCTTAAAAGGACCCTACTGTTCAAAGAAAATCGCGTCTAGTAAAAAATTTTGCTGATATTTTTTACTGAAATTTCTGGTATCGCCTTTAAAGGATATAATAAATATGCCAGAGGAATTTCAGAAAAATCGTTGGAGCAGAAGTCCGTAACTAAAAGTCGGTCAAAATTCAGCTGTGAAATTGTTTTGGAATTTCAAAAATAAATTACTATCAGGTAGAAGGAGCCACCAGTTTGAATTTTCGGGACAAGTAAATTCAACGCTTGCTAATTCTTAAAACAAAAGCCGATTGCCTATCGTGCTATTCTTTGAAAGGTACTTTTTAGTTTTAGAAGAACTATAAATTGCTCCAAACCTTGCTCTGAAGTAGAATGACTTGTTCGTCGACAGTTTTAAAATATCCCTTGGCAGTTTTGGCTCAAACTCCTGCTGCATACATTTTGATGTATTGCCATGCATTTTCAACGATTTTTACTGCCGTTCGTTGCTTCCAACTCGGGAAAAAAGTATTGAGATTGGACGCTACCTCGTATCAGAGCTCAGAAAGAACTGTCCAGCACCTTTGTTTATGACTACAAAATGAGCACGAGCGGCAGTTCTGCGTGGAATTCGCACCTCACCCAGGGGGGACGAACGACAATGATGACCATGCTTGTGATCCAAATAACATCACAGTGCAAAATAAAATTATCGCAAAAATACTGCCCGTTAATAAATTTACAACTCCGAAATATTTGTCACTCCTTCCTTCAATGAATGGGTATTTTTTTCTTGATTATTATGTTTTGCTCTGCAAGGGCATCATTGTCACTCGTCCCCCCTGGTTGAGGTGCGAATTCATCGCAGAGCTGCCGCTCGTGCTCATTTTGTAGTCATAAACAAAGGTGCTGGACAGTTCTTTCTGAGCTCTGATACGAGGTAGCGTCCAATCTCAATACTTTTTTCCTGAGTTGGAAGCAACGAACGGCAGTAAAAGTCGTTGAAAATGCATGGCAATACCTCAAAATGTATGCAGCGGGAGTTTGAGCCAAAACTGCCAAGGGATATTTTAAAACTGTCGACGAACAAGTCATTCTACTTCAGAGCAAGGTTTGGAGCAATTTATAGTTTTTCTAAAACTAAAAAGTACCTTTCAAAGAATAGCACGATAGGCAATCGGCTTTTGTTTTAAGAATTAGCAAGCGTTGAATTTACTTGTCCCGAAAATTCAAACTGGTGGCTCCTTCTTTCTGATAGTAATTTATTTTTGAAATTCCAAAACAATTTCACAGCTGAATTTTGACCGACTTTTAGTTACGGACTTCTGCTCCAACGATTTTTCTGAAATTCCTCTGGCATATTTATTATATCAATTAAAGCCGATACCAGAAATTTCAGTAAAAAATATCAGCAAAATTTTTTACTAGACGCGATTTTCTTTGAACAGTAGGGTCCTTTTAAGCGCTAATTTCTCAAGAAATATTTACCATCAATGAAATCGGAATATTTCGTATTATTGCCGAATGATATCTGTTGTTAATTGCAAAGTTTCGCAGCCATTGCGTTAAAATCGAAAAAGTTATGACGGAAAATTTGTCACAGCTAAATGCTCTTGGGTTAATTACGGAGCCACCTTAAGGATCTCGTAACAACTTAACTAGCTAGGAAAACACTACTATTTTCTCAGGCCGATAAATGACAGGATTTCGCATGGAATGGACAACAAACATTGAAAAATAAATTAATACTTTCTGATCTGCAAAAACCGGGCCTATGGTTCAAAGCCAAGTGCCCGCTAGAGCTAAACCTACAATTGTAGATCCAATTTTCCTGAATCCAGCATTGGTTTTTGCAACAGCTCAACCACGCGACCACATATCTGAGTTCTGCCTGTCAACAACATGCAGTTTCGCGGCACTGATAACACTACCCACAACAAGGCACAATCCTTTCACGTTCAACGGAAGCGAAATATCATCAAATAAGCCCTCTGGCAGATAAACACCTCTACACATTTCTCCTACACTTATCTTATTCAAGGTAGCGGATGTACAGTCAAACAGTCGGCAGACCAGTACAGACTCTGTTGATACCAGAAAAAAAAATCTTGGCCCGGTTCAAAGTTCACCTACAGTTTTGCTCCGAGGCCAAAGAATTAGTTATCACCCTAGAGAAGCGAACAATATCGTACCTTTCTGTCTTAGCTTGGATCAGGGTGATTGCTCCTTTTAGCAAAATAAAACAAGAAAACAATAGGATATTGGACGATGAAGAATCTGGGAATCGTATTAACTTTGGCCAATCTCAGATCTTTACATGATGCTCCCGGGAAACCAACGCTTTTCTACAGGCAGCGCAATAAAACCCAGACTCATTTTAAACTCGTGGATACCAAAAGATTATTTCACGATTTATTACGACGACTTGCGATATGCAAATGTGTCAGTCACTCATGTGTAGAAAAAGTTCGGCTCGCTCCAAAGTTGCCCGACATGAAAACGACATATTGTCGTTGTTGCCACAGTGCACTTTGGGTATGCATTTACTGTCTCAAGCCACCTAGGGACAGAACCATGGGAAGGCACACTAACGCTAAATTACAAATTTAATTTCTGGTTAAATACAAATCAGTAGTGATATCGTTATCCCCTTTATTTGGGCGTCGCCCAGATCGAAGTTCAAAGTTACAATAGGCACGCAATACGTGCGAACGTAAACAAGCCAAGCGACGTGAACGTCTGTCACGCGAACGACTCGTACAAGGTAAAAACCATACCGGAAAGAAAGCTCTGATAGCAGGGTACTTGATCCCACTTTAACGATCTGAAAAACGTTGCAAAAAAGAAACACAATGCCCAACAGCGCGGGACGTAGAAACTAGAGGCGATGAACAAGTTAAAGCAACGCAGGGATAATTTCCCTCCCAAAAAATAAACTTATAAATCTTAGCCTTTTTATTTTATTTAGAAGCCGGACGATTTGGAATTGACAGGTTTGGCCAATAGCCAAGACTGACAATATTTTTGCCATCAGTTGTCGAGAGCCAAAGGTGTCCCGAAAAATTCCGTTATCGTGCATGAGATAAATAAGGAATTGTTTCAATGAGGGGAATGACATGGGATGAGTGGCAACATATAAAGCATTTCGGCAGTTTGATAATTTCTTAAAATCTTATTGAGCAAAACGATCTCGAGAGTTCTTAGTTTTTGAGAAGGAAATCAGGACCGTTCCACCACATCTGATTGGCAAAAGGTTTGGAAGCCATTGAACCACGAGAGCAAATGTCAGCTGAATTGGATTCTGTAGAAACAGTATTTCCACTACGTGGGCCTCACAAGACGACGCATCTCCACCACCCTGTTCTGCACAAATGTCTTGAATTCCTTGTTTACTCCCCAAATCCACCACAGAGTAATTTGATAGTCGAACCAGCAAAATACAAAATCGATGTTCAATGTTCCTTCAAAAGCTGTAAAGACAGTACTGACTTTCCATGATCAACCCTCCTGGAAGGGTAACTGCACCTGATGCCTTCCTTTTACAAATTCAACCTCATTAACAAACTTGTCATACAGAGTCAGACCTTGATCTTGTATTCCAAGAGATTCATAGTCCCAAAACTTTCTGGGTTCGGACGTTATTGGGTCATGTTGAAGAACAGTCAGTTGAACATTCAGAACATGGGTTGCAGTGAGAATCAAACAATTTACATTTTCATCATCTATAGTAGGCCCAGAAAGCACGTACCCTAGTTTGGTCGCTATGGCAACAGTTTCCCATGGAGCACCCCTTAAAACAGTGCCTTCAACTAATGACCAACGGTAGTCAGCAACAATCAGGATATCAACTGCTAGATTTCTTGCACCAGCCCTATCTGCTAGGGGAAGTCCACGTAGATGTTCATAGCTACACTGAACAAGTTCAGTAGGTTGCTGAGTAAAGGGGCCCACATATCACTGGTACCACATAAGCCTGGACATATACCGTCGCTCTACGTACAGTTTTTATACCTACTTGGACCATTTCACACACACGTAACCTCGCATATGATTGTCCAAATGTTTTAATCAACAACAAATCTCTGCCGACGACTGGTAATCCCAATTCAAATTTAAGATGCTCTAATGTAAGAACGCTGACTACAAGAGTCAACCACAAGACAAACGCTTCTGGAATAACTGTCATCGTCTGGAGGAATCACTTCAGCAGTTGCAGTCTGTAACAAGACGGATCCCTTTTCTTGATCAACATACATGCTGGTGGATACACTGGGTAAATTTTCATTTTGGGTTTGGCCTTGGCTTGTCACAGAATAGCAACATGCAAAACTTGCCGGAGCTAAAAAGAGTGTCTTGTATTATTATCAGCCATAATGAGGGCTGAAAGGGGTGAAAGGGGGTTGGGAGACTTAGTTTACGTTTTCCCAAACCTATTACTGTGATATTAAAACTACCTAGCTCCTACCTCAAAAGTTAAATTAATAATGATGCAACATTAAATTTATGTACAGGTTTGTGGATTTCTTTGCAATGTTTTTTAGAATTATTGCTTAAAGTAAATTATAAGTATCTTTTCGGGAGGTTTGTTTTAGCCTTGGCTAAAATCTACTTCTTACATGTAATTGCATTAATGGGATTTGCCGGCACTTTACAGCTCATAACCTTACCATCGTCATAGCTTGGGCCCATCGCTTCTGGAACATCAGCTTGATGATCAGGTCCAATTTGGATTTCCTGTTTAAAAGGAATATTGAGAACAAATGAGAACAGCTGTTATTAACCAGAAGGGAGACTTTCCCCAACTATAAGAAGTTTGGGTAGAAAAACAGCACACTGACATCCCCGTCATATCAGTCTACTTCACGTTGGTATTCATATCTTCTGATCCAGTGGTGCTGTGCAAAAGTGTGCAATGCCAAACAATTACACTTTGATACTAATTAACAATTATTCCTCGAGCCCGAATGGGCTCTGAGTCAATAGCCCATGAGGCCAAAGGCCGAATGGACTATTGACTTGAAGGCCATGAGGGCGAGAGGAATAATTGTTTTAGTAAAATCCAACTAGTTGGTCGAAAATATCGAGACAAAACAACTTCAGCTAGCAAAACGCGATTCAGCTGCCATAGTTTCGGTTTTCAAAGCTGGCGCTTTTCGCTACTAGTGGGCTATAACATAAAGCCTAGTAGTAGTTCAACCAATCAGAACACAGCATTGATAATACACCACTAGTTGGATTTTACTAATAAACGTTATTATTACATAGCAGTCCTTTTTGTCACATACCGAATTGTTCTCAAACTCCCATAATTTCCCATTGTTTCCAAACTGCAATATCAGAAGGCCTGCCATTAGCTTGAGAATGTAGCTGTTTTTCGCTCCAATGCAAGTTGCCTACTACATTGTATTGTGCCATTCCCACAATTCACGGTGACTTTGGAATAATGAAATAAACTATACCTTTTGAGCCTGAGAATGCACATTAAGGGGCATTATTTTTGCTATTTTTGTAGCCTATCATGGTTACTTCAAATTCAAAAAAAGGTTAAAAGTTCAATCAACCTTGAACGAATTTACTTTCAAGCTATAACTACATACCACACTGCTTGTCATAAACTAAAAGTCTGACATAAATTATGACGGTCTGGTTATAGCATGTTATGACTTTCATACTATTACTAATTAAGCAGGAAAACCTCTTTACAGAGAAAACATGTGCATTCATTACCTTCTTCCAGTCTTCAGGGGAGTAATCCTCATCATCTGATGATGATGAACTCTCGCCCAAATTAAAGTAACTGTAAGCAGCAGCCACTGGTAAAGAAAACAAAATTATGCAAAGAATATGGAATAACTTTACTCCAAAAAGATTAGTCTGGCAGCACAGAGTAACTAAGGAGCATTGCCGCAAAAACCCAACTGCTGACTAGCACATGATTTTGCTCTGTATCTGAAACAACAATAAGTTCGGCAACAATAATCGTTAATGACCATAATTGATACGAGAAACAAGGAAATTACAGACCAAAGTTCTCCAAAAAAAGTACTGATGAAAACTGACAAATTTTGTGATAAAATTAATAATAAGCATGTCATGAGTGAGGGACAAAGAAATCAACTTGAATCCTTGTCAGAATTGGAACTCCTGACCTCCCAAACACCGGTTATATACTCTATCCACTGAGCTAAGGAAAGACTCACAGAGAGCAAGGCCATTTCGAAGGTTCATAATGAACCAACTATACATGTTCGCATCTCTCCTTAGCTCAGTGGACAGAGCACACACCCAGTGTTCAGGAGGTCATCTGTTGGGGAGACAAGGTATTTTCTTTGTCCCAAACTCATGACATGCTAATTGCCGCACCTTTCACATTCATTTCCCAAGGTTAAAACTCACCATATCATTTCTTCATTTTTTGACACATTTTCTTTTTAGTTTATGTGAACACAATAAGGAATTCGACAGGCTTAAAATTTTCAACAAAAGTAATTTCGTCTAGGAGCTACCTGGGGTGAAATCAGTGAAGTTTTTAAACATGAAGAATATCAAGTCCACAGATGTTGATGCATAATGGTGAAAAATGTGCAGACAACAAAAGAATTGGACACGTTTGTAGTAAATTAATTCTTTGCAAATTAATAAGGGTCATTCACTACCGAAAAAATTGCTTACAAAATGATATGATGGTACAAGTCATGTTACATGCCTGTAAGGAAGAGACTTCATGCAAGATCTCCTGAGGGGTGGTAATAATAATTATGTGTATCAGGTATTGCTATCAAATCCTAGATTTTATGGGCAAAGCCACCCTTGATATATTCAGACAGCTTGATAATTGGGGAATGGATTTCAAAGGAGCCATCAAAATGCTAAAGAACAAGTTCACAGAATTGCAAAAACTGCCTGTGCAATTTACTGGTCAGATACCAAGAAGAGTCTGTTTTCAAGAAATTGATCACACTGAACAGAAGTAAAGTGCATGGTCCTGATGGTATTCTGGTGTGGGTATTTAAAGAAAATGCAACAGTACTGGCAATGCCAATTTTAGACTTTCTCAATTCACCTTTTCATGAGGGTCATCTCTCACCTTAGTGGAAAGAAACAGATGTGCCAGTGCTCAAGCAAAACCTTTGCAAGGCATCAACATCACAAACACTACCGTTTCCCTGACATCCATCCTATCAAAGACAGTAGAGGAGTGAGTTGTTGGCACGCAGGTTCAGAAAGCTCTTCTCCAAAACATCAACCAACAGGAGTTTGGAATGTTACCAAATCCAGTACCATGCAAGCACTTATTGGTAACACTCACTCTTGGGCAAAGTCAACAGATGGTGACGGATCAACTGCAGGAGTTGTGCTCTTTGAGTGTAAGAAGGCATTCAATCCCATTGACCATCACATTCTGACGCAAAAGCTCAAAGGCCTAGTGTCAAGGAGTTGAAAACTTAATGGCATTCAGCTTGAATGTAGATCCTGATTTTAAGCTGCTTGCACAGCCACCATGCTGAAAACAATTCAGCACACACCAACAGCTTATAAATCAAGCAATCATTGAAAAAGTCAGTGAGCCAATGTGATGAGTGTACCCCCAATAAAAGTCACAGTCAAATATGCTAGATCATAGACTTGTGTATGCCAAATCAGGCAATACAACACAGACACAAACAGCTCCTTACGACTGACGACATGGTCAATGAGCTAAATGAATCAGTACTATTCTCCCACCAGGATAGATATTCTACTGAGCAACATGAAAGTTCAGCAAAGTTTGTGAGGTTACTACAGCTTCATTTTTTGAAAAGATGAAATATTCCCAGACATATGTAAGCATTAAATCTGGTGGACGCTGTGAAACTGAAGCAAAAGTTAAATCATTCTACTGTATCATCAGATATACATCACAATTCATGGAAGCTCAAAAGTATTAGACAGCAGCTGGCAAATGTAATGAGCTACTGCCCAGAAAATTTGAGTGGAAGCCAGAAAGCTCCAATGCATTTTGAGGAAATCAAGATCCAGCTAAGTTAAGACATCATCTACGCATATTTTGATCCCCAGACGGAACACAAGCCCAACATTGATGTGTGCCCTGTGGGATTGAGCAAATGTCTTTTGCAGAGGAGACCTGAAGGACATATACTGGTAAGCTAGAGAATGATGGTGCAGTAAACATATTTTAATCAAGGCCGCACAGACCCTGAGAAAATGGTACAGTGAGATTTAACCAGAGGCCTTATAGGTTTGGGTATTTTTGTTCTCATAGTTGTTCACCTGTTCCTGTATGGAAGAACCTTTAGGAGCAAGACCAATCACAAACCTTTGGAAAGTGTACGACTACGGAGGTACCACACCATGTAAATTATGATGTGACACACAAGACACCTAAACCTATCACCAAATAACCAAACTTGTTTAAAAAATTAAATAAAAGAAACAGCTTCAATCACAACATATAGACCTCACAGTCTAATCTCTTGTTAAGGGACACCCCTTTTCTGTCTTTTCTGATGTGAGAGGATGGTTGAGTAAAGACAAATCCTTTCAGATTTTGGATCGCCTGTTACATAATAATATTTTCAATTTTTTATGACAAAATGTTGCAAATATGGGGAAGATTTTACTCTTACGGTTATAAAACCAAAGATCAAAATAATAGTTGTAAATATTTTAATCTGCACTGGGCATCGACAACTCAAATGTTACATGTATATGCTTTGCCAGAGACAATTAAGTCTACTTTTGTTCATGATATAGTGTCCAAAGGCACTGCATATCACATATTGAAGTTCAATTTTATCTTTGGTCGTGTTTTCAATTTTCTTTGTCTTGAGATATGATAACCCATATTTATTACTGTGTGACTACTGTAACCGGGGCCACTGAGAAAAATTTGATCAATGGGCTGGATTACAGTAAAATAACAATACATTCCAAGAAAGTTAGGAATGGGCCACTCAGCAGCTCAAGGCTGCTGCCTAATGGGCACCTGAGCACCAGAGGCACCTACGATTTACCCTCAGGCAACCAAAATTTCAAAAAGGGAGCCCGAACAGGTGTCAAAGACTTATGATTCTCAGGCTAACATCCAGTGAACAAAGAACACAATTCCCTGTTCATTCTGCGCTTTGAACTGACAACGGAAAACGTTTGATTTTCGGCCATAGGTAATAAAAAAATTTGTGCCGATAGAAGGTAAACACACACGACCATATCTTGAAATTCTCTTCTGTGACTTCAGCTGCAGAGCAGTTGGAGTTTCTCGTCTGAAAATGGCCTTGAATGAATTTTATAGTCCTCGAAAAAACTTTGATAATAAAATCACAACTTTTCTGTCAGCGTTAGATACACTAGGTCGCTACTGCATGAAGTAAAAACTGATAAAAATTCGCGATCCATGGAAAAGCGAGCTGGTGTCAAATTACATGTGACATCGGTGGTTTCAGTATGCTATTAACTTTTGCATTGCTACATTGTAGGAACACAAACAGTACACTTGGAGGTTTCTTTTATCATTATTTGGCGTTGTATCTATGCCTCCCTATTTTTTGCTGTACGTTTTGCGGTAACTTCTGAAAAACTGGCAAAAACATTTCAGTTTTTGAAAGTGGCTATTCAAGATCATATTTCAATCTCTTTTTAATTTACACAGTTGAGTGCAATGCACATAAATACAAACCTTCACAAATAAATAAACAGTTCAAAGTTGATAGTTCAAAAGATAGACTTGATACAAAAATACTGAGTTAATTTTCCAAACTTCCAGATAAAAGCCTTTCGTTGGTCCTTTTTTTGTTGCCTAACAACTTAACATGAGAGTGCTGTTGGTCGGTGCTTTCGCTGTATGTGTGAGTGGTCATTGTTATGTTTCTTGAGAAATTAATTGTTTCTCGAAATCCTTTTGAGTGGCAAATATAAAAAATGTTGGTTTCTTGAAACTCAAGACTCTGCTTTCCCGTTTCGAAACTCTATTTGTTTGAGGCTAAAGTATTGTTCTGGTTTTGTCTTGTCACACAACACTCCTGACACCTAAAACGAGTCAAAAACCAGTCCAAAGAAAAGGAATTGGTGAAAAGTGCGTTTTTTTTGCTACTTGCTGCCTGTCACCAAAGGGTTAATAAAGCTACTGATTTTTTTTAATTGGGCTCCTAACTTTTTGTTTCAGGAGCCCGAAGGTCTCCCAAAAAATTTTCTTAGGCAGCAGCCTTGACAGCTTATAAAAACAATAAGTTAATTGAAGCACAAACATTTTCAAGAGAGCAAAATGCTTCACAAGACAATGTTTTCTTATCTGAAACCTTACATCTTACACTCAGGAGAGAGATTTGTTTGGCACAAGCTGGTCTTTTGTAATCTACCGGCAATTTCTTTGCTACCATTGCTGCGCTTTGAAATAACATGCGACCTCAACACAAAAATATGACTAACGCTTACGGATCTCTTAGGAAACACAAGCTTTCTTCAGCGAGTTCAAAAGGTCACATCTAGCCTGTAGGTTGTAATTGGTTGATTTTGATCCATGTTGTTTTCGTTTTATGGTAGTTATGACTGACAACTAACTTTCTTGAAATGTATTGTTATTTTCCTGTAATCCGCAGGGTCAAATCAGTGGCCTTGGTTACAGAATTTGCACTGTAATAAAAGGAAATATAACAAAATTGAACCACAGATAAAATGGTTAACACAACATTAACAAAAGGTTGAGTTTGATCGTCCGGGTGAACATAGTCCTGAATAGGACTGTTGTTGTTGACAGTGACTGACTTTTCGACAACCTGTGCGGTAGTCATCTTCAGAGTCAGTTTTACAACATTAACACACAAGTAAAAACTTACACTTACCTTTATATTCATATAACATTCTATTTTTTTAATTTAAGCAGAGAAACTACAATATTACAAAAAAGAAGTTTGAGAGAAAGAGCAGCACTCACATCCTCTGGTTATTCTTTGGTTCTCAGGAAAGAAGTTGTTGTCTCTGCTTGGTCTGGGAGAAGGAGGAGACTGCGGAGACCTTGGTGATGGTACTGATAATGGAGAGTCTGGAGATGGTGCAGCAGGTGAATCTGTGTTCTCTGGTAAAAGGTTTTCTTCGATTAAAGGATTTCCTGGATGAGGCAAATCAACCTCACCAGCATCAATTAGAGGTGGAAGTGGATCAGGCTTGATTTCATCTAATGGAACATCACCTTCAGGGGTATCTTTATCTGTGTATCCATACAAAGCTAACAAGTCTTCTAAAGGCATATCCCTCTCCTAGTACAGAGATAAAAGAGAAAAGAAAAAATAAGGAACAAAACAACAACAACAACAACAATTGAACGTCAACTGTTATTCTTATCTTATTTCATGACATCACATGTATCTGATACAACAGATATTTTTTGGTTCAAATTTAGCATTTATTCAAATCACATTTTGCTTTATTTTTAGATATTCAGTAATGCTGAAAACACAAGGTGGTTTGCCTGTGGTCATATACAGGGTGTTTCAAAAGTTCGTTCCGATTGCAAATTGTATTTTGCACAAGCTTTTAATGCTTCTTTATATAGGCAAATTTCAGCTGCTCCAGGTAGGAAATTTATCTAAATAACCGTTCAAAGCAATTTCAAACTAAAATTTGAAGAAATTATATATTGTTTTAATTTGTCCCCAACAGTACACGTATGCGAGGTTTTCCCGCCATACTTATCATACATATTGTTTTCTTTTATTTTTTCTACTCCTTCATGAAAATGAAGGCCTACACTGTTTGTGCTAGAGCTCAGCCATCTATTTTATGGTCTTCTGGCCATTCAGTCAAAAACAAATTGCCAAATTGTTGAAGAAGTCTGAACGATGACCGAACAAATGGTCAAAAGTAAAGACCTAAGAAGACAAACCAAGGTGAGGATGGCCGTTTTTTACAAACTGTTTGAGAAATATTATCAAAAAAGCTGTAAATATATGCGTAATAATTCCACAAAACAGAAAGGTAAAAAAATTTCAACTGCACATCGAGCATAACTGTATGGGGATAAGTTACCAAAAAAAGTTGGAAAGCCTTGAAGAGAAAAAGGCAGTGCACACTTCATGCAAGCATGGTGTCAGAAGGATTTGTCAACTTTATACCAAAGGAGGTCCGGTTGCCATCTGGATTATCATAGACAAGACAACATACAAAGATCCAGCACCCAAAACACTGGACGAGCTAAGACAGTAAGTGACTACGCTTCGCCTGGAAGAATATGTGACTTTGGGCACGCTTTGGGAGCTCATACATTCTATACCTCACCACTTAGAAAATGTCAGAAAACATACAGGAAGGGATTCTGGTTACTAATATTTTAGTTATTCAATGTTAAATGAATAATGAATAACACCCTAAGTCTTGCAAAGGTTTTTTTTAAATAATTAGTGAAATTTAAACGAATAAAAAATGGGAATGAACTTTTGAAACACCCTGGGCCCGGCTGTTCGAAAGCTGATTAGCACTTAACCTGGGTTTCTTTCTCTTGTGTTCAAAAGCATTTTGTCGGGTAATTTTCTCTGTTATTTTTAGAGCTTCCAATCATCAACTAGCTAGTAGACAAAAAGAATTAAAACTGAAATGCTTTTTAAGCTTCCAAATCTGAATTCAAAACTTCCACTAACCCTGGGTTATCTTAACCCAGCTTTGAACAACTCGGCCTTGTAGATTACTAACTTTGTTTTTTTATTTTAAGATTTAAAGCCAACTACGCAAAACAAAACCAATGCTGCATTGATATACAGTATGTGCAAATCTTGCACTGACTTTAGACTGCATTTCCTTTCATTTACTGTAACAGCAGACCAAGAAAAAAATTGCAGTAGTAATCCCCTTGGCAAATCTTTATAACAGGTGATCATTCTTGCTTCTTTTCAACCCAAAACTCTTCTCTATGATGTCTGAAAAGATTCATGATTGTGTACTGAGGGCATGGTAGCCTCTTTGTGACCTAAATTACAAATATGTAACTTGCTTTGTAATAAAAAGTGCTTGAAATCATGTTCCCTGGAATTTGCTGAATGCTTACCTCGGAGTGCGTGTGGCTAAATTTGGCTTTTGTTGGTTCTTAAATTTTCTAAGTTCAAGAAATCAAAAGTATATTTTTGAAAGGAAGTAGAATTATTGGGAGTTTTGAAAAAAAGGGGGGAGGGTTGAAAAATCAGGGATCAAATTATGGTGTCTGGGAAATGACTTTTGGTTGAAAAAACAGGGAGTTTCACATATTCACAAAACCATAGGGCTAGACAGAAGCGCTGTCCGATAGCCCAGGGAAAGTGAAGCGACCTGCTGGGCTAGTGTCTTTTTATCGACAAGCAAGCAATATTTGTTGTGTTTTTCCCATTATTAAGTTAAGAACCAAAAAAGAAGTGTGTAAAAAACAGTTCCCTTGTGAAAATAAATGTTAACTAGGATATCTCAAAGATAGTAATGCTGCGGCACATTCTGTTGATACTGGCATTAGTTAGGCAGTGAGACTTAAAAGAATCGAAAATGACATTGAATGTCCTATTTACATGTTGGAAAGTACTAGAATAATAACTATCAGCCTATAGAAAGAACTCGTGGGAACATTGTTTAGAAAATGATCAAGTGGTTATCAACTCTGGTTTTCCCACAGTAAATTGTAGGAAATAATAGAAATTCAGATTGTTTATCCATATATTTAATATACGGTGCACAATATTTTCTCTCAAAACACAACACTTTTCTTGCTGTTTGTTGCACTTTATTAAGTAACAGTTATTTAGCTATATATTTATAGAAAACAACAACACAAAGAAACAGAAAAAAAAAGAAAGTAGGAATAAATAATTTGGTAGGACTCGAACCCGGCACCTCCGACTCGACACGACTACACCTAACCACTACACCGCAGTGGCTGATTACGTAATCTGTAGTAAAAGTGTTTCATTTTATTCCTTTTCCATGAAACTTCCGCCGGCAAGATGATCGCCGGCCGCATAAACTGAGCTATTAACAGTGAAAAAACAATGTAAACGCATCTTCCATGGCAATGAATGAATGAAAGAACATAATTATGCTTTTCAAAACGCTGATACACGTCCTCGTCTGCAAAGTAGGACACAAAACATATGCTTTGTTATCTCGATTTCCGCTGTTATTTTGAAGCGAATGTCAAAATCACATCCATTTTCGGCTCATACAGTTTCTTAAGAATAGCATTGCATGACATTTTCTCACTTTCACATCACCTTCCAGCAAGCTGGAATTTGTATATCCCCCGTGTTGCGGAGTCAAAGAGCAAATGCTCATCTTCTCATCAGGTTTAACACCTGGACAAGTCAAAGGCTCTTGAATTGAAATCCAGTCCCCAAGTTAACAATCGTACTCATCTGAAAGACTCCTGTGTGTCTTAAAATTCGGTAAGACCTCTAACCGTGCTGTAGAAAATTTGCCACAAAGAAAACTCTAAGTCTAAGCCGCGAACGATACACTCTCACCCACCGAACTTCCCCGTGTTTTTATTTGAGTTGTTCGTGGCGCAATGCACTCTGGTTAAATGCAATGCATTGTGGTAAAAAGTGTGGTTAAATGCAATGCACTGTGGTAAAAAGTGATGAATTCGAGAATTTGACGCCCCTTATATATTTCCTTTAAATCCTGATTATGTTGCCGCTCGCTCCCTTTGGTCGCTCCGCAGCAATAATACTTCTAAAAATTATGTGAGAAAATATCAAAGATGAACAAAAGAAATTGAATTGACTTATGTATTTCAGTAAATATAAGCAATGCTAGTGGTTGTAATATATTGCGCTCTCACTCTCCTACTTTTAGGTCTTTAAAACCCGCTGTTTGTTTTCATTGTATTAAGTTAAAAAAAAAAAAAAACAGGATCTTTCTTGTTGTTTCTAACCATTTTCTTGATTACACATACTAATTGCTCCTTTGGAAGTAAAAACCTGGAACACATACAGTGTACTTAAATGTCTACCTAAACATGGATCTTGTTTCTGGGCTACTGCTGTCTCAGTGTAAGGATGTTTTTGATGATGTGTTTTTTTCTTACCATGCTCTGGACTCCACTATTAATAAAACACTCATTGTCTCGCTGCCAAATCAGAAAGGCTAGAATGAAGCTGACAAGGTCCCTGCGCTCTTATTAGCCAGGAGAACTGCCAAAAATTGCTTCATTTCACCGTATTTTAGAGGGAGATTTGACTTTAAAATTAGATTCCAGTCCTGAGAACAATGACTGTGTCACAGCTTCTAACCTCTGCAGCGCTAGCGGTGTAGTGTCAGATTTTGAAGGTGTACACACAAGAAGAAAAGTTACAGTGCCTTTGGGGCTCCAAACTAGGGGACTTGGGGGCATGTTTCCCCAGACCATTTTTAAATTTAGGGTCATGGAGATGGCTTTTCTCATGTTTTCTGCATGACATTTTCAGTAAATAAATATGAAGGAAAATGCAGTAGTTAGTTGTATATTTGACCCATCTCATGTTATCAGTAAGATACACTGTTTACGGAAAAATAGGGTACAACTTACAGTGATGCCATTAAGAGGGTTACAAGCAAAGTGCGGGACATCCACCCTTCAGTTTCAGGCATTCTCATCATCTTGACCAAAAAGAACACCAGCTTTATTGTGCACTGTGTGCAAAAAGCTTTGTTTGTGTGACTTGCAAAGACCTTAAACATGTTTGATGTCCAAAAGTTTCATATAACCGTAGCAAGATCATCTCTCCCAATTCTCCTTGGGACTGTGGATATGTTCCAAATGTGTGCTTTCTACTTTGCTCATTTTTGGTCAATGGAATCTGGAACCTTTATGATGTATCACTGCCCAGCTCATTAGTGACACCTTGCATGGAATAAGTAACTTGAGCTGATTCTCAACACATTACAACAGCATCCAAAACACCTCAAAATAATGCATCTAAAACTCAGAGTAAGGTTAGATCTTTCAATGAAATTCAAGTCCCTGTACAACAGTTTCCAATGGGTATCATTGTTATGAGTGAGATTTGGGTTAAGGAAAATCCTGCTCTTTTCAACTATCAGTTCATTGCGTTGCTTGGTTACTCAGTTTACGTTAAGAATCATGATTCATAGCCCTGGAGTTGGGGCCTAAATTAATGATTCCGTCCACTTTTAACAGGAGAAGGATATCGAAGCATGGCAGCTGAATATGAAACACTAGTGGCCCAAGATTCCAGGGGGAGAATTATCATAACAAGGCACTTATTGGTGTGATCTATACGTGTAGGTTGGAGAGGACAACCCCCTCTGGCAGGGGGAAAGGGGGGTGACTTGAAGCCGTGCTCGATCACCTCCCTGTGCCTTAATTAAGTTGGCTTGTCATAATGTGACTGGTGATGTCAACATCAATGTGCTGAAGTCCTCCCACAGCTTGACAAAGCTTTGAACTGCACCAGCATGTCATGAAACCTTCTTGGGTGACTCTGCATCATCAATCTTGATTGATCCCTGCAAATTGCTGCAAATCATCTGGCAGTGTCTGCAACCATACCAGCTTGTGATCTAATTTCCAGCTCCACAGACAGTGATCACCACGCAGCATTTGCATGTTTTAATGTGCACTGTGGACATGGATAGCCTCACCTGAACTGCAGGTTGAGAGGGGACAGGCCGAAGGTTGAAGCTCACTCAAGAATGAGTGAACCAGCATGAAAATCCTAGCTAATGGAAAAGACAAATTAAACCAGCTTTCCTCATTAAAAATCTCTCCTCAAGGCAACAAATTATGGATGGCAAAAAAGGGAGAGGTTGACGAACTTGTGGTTGATGGTGTGCTCATTTTACCCCCCTCTCTCTGCCAATGCTTTGTATTAAGGGTCCATGTATTTAAAGCTTGTTAAAGCTAAACAGAAATGAGAATAGATGAACAAGAATGTGATCTCACCAGGGATTAAACTTGGGACCACATGCTCTGAAGGCCACGCACTAACCAACCACGCCATCCTTCCTCATTTATCGAGTGCTACATCCTAGTTCCAAGCCCATCCATACAGATCAGGATAAACACTACTTCACCAAGACAACTGAATGGACCCTAGGTTTAATACCTGACAAGGTTACAGATCTTTTCAGTTTGAAAGAGTCGCTTCCTAAACTTGTCAGCTGTCCACCCACGCTCTGTACATTATCTCGCGGCAAAGTGCTTAAAGTGATAAGTCAACTCTGATTGGACTGCTTCACAGGTGTTGCTCAGACCGTGACTACAGTTATTCTGATATAAATCACACGTATATTTGATTCATAGGTGTTGATAGTTTCATCGTCTATTCTTGAAAATTTACATGCTTCCTTTAAAACTGCTCGAGTCATAAATTTGGTCCATATATGGATGCAAAGAAACAATTCATCTGTTTCTGACAACATATCATCAAGACATCACGACTTATTATTTTAGCAAAGGGGTAACATGGACATAAGCAAAAAAATTGCTAAAGAAAAAATTTGAATAGTATTCTTCATGAGCTTTTAATTCTAAATATCTGGTAAACCAATGACATAATATTATGTTTGATCTTCAGGTTGACAAAATCATGGTACTTCACACAAAAATCAAGTTACTTTATGCCATTTCCCACAAAAGAAACAAGGTAGTTTTAACTTGTAATGTAGTGAGCAGGAGTTTTTAAACTCCTGCTCACTATCTCAAGTCTTCTTCATAGTGAACTCTCTGAAGAAAAAATATTCTGAGGTCAACTTATCACCTAGTCTATCAAAATAAGGTTTAGATAAAGATAATTTTCAAAAAATTAACAAAAACTTTATTAGAAATCTAATGTACATTTTACTAACAACATAATTTTTTCTGATTCTTGTGGCTCATAGCTTTGATTCTGTACTCTAAAGTATACAAGTCAAATGACTGTGTTACCAGCATGCAAAGAAAGTCGTGTCTGATAAGCTTATATTACGATTGCAAGTACGAACTTAAAATAAAAATAAAATGACAAGTGGTTTAGTTGGACTACCTTTCTTTCTTTGCCCTGCATCTAATTTTTCCAAGTCCTATGAACATTTTATTGTTTTAAATAGAAAAGGATTAAACCAACCCGTGAGATGCCATTTTGATTTTTCTCATGTGACTCAAGTCTTACACATAGCACTTTGCTGTCTGCTTTTATCGCTGCCACTTCCTTGGCAGCTTTGGAATACTAATTCAACTGGAAAAGACTGGTAAAATATGGAGATTTATCTCTGATTGTGAGCTGCCTCCAGTGAAAAAAAACACAACATAAGGAAGATGGGAAGGACTCGAACAGAAATTACAAAAAAAAAACAAAAGATCACGAACATTTCAAAACAGCTGGACGAAAGGGAGTCCACGAAGACTAGGTACATTCCTCTTTCCTTTAAATATATTGGAAATCCAGGGCCACTTAATGTTGACCTGAGCAATTAAGAATTCAAGGAAACTGGTCTGGCTGGCCACTAAGCACTGAAGTTAAGTTTCAGCTCTGCTAATACATTTCCCGGAATAGAATGAATGTGAATAGAATCACAATAATATCATAAGTAGGTTGAGTATGATCGTCTGGGTGAATGTAATCCTGAACAGGACTGTTGTTGACAGTCACTGATGTTTCAACAACCTGTATGGTACAGCTGTATTCATCTTCAGAGTCAAAGTTGTATCACTTTAGTTGATGTTATTTAACTCTGGTTATTGACCTGATTGGTCAATTAAGTTGCAATGTTATTGGTCATCTGTCAGTTAAGCCGTGATGTCATTGGTGTGTTTTGATCCATCTATTGTCACCAGGGCATCTGATATTACGCGATGGTGCGATTTCGCACAATTGACCTCAAATCGCATCCGATCGCACAATTTGAAGAAAATCACATAATTCGAAAAAAAATGCTAAATTCAAGTAAATTAAACAATGAATTCTAACTTTAATTAAACATTTTCCCAATCTTAATGTTATTTAGGATGATTTACCACGAAAGAAAGCCTTGCAAGGCATTTGAAACCTTCGATCGCAGTATCTAGGCAGCCATTTTGATTTCAGAGACAAGTAGTGTGGTCAGCGGTGTAATGGTGTCATGTAATGTTAAGCAAGTGTCCTTTTTCTTTTCTGGGTCAAAATAATCGGAGAAATTTAACTATTTTGTTTTGAAATAGATGTCTTATTATTCCTTTACATTCAAATTGCCTGTTAAACAACATTAAAGTGGTTTTTCTCGTTTGAAACCTGGTAAAACAATGTAAATTAGCCCTGAAAAATTTATCGCACAATATTCCTATCTTAGCGCACAATCTACCCTCAAAATATCGCACAATTTCTGATTTTTTATCGCACTCTATCAGATGGCCTGTGTCACAGTTAAACAGTTGTTTACTCAAATTGTCGGTTGTCCAGTCATTATCTCATAGTTAGTTTTGCTTGAGTCTGTGCATAAGTCGTTAAACGGTGCCAGTAACTGTTGACTACAGCCGGCACAGGAATGTGGAGTGAAAATACTTCACATTGTTTACGAAGTTTGATTGGTCCGTTATCTTTTCTTCTCGTTCCAAATATGGTATTTGCGAGAATTAATATTCATGAGCATCTGACAAAGCAAACATGTGAGGGTAACATGTTTCAACCACTTAGGAGTTTCTGGTCAAAACCAATCAGTTACAGACACTAAAGATTAAACTTTTACTCCAGGAGAGTGATCTTTAGTTTCTACTTCTCTGACAAGGTTACACATTCACATCAGCAAGCGCTAATGTGAACCGTGCAGTGATTCTCTTGAGAAAGGACTCATCTAAAGAGAGACTTGTCCCTCAAGATGAGACACATGTCTAGTAAGAGAGGTACTGTAACTAACAACCACCCTGTAGCTATACATGTAGTTAAAGAACAGACCCTTCAAGTACGTCAATTAATTATAAATTGATTTATAAGTTTCAGATAAATACGTGTATACGAGCAAAACGTTAAAAAGTGTTACTTTTTGCAGCTCTGATAATTCATCTTCGTTAAATTCTTCTTTATCTGCTAAAAGTTCTTCCTCCTCCATAGTTGTTTCATCGTCTAGATCGTGAACCATCATGTCGGCAGTGATTTCATATTCCTGGTCTGTCGAGTCCCCTACAAATAATTTTGAAGAGCAACGAAGCAAAAAGGCAAATAAAGATGAATGAAGACTAGGTGCACGAAAGGACATGACAAGAGACGTCACTTTATAATTTAAGCCACAGAATAACTAACATCTGAGAAGTTTAAGCTTATATAAGTTTAAAGTTTTGACCGGCAAAGCATGCATTAAGCGTAAATATGGGAAAAAAAGCATCTAGCTTGTGTAGTTAATATTATTGGAAGTCGAAAAGCTTGCCTAGCCACGGCACTAAAAGACTTACCTGTATCGTCTGTTTGAGCCTTGGGTGACTATAGAGATAACAAACGAACACTTTTAATAAGAGTTAGACACCAAACATCGTAAGTCTACTTCCGATTTGAAACACAGATATGAATTTCGTGTTCGAGATGTAAACATCACTTATAACTTAAAAAATCGGCACTGGAAGCGAACTGTCGAAAAACGAAGGAAAAAAATAAACATTTTTGTCTCTGTTTACAAAATTTGGCTGTAATTCACTGTCGTACAAAATCTGAAATTAATTTTTATACATCACGCAAACCTACCAATTCCGGTATCTCCGCCATGTTTAGTTTGAAAGTTTTTCCTTAGCGGGAAGTGGCATGCGTGGACACCCGCAATGCATCATGGGAAAACAAGATAAGCCTGGTTACAAAGAATTAAAGATATGATTGCGCTGAACGACATCACCCGATGAGAAATGGTATTGTTTTGCAGCTTTTCTTTTAAGAAGTCGTCGATTTTTGATAAGCATTTAAAACTTTGGAGGTTTCAGAATTAACATTAATCACTCTATCGCACAGGGAGGTGTAAAAAAGTTTGATTATCCAAAGTACGTGTGGTCTCCCTCCGGTGGATGGTGGTGTAATCCGCGCAATTGGAAGAGGAACACAGCAATGGCATTTGGTGTTATTTTTGCACTGTGTGTACCGGTTCATATTATCAGCTGGTCTTTAGAGGTAAAGTGCATATAGTTTAAGAGAACCGTTGAATGTAGACAATTTCCTAGTGATGCATATTATTGGAACTCCAAGATGCATTGAAGTATAATTGGGCTTGTATGTTTTGTTTCCCAAATAGAGTTTTTCTGTATCTTCTGTTTTTTACAGGCCTTTGCTTTTCCGAAGCATGTGTAATTAGCATATTTTTTGAGAGAACTCGTTAATGCAAAAAAAGTGCAACGTGCATGTGTCAAACCTTTACCTGATCCAAACAAGAGACTATGGTTCCATCGTTTCTGAGCTTTATTAGCAATGTACTGCTATTTATAGCCGGGGGGGGGGGGGGGGGGGGCACTCAAGGGAAGTCTAGGTAGAGGTGTGCCACCCAGGCCTTCAAACCCCAACCCTGTTTAAGACAAAAATGGCTCATTTCACTACCCTGTTTAAGACAGGAGACGCTACTTTCTGACCCTAATTTGTTTTGTTTTGCTTACAGAATTAAGTAATTTTTTACACTAAAATCGTGGAAAGAGATTTTTAGGAAAAAAAATTATTGGTATTACAAAATGTAGACCACTCATTGCAAGTCTTTACACTCTTTGAAAGGCTTCCAGTCTGCAGTCCAAAAAGACACCCTGTTTAAGACGCTCAATAGTGAAATAGTATACCCTGTTTAAGACTCAACACCGTGAAAACCATACCCTGTTCAGCAGCACATACCCATATACGCCAAATAAGGAGTGCCCCCTCTCCCCCCCGCGTATTTATGTCACGATATCTACAGTTTCCACGTCAATACGATGGCAATCAGGGATTTATACATGTCAATGCAAGTGTGTGGAATACACCGTATTCATAAATGGCGGCTGCGCGGAACGGCCTGGTTTCGAATGCATGAATGCGAGGCTTGGTAGGCCAGAGAATGCAGACTTGTATTTTATTTAGGCTTTGTGACTGAAATTTCTCATAAAATATTGTTGAAGTCGTCGCTATTTTTGGAGGATATAGGCAGAAAATCGTTTTCTTAGTCACTAAACGGGATATCCTTGAGTTAACTAAAGATTTCCAGCGCGGAAAGGCTGAGAGATGCCGACAAATTGCTGTGTGCCGCTCTGTACGAAGAAGGACAAGCGGGACAAGGAGACGGGTGAAAAAATTTCTTTTTTTCGCTTCCCAGAGGAAGAAAACCTCAAAAAGCAATGGATTCATGCTATAAGGAGAGATGTTGGACCGAATTTTTCAATAAACGAGGGAACCCGAGTTTGTTCGAGGCATTTCAGAGGGGAAGATTTGCAGAGAAGTCTCACTGGAAAAGTTAGCCCCAGAACAGGAGCTGTGCCGAGTAAATTCGCATAAAAGCGAAGTTCGCCTCGCAAACGAGCGCCGCCGACACCTCGCTTCACGGCTACAACAGTGGCAAAAAGAAAAGCGTCAGAAGCTAGCGAGGCTTTGGATTCTTCGACCGAATGCAGCGAAATTATCGGTGAGGATGCAACATCAACAAATATGGCGGACTTAGCCTTTCCGGAAACAGTGGAAATGGAAAACATAACACGGGAGCGCGAGTGCGGCACTGATGTTGTCGAGAAATCAGAAAAAGATTCATTGATAGCTGAACTTAAGGACAAAGTTGCCGCAGCTCTCGCGAATAATGAAGAACTGGATAAAGTGGTTTCAAAACTTAAAGAGAAAGTTGTGGATCTTGAGCGGAAATATGAGAAACTTGAGGAGCGGTTGTTTTCCTTTAAAAACATCGCCTCAAATGACTCACTGGTAGCATTTTACACCGGATTTCCAAACTACCAAACAATGATGGCCGTGTACGACTTTTTGGATCCTGGTGAGCAGGGTGAGAACATCAACTATTGACTGTCTGGAAAAGATGTGGATAGCACCCCCAAGCCTGTGAAACAAGGAAGACCAAGGACCTTAAAACCAGTGGAGGAGTTTTTTCTCACTTTGTGTAGGCTGAGGCAAGGTTTTGCTGAGTTGCATTTAGCCCAGTTATTTAACATTTCTCAGCCAACTGTTAGTCGGATCTTTATCTCCTGGATAAACTTTTTGTATTTAAAACTTGGCCATATTAATATCTGGCCATCCAGAGAACTAGTTAATGAGACGATGCCTGAAGATTTTAAGGCAAAGTATCCTACTACAAGGGTAATCATTGACTGTACAGAGGTGCGCTGTGAAATGCCCAGCAGCCTCCTTTTAAATAGTGAGCTATTTAGTTCATATAAGCACCACACCACTTTAAAGGCATTAGTGGGAATTTCACCTAAAGGGTTTTTCACATTTATTGGGCAACTATATACTGGCAGCATATCCGACAGGGAAATTGTAGAGCGAAATTGTAGGGCTTCTTGAACCTTCCCTTTTCGAAAGGAGACACTGTAATGGCTGACAAGGGCTTCACCATTGATGATATTCTTCCCCTTGGAGTCTCCTTACACATCCCCCCTTTCTTGGGAATGTCTGATCAGATGTCAGCCGAAGATGTGACCGCAACACAAGAAATTGCTAGCTTGCGAATCCATGTTGAGAGGGCTATTTACTAGGTGAAGAATTTTCACATATTTGATGGAGTTATTCCATTAACCTTTTTTGGGGTAGTAAATCAAATGTGGTGTGTGTGTGTGCAATGTTGTGCAATATGCATGATCCCATCATCGGTGCTTAATCCTTCAACATAAACTAAATACCCCTCATTTTCAACACCCCCAACCACACCCCCTTGTCCACCCACTGGTTTGACAATAATAGCTGCATTTATAATATTAATTTTATTTTTGAGAAAAAAAATTGTGCTATTTTACCATGGGAAAAATTATACTTGGAAAGTCATGTTTACTAAGATTGGTGTAAACACAGCTATTATCATGTATTTCGATGCCTTTCAACACTTGTATATATTTCACTTCTAAAGTCCGCGCGAATGTTTTTCAAATTAGCTCCTATTCAATATTTTAAGGACATTACTTGAACAACATTATTCTGATCATCTTTTGTGAGGAAATTGGAACTGTAACTCTTTTCAACCTGTCAAGCTCTAATAAAATTACCATGATAACAAATTCACCTTCTTAAGTTTGTAACATGTTCCTATACTGGTAGTTGTCATTAATTTTTGTCGCTGAGAGATTGTTTGAAACATGAGTCTAACTTTGAATATCACTCACTTTCACAGTTGAGATTATAAGGAGAATTTCGCTGCCAATCACCGTAATAATTTATTGGAGCTTGCAGGTCAACTGATCTATGATACAAAATGTAAATATTGGCAAGTTGTATTTAAATACATCAATACATAATAATTCAAATTCAATTATTGAATTCCCATTTCAAGCATCTATTTACATTGTATATACAGCACTAAAAGAAGTAGAAGTGGTAGTTTAGCATTTTGCAAACTCACTTGCTGCAATTTTAATAAAATGGGTAAAGTAATATGTTTGCAGCTTTTGCTTCAGGGTTTCCCAGTAGGCAGCATCAAAGGGAATTCTTTCCACTGAAATTCCCTTTTTCGTGTAGACAATGAAGTCACACCATTTTGCCCCACTTACACCCATTTGGCCTTGCACTTGAGTATAGTATGCATGATTCTTTTTCAGTTTACATTGTCCATTGACAGCCTCACAAAAGAAATTTGGGTCTTGGCAGGCATCTAGTGTAAATTGGTTGGAATTGAGTGATGCTCGGCATTTGCGACTCGCTTTCCAGAATTTGCCACGTGCTGGTTCATTTCGGCTCTCGTGAAACACGGCATCCTTTCAAGCGACTTTCCCCATCCATCGCTCGGGTATTTCACACTTGAGGTGACAGGAGACACATGATCATTTGGTACTGCACTCGAAGACCTTCCCTTTCTTTTCGTGTAAATTTCATCTGGGTCAGGATCAACTAGCATTTTATCCCTTCCATTTTCAATATAGTCTTGGACTCTGCAATATAATCAAGAAATATTTCTCAACTGCACGTTTATGTAAACTCCAAACTGCATGTGATATCATCTCATGAATTGCAAAATAGCCCTCACCGTTTTACGAGCTGTGCTTTCGTCTTAAGTCCCTTGAGCGAATCACCACGACATCTTAACCAAAACTTTAGCTCTTGATTTTTCAGTGAAGAAGGATTTCTACCAGCCAAGGAAGCTCCAGGAATATCGTCCTCTGTGAGTATCACACGCGCATTTTCATCAGAAGCTCTTTTTTGTTTTGTTTTGTGATCTGTGCGTGGCCTACCAAGCCTCGCTTTCAGGCATTCGAATCCAGGCCGTTCCGCGCGGCCGCCATTTATGAATACGGTGTATATGCTGGCTGTAAATCCCTAATATTTCTGGTTTTTAACTTGGGAGATGCTCAAAAGACTTAAGAATGTTGTTGAACGAATTGGGCATGACATAGAGATGCGAGTACAAAATTGTTGGCTTCCACATCACCGAGAACATTGAACTCGCCCCTTCAGACTTAGTATCTTTGAGTGAGTACTTATGATGTTCATTTGGTTGCATCAATATTTAACTTTGAGCACAGGAAAAAATAACAGATTTCCATTTTTGGATATTTTAGGGTATTTAAAGAATACCCACAAAAATACCAAATTTGGAAAAGTGAGACAAGTCTCAGGCAGGGAACTTGGTTGGGAATTCCCTGGTTGGGACTTGTCTCACTTTGCCAAATTTGGGATTTTTATGGGTATTCTTTAAATACCCTAAAATATCCAAAAATGGGAATCCGTCTTTTTTTCCCATGGAGCAGCCTTGGTCAAATTTTTGGTGTATCTGCAAGCCCAGTGTGTGAAAACCTGTCCACTACATGTATACTGCCTATTATGAATGAGCACTACATACAACGCTATGGGCATGACTGATGCATTTTCTGTTCTCATAAATTGGCCATTACGAAGAGCACAACAGTTGTTTTGTAGAAGAGATCGAGGATTCCACTTTTTGAATTTTGATACTGTTGTCGATAATCAAGGTTATTTCCAGTTTGTTGCAGGTGGCTATCTTTTGCATGATTACCAAATGTAGAGTTCAGAAAACAACTTCACATACTGCGCAACATGATTTGTGTCTCTTAGTGGATGGAGGATATTCGGCAATTTATCCTCTGCTTACAAGGCTGCTGCCTAATGGGAGCCCGGGAGCCTGAGGCTCCTACTATTTATCCTTAGGCGACCAAAATTTCAAGCTGGGAGCTCGAATGGGTACCTTAAACTCATGATTGTCAGACTAACTTCCAGTGAGCAAACAACAAAATTCACTGCTCATTCTGCACTTTTGAAATGGCAATGGAAAATGTTTGATCGTCAGCCACATGCAAAATAATACTTCTGCCAATAGAAGGTACACAAACAGCACTATGTCTTGAAATTCACTTCTGTGACTTCCGCTGCAGAGCAGTTGAAGTTTCTCATCTGAAAATGGTGTTGAATGAATTTAATAGTCTTAGAAAAACCTTTGATAATAAAATCATGACTTTTCCTTCAGCGATAGAAACGTTAGGTGTCTACTGCATGCAGTAAAAACTGATAAAATTAAGGCGTGATCCGTGGAAAAGCAAGCTGGTTTCAAATTACACGTGACATTGGTATGCTATTATTAAAATATTGCAAGTTTATAGCATTTTTGATCTTGGTATGGACATGAACGGTACACTCGGAGGTTTCTTTTACCATTTATTCAGCGTTATCTACGCCTCCCTATTTTTTGCTGTAACTTTTGAAAGGCTGGCAAAAATATTCCAGACATTGAAAATGATTCACAGCGGCTATTCAAGATCATGTTTCAATCTCTTGTTATTTACGGCATTATACAAACCTTCACAAATATAAAAACAGTTGTGATAGTTCAAAAGATAGACTTGATACAAAAATACTGAGTCGATTTTCCAAACTTCTAGATAATAACCTTTCGCTGCTCTTTTTTTATCACCTAAAAACTTAAACTTAATTTTGCTTAAATTGTACACGCAAGTGCTGTTGGTCGGTGCGTTCGCTCTGTGCAAATGGTTGCTGTTGTGTTTCTCGAAATCTTTTCGAGAGGTGAATATAAAAGATGCTGGTTTCTCGAAACTCGATTCGTTCAAGGCTTGAGTTCCTGTTTTTTTTTTGTCACGCATCACTACTTAAGCCTTCCCAACTTATCTAGGAAGATCGAAGGGCCTCTGCTCGCAGGGTATAAATTGATAAACATTAACTTCTCCAAAGATAGATCTTTCCAGTAATACCTGGTTTTGGATATGCTGACCAATCCTGTAAGAGTTACACTCACAAAAAAGGTAACATTTTGGGGAAAAATCCACTGCCAATCAGGCGCTGTTTACATACTACTCTTTGAAGATTAAATTTGCCCCTTTCCTTAAAAGTTAGCCAGCCACAATTCCATGCAAAAAAGGACGATAAAGTGGGCAAGAAAAAACTCCCAGTAAGCAAGAAAGGCAAAGGAAAAAAGAGAGTGAGAGAGAAAGATCGAAGTAGATTCGCAAAAAAGGTCCAAATCTAGACTTTTGTGCATCCATGAAAAACAAAAAAGTGGTTTAATTATGTCAGATTAGTCGAAAAATATGCCTTGTTTCTTGCAAAACCTATTTTTAGCCATTCTTATGCTAATTCATCGAAAACTAGTCCAAAGAAGAGGAATTGGTGAAAAATGCGGTTTTTTTCGCTATTCGCTGGCCGTCACCAAAGGGTTAACAAAGTTACTGATCTTTTTTGATTGGGCTCCTAGAAATGTATCTCGGGTTCGTAACTTTTTATTTTAGGAGCCCGAAGGGCTCCCAAAATATTGTCTCTGGCAGCAGCCTTGTGCTTGCAGCATTTTGGAGAAGGAGAGGATTACTGTCTGAGACCCTTGCAAAGATGTGTAAAATATGGAGAAATTACCCGAGCAAGAATATGTATAAAAAAGCAAATTGGAGTTCTTCCAGCATGCTGAAGCATCCCTGGCCGATCTGGGAGATTTCGAAATCGACAGTATTTTTTAACTGTAGTAGTTAAGGTTGTGAGAGCATTTGTAAAATAAATAGAAGACAAAGGCTGATAGAGACTATCAGAGGGATTTTTTAAATTTTGGTGCTCAGTCGATCTAGCCAGCTTAAAAGTTAATTCCACAAGCGCCTATGCCAGAATTATCTGACCATCAATAAAACTTAGAACATGGAACATTCTGGAACATCCCAGAACGTGAAAAAATCAAAGTGATTTTTTATGAAAAAATAAAATAATAATAAAATAATTTTTGCGAACTGATTTATAATTAAAAAATAAATAACAACATAACATAATATAACAAGGAAAAAGAAACTGGTATCATCTCTGAATATGAGAAAACAATATTTTTTCACAATTAATTTGTTAGGCGAATTAAATTCAAAATATATTAAAAAGGTTGCGAGGCAATGCGAGGAGGGGGGTTTTCAAGCCGATGGTCTGAAATGTCGGTAAGTATCTCATGTCAAAACAAGTCGGCAAGTACTTCATGTCAAACCAACATTAGTTGCAGTTACACACACCTCCTGCTGGAGGTTTCCCAAGGGGTAATTGGCTTGGCTCAGGATCGGCTTGGGTTGTGGTTGCATTATATTTTCTGGCTACACTGCAAGTAATTACCTGAGGTCAACTATTGACTTGTCAGATTTGTAATTAAGCTTCGTACTTCAATTTTTTCCCAGCTTGAGCATTTACTTCTCTGACTTCTGTCACTTTTCTTAGACGATTCGGCTTGAGAAATGCTGGTCGGACTACATGAATGCAAAGCCACCCTTGGGACGTACTGCAAAGGAATAGCTTGATTGCTACTTGCATAGTAGGGATATTGAGCATATGCTGCCGGTAGATTCTGGGAATTTTCTTGGTCCCGATTTCTGTAAGGGAACTTGAGTCTCTTTCAAAATTACAAAGGGTTCAGTATTATTTTTCTATTGGAAAAACAAAACATACGAGCTGAAGAGGTTTATGAAAGACTTCTACTTATTTTTTAATTACAATGAGTGTAGAAGGGGTGGCGAATGGTAAAATCCGCGAGACGCCGAGACCCTAGTTAGAAATCCGAACCCGAGACTCTTTGGTAAAAAGTTTCGAGACTCAAAAAAAGTAAAAACAAACCATGCAAAAACGAGACTTCGAGACTTATCAAAAACACTTCCGAGATTTTGAGATCCTGCCAAAATTTTCCGAGACCCACGTTTTTCGACGTACCATTCGCCACCCCTTGTAGAGCAACAACCAGGGATGCACAACTTGGATCACACTGCCCTGTTACCTGCCTTTCCCTTTTCCAATGTTGTTTTGTTGTTTTTCGGTGTAATTGCGTAATTTCAAGACCAATATAGTAAGGGAGAGGGAAAAGGAGGTCAAGAACAATTGTCAGCATTATTCCTTCAATTGACTTAAGTTCTAATATCGTGAATTATCCCTGTTTGTGAAACTCATTGTTGGCTGTCATGTGATTTAGTCTTCAATGATAAACCACTTGGATTAAAGTGGATAATTGTGGTGGGAAAAATAACTTACTGGTTGACCGTCATATAAAAATGAAGTCAGTCTGACTATTTAAATTCTGCTAAATGGTTAACTGTTGCTTAAACTTTGCCACATATGATAACTTTCAGCATTATGAAAAATTAAAAAACTAGACTATACTCTCAAACATACAGTCCATGTGGTTAACCATCATAAAGAGATCATGTGACAGTCTGTGCTGATTTCTTCTTTTAAAAATTTGTTGATTACAAAATTAATCCATTTGACTGATTCAAAAAAGGTTATAATATTGTAGATTCTAAGTACATTTTCAGTAAAGCAAGTCCAAGATGACAGTACATTTACCTTTTTTCAATCTCGCATTTCAAGAAAAAAAAATGATAAAAAAACTGTTTTTGGCTACCTCATTGTGCTGGCATTATTTAATAGCTTTTGACATATCAAATCACTGTATTTTAACTTTAATTCTTTAACTTTCTTGTTTTCTCACATCAGAGACGCTATGTAGCACCCTACAGACATATTCCTTCTCAACGATTTTGCAAGCATGCTAAGGTAAGTCAGAGTACTTATTCCTTACATCACAGTTACACGTGTAGCTACCAGTGATAATTGTTTAGTTGAAAGTTTTGGTTTTGTTGTCAAGAAAAATATCCAGTACCTATTAGGTCATTGTAATTTTTTCCTTTCTTTTTGCCATAGGAGGATGATCCAAGCTTACCAGATGACTATCAGATAATAAAGTGGTGAAGAAGAAACTTCTTGAACTTTGCTTGTGCTTGATTATTGAGTGCAATATGGGTGAAAGAAGTTAGTATGTCAAGAAGAGCATGTAAAGATGCTGCCCCTCTTGTAATTCCTGTCAAATTATGTTTTGTGATAAAAATTTGCTTTTATATTATTCTTTGCACTGTTTCTCAAGAATTTGGTATTAATTGGATGTTTAGAAACATCTTCTAACCTAATGGTGTTTTTATTAATTCAACCTGTTCATTATGTAGTATTGTTTTTGATCGAAATAAAACTAAAATACCAAAATGCTCCTGATTCTTAATTAAACCTTTAAGCTGTTTTTCTTTCTATCACAATCTCTCTGTGAACTGGTTTGTTCCAAAAAGATGATTGTTGGCTTCCTGACCAGTCTGAATTTTACTAACAGCCTCTGATTTCCAGATTGTGCAAGAAGCACATTCAAATACAGTATTATGATGACTTGTCTTTTTTATAATTTGCAACAATAATGTTGTATAGCAATTGTAAATTTGAAAACAAAACTGCTGTCCGTTTATACCATCAGGGCTATGGGCTCCTCATATTATACACTTGTTCAAATTTTCTTGAATTTCATACATGGGAACCTCGGTTTAGTCTGGTGAAGGAGTAATATTCTTTGAAGACGATGGGAGGAAAGATATGAAGGAAGTCGTCTCCTACGATGGTAATTTTTTTGTGTCGTTTGTTTATGTACCCTCTCAAGACTTCCCTTTCCCTGATAGCCCATGGAAACGTTTATTCATCTGCAAACTCTTTGAATGGATCAAGCTCAAAACGACCTGCATATAACTGTTATATCCTCAAAGCTGGTCACACGTCTGTCCAACCACCACACTGTTTACAAATATGTCAGTCAAATATGTCAGTCATTTCAGTCAGTCAGTCAGTCATCCTTGATCCATACAAAACGCAGGATTCAATAAGTTTGCTGATGAATAAACATTTCCAAGGGCTATTTATTAAGGGAAGGAAAGCCTGGGGAGGATACACAGATATCATCATACGCAGTTATCTTTTTTTAGTACTCTAATTCTACTTTTCATATTTTTATTCTCTTAATATTTCCATTGTTAGCAAAAGTGAGTACAAATAGAGATTGTATTGTATTTCCTCCCTAGTCTCCCACACAGCTATTGTGTCATCACGCAACACAATGACACAAAAAATACTCTGTGGGAAGACTACTTCCTCCCTGCCAATCCTTGCATTCCCCTCAAATGTTGTTGCTCCGTCATCAGACTAAACTGGTCTATGGACCAGGGGTCTTTGTTTTGTATACGTCCATGTTAATCAGTCCTGGAGTTATCTAATATGGATAGAACCTTTGTTTAAGTGTCCATCTTTCTAGCATTTACACACCCGAATTTAATCACAGGGAGGCCACACAATCTGTGTGTGTAACCTGGTGTGTAACCGATTGTTGTTTATAGTAGATGTACTGGATTTACTGTTTGCTTCACCCATAGCGATATATCGGAGTGAATCCAGTACATTAGGCAGGCTGATTAGGAACAGGATTCTTGTTCCTAATCAGAAACGGCGAACTCAAAATCCTTCAAAATCGCTAAAAAACTCCTTTTAAGTAAGGAAGGAAGTAACTAGAGGGTCGTACATGACAGTAAAAACTGATGAACTAGTGGCCCTCAATCGTAATCAAAATATTTAGAACTAATAAAACAAACACGGCGAATTAAGATTTAAAAATACTACAAGATAAGCAAAAGTAATATGTACAGTAGAATAAAAAGATAAAAGGACATCAAACATCAAAGAGATGACAGTAAAACTAATGAACTGGTGGCCCTCCGTATTAAATTTCTATTATTATTAAAAAACAGCGAATTAAAAATACTATAAGATAAGAAAAGTGATATGTACACTAGAATATAAAAATGCGAAAACATTATACCCAAAGAACTAGGCTAAAAAATGTTTTTTAAAGAGCATTCTCAAACGCGCCAGCGGTGTCCTTCTTTCGCATGTCAAGAGGAATCCTATTCCACAGCTTAGCTCCACGAACTTTAAAAGTACACCCCCCTTCCGTAATGGACATACCATTAAAACCTTCCATAAGGGCTAGCTCTGCTATCACTCCTGATATTTGAGTTTCTAGGTATTTTAAAATGGTTTCGTTATGTAGTCTGGGCAGTCATTTTCGTTTCTTATGCGCCTAAATATTAAACTACGCTTTTGAAGGTTTACTTCGTCCTTAAACGGCAGCCAATCAAGCCGTCTAAAAAGGTCTTTACTCCTATATCTTATATTTGCATCGAAAATTTATACGCGAGCTGCCGCCTTCGCAGTTGAAATGCTCGTTTCACATTCTGTTCCGTCGCCGTGGTCCATGAACAAGATCCAAACACCATTATGGGCTTAATCAAAGCGTTAAAAACAGCTTGCGCTCTGCGAGGGGCAAATTACGCTGACTCTTTTTAAGTACAGCAATCCTTTGTGCCACTTTCTTGCAAAGGTCATCGATATGTTCAGTAAAATTTAGGTGGCTGTCTAATGTTACCCCAAGTAGCTTCTGTAAAGTGACTTGTTGAATCTCGCTACCGTTACATGCAATTTTGAGAGCCTTGCCTGGAATTTTCTTATCCAAGCTCTTACCAGTTACAGGCAAAACGACGACAATAGGCAAGTTGCACTAAGAGGTCACGTGACCAATGCTTCCTTTTGCTGATGCCAAAAATTGACAGAGGACATAAAAATTATCTTACTCCCGAAATTTGAGAGGGAACGCATTTAAGGAAGATATTCAACATGGCGGCCAAAACTACTTTTTGCTTATATCTTGTTAAACGTTTGATAGTTACGCTCAGATGTGCTGTAAACGTTACCACATCATCTTTTCAACATTCCCCTTGAACTTTAAGTGCAAAATTTGTGTTCTGAAAGATGTAATACTTAATTTTAAAAATCACATTTTGGTCACGTGACGAGCTACGAACTTACTCATTTTAAGAAAATGGTGCGGGTTTGAAAAACCAAATTACTATTATTTTGTTTAAGATATGACCCACTAATCGTTTTTCGAAGGCAAAATCATGTAACTTTCATTTTCATAAACACGATGTCTCATGACCTTTAAGTGCAAATGGCCTATATACCACAGGTAAGGTAATTCAACGTTTATTAGCATTAATCACTGATTGATTTTTATATATACATACTTCGCGATATATCTCTATAATAGGTGAAGCAAAGGGTGAATTCAGTACATTTAATTACTATAAAATAACAATCGGTTACACACAGCAATTTTGTGCGTGCCCAGTGGTTTAATAGTGCTATTTGTAAAAGCTCCTGCCCTTACAGCCTCCATTTTCGATTTTCATTCTCTTTTTCTTATCGAACGCTCCGTCTGACGTTTTAAAGTTCCTCGTTCTTATTCCTCGTCCTCGTTCTTTGGAATGAGAGCCGTACTCTAATGTTTCGAGCAGCAGTATTCAATATTAAACAAAACTTTATCTTCCTAATATTATCTTAGTGCCCAACAAAGTAAATCACAGGCCCGTAACCAGGATTTTATGTGGGGGGGGGGGGGGGGGGGGGGTGCTAACGAGGCCAAAGCGGACCCAACTACGGAAATGTATTTTTTATCGTCTGATCCGTTTATTTAGGAAACTAGCAATACATGAGAAATCGTAAAGGAAAAGAACACGGTAGGAACTGAATATTACATTTTTCGAATACAACTGTTTGAATTTAGTTATAAAGGAGTAATTTTACGATGTAAAATGATACATCAAAATACTGCGGAACTAATCCGTCAGAACAGTTCCGAGCTCCAGCCTCCGTGGGTGTAGCGACTAAATCTCAGAGCATAATAATGGGATCAAGACTGGTAGACATTGCGAAAATGAGTATGATTTACCGTTTATATCTCGCTGTAAAACTGTAGTTAACTGAGATAGATCTGAAGTCGTGATTTTAGCTGGGCTGTCATCGCAGACTGCATTGTCATTGTCAGCGTCTGATAGCTCTTGACCGGGTACTTTACTGACCCATTGAATTGTATCGAGAGACTGGCAAGATTTAGCTGCATCCTTCCTCTTTCTATTTTCCTGTTCTCTCCTACCCATAACGTATTACACAAAAAACTAATTTTGCATCTTCAGGCGTTCATGCGCTCGTACAAATAGAGAATACTACCCGACGCGTTAGCGGACGTGTCTGACAAAAATCGTGAGATCGCTCCCTTGTCATTGTCTCGCTCGTCGTAAACTCCCGTGCAAAGCCTGCGCCCCGGGGCCTGCGCACGTTAATTTCATTATTCATTTACATAAGCTCGGACATCTCTGCGCTCATTGAAATGCTCTGAATGGCTCGGGCTACTAGAGTGTAGCTGGTTTTATTTTCCCAGTGAATACACCACTGCTTTTTCCATTCTTTGATTTTGTTTAAATATCACTGCACTGTTAAGTTTGAAACTTCAGTTTAACCGACTGCACGCCTTAACTTGGATATTGAGTATCAAAATGCGGACCTTTGGGGCCTGTGGGGAGGTGCGAACGCACCCCGTGCACCCCCCCTGGTTACGGGCCTGTAATCATACCAAGAAGGAAATCTTCATATTAACGAGCCCTGAACGCAATTCTTTAAGAATCTAAATCTAAACTTACTAAACCTGTGACCAGCTTTTTTTTTCTCCTCTTCCAAACAAAGGGGAAGATGGATAGCTTGATCGCAGGTTGACCAGGTTAAACCTAACTTAACTTTTGGCCACAGATTCGAAACCTCCGGGGTGGAGGGGGGGGGGGGAGTTTGAGTAGGGGTGTGCCACAGACTTCAACCCTGTCTAAGACACTGCTTTAGACAAGTGACCATTTCTCTTGATCCTTATTCATCTTATTTCGCATACAGAATTCATATTCTCTTTTATCATCATAGAAAAATTGTCGATACCAGATATGTGACCGTCCACCACCTGATTAGGACCTCCGGTTCAGAGATACCCCCGTTCAATTCGCTCGTTGGTGAAATTGTAACAACACAAAGTAAGCACTGAAGCACACGTGCCAACTCCCTGTTTCAGCAATGCCGAAATTTTGTATAACTGAAAATCGTCAGGAGCCGTGTTGTTTCTTACACTCGTTTAGTGTCTAGAAGTCGTTGAAAGCAGTTTCCAGCCGTTTCCAAGTGATTTTGAGGGGGGTCTTCGTTTTCTACACATCGGGGGGATTATGTAGACAACGAAGAACCTGGTCGAAACTTTGTCTAATCGAAGATCTTGTTGTTTCTTACAGTCCTTACACATCTAAGGTCGAGATACCTGTTTCTAGATATTTATAAGTAATTTTTAGGGGGGTCTTTCTTTCTTCGTTTTCTACCCACCCTTTGAAAGTGGACCATAGTGACATTTTAGCAAGACCCATAGTAAAATCAATGAGACTCTTCTAAAACCAGCCCTAAATGAAAATATAAGCAACGAAAAGCTTTCCTTATACTAGTTTGCATAAGTTCATGCAAATTTTCTCATCTGTCATATTTATTTGTTTTTTCCTCCACGTTAATTAGTTACTTACCTTACTTTTTTTAATTTAAATTTAGTTTGTGCTCATGTTATTCTGAAAGGTCACTTCTGAGAGCCGTCTTCTGAAGCTGTATGTTGAAGCATATGAAACGTCAAGTTCGATATTATAAAAGTCAGTTATACAATGGGTTTGTTATTTATTTCTGATGTTTGTAACCGCAGTTTGTGAGTAAGGGAATGTTCAACAACGATTTTCCAACGATATTCCAACGTACTTGTATCTCCGCTGATGAGGCGCCAGGCTCGAACCGTTTGGAGAGGAACTCAAACCACAAGACGGCACTTTTGTTCATTATTTTTTGTGGATCAGCATTGTACTGTATCGATACTGTAACCTACTGTAGCACTTTAACTGTTTTGGCGACTTGCTCTGTTATCATTACGTCATTTATGGTACCGCAGCTTAATATAGAAATCATATAACTATCTTTTGTGTTCAAAACTGAAAAGAAAAAAAAAACGGAACTGTAATTTTATCGCAATTCAAATGTTCTTCAAAGAAGGAATGAGACGATGAGAGGAACGTGTCGTAATCGTCAATTTGATCATCTCACTGATAGTTACTGAACCTATTGGCCATCGGCCATGATAGTACAGTGCTGGCGTCACGTACACCTTGACAAAGGCGCACAACAACTGTTCCGGGTATACCGTGTGGCACGAAGTTTTTGCGGGAGGTTATTATTCGATATTTTGTGTTTTGCGGGAACTAATTTTTGCGATTAGGGCAGATTGGTTTTTCTTGCTGGGAATTAATTAATTTTTTTAATTTTTGGAATTTTCAGAAAGTACCCCAGTACACAGCTGCCATAGAAATACACATTTACAAGCGTTATTTCGTTGTTTCTGAATGAAAGAGACAAGTTGTGATTAAACAGACACGATTTCTTCTTGTAGTGAATTTAAGTTAGAGGATATTTACTTTGGAGTAAATTTTTGCGGGAAAAATGTTTGTGGTAATTTGTATTTGCGGAAACTTATTTTTGCGGATCGCTGGAAAAACCGCAAAAATCGCAAAAATTAGAACCCGCAAAAATTTCGTGCCACACAGTATATAACTGAGAAAATTAAAAAGTTTGTTACTCTAGAACCTACAGCTTCATAAACAACAAGAATTATGGAAATGTGCATTCACCTTCTTTTGAGGAGCGAAAATGAAATTATAAAAACGACATCAACAAAGTAAAGTGCTCCTGAGAAGTCAGAAGTATTTGAGATGTTAGTGTTTTATCTGTTACACGTAAACCGTCGATCGGTGATTTTTGTTAAAATTTACACCAACAGGCTCTCTCTCGTAGTACTGTACAACCGGTTTTGCTGAAGAAGGGTCATAAAGTCGAAACGGTGTGTGTGTTTTTGTTAAAACATTTGACACCCTAAACCTTAGACTTCCTCAATGCCAAATTCAGGCTCTTTTAATTTTAAATAAATTATCATTACTAGCATCATTAATCAGTTATCATCAGTCAATTAATAAATCACTCATTATCGTTATCACTGAAGTTGGGTTTCAAGCACAGCAACAAGAAATAAGGAGGAGTTCCAAAAAAACTGACCGCACCATTTGGCACGTGTCGCGTGAGGAGGTAAGCAGCTTTAAACATGACTTGTCAGCGCCATGGCTCTTCGGAGGTGAAAAGTTGTTGACACTGTTTTGATCCAGTCGCAATTTACTTCCTCTTTGCGTGACCTGAGGCCTGAACATTACGTGATCTTGTGCTCGTTATTTACATTTTGCAGTGCTTAACGCGGGGATTAGATTTCAGATCACGAGTTGTTACACTGGGCACGTACAGTATTTTGCATCGAAATTCAGTTTTTGGACAAGACACGGAAATCAAGTCGCTAAAACATTTCGTCTATACTCCGAAGATGATGACACAATTTCGACCCAGATTGTTTACCATTCGATCACCAGGACTAAGGTACGTTGTTTCTTTCGATCATTTACGCGCGTGTTACTAAGAGGTGCGAATGTACCGTAGTGAAAGTCGATGTTCGTAATTACTTCTTTCGCCCCAAGTTCTTTCTTAACGCAATTGAGTTAAGACGTTTGAGAAGTCGACTTTTTATCAGTAATGCGGGGTCAAATTTTGTCTGTCACTCTTAGGTGAGCGTTATCAGCGACCCATGAAGCGAGCGCGAAAAAAAAAAAACAACAACAACCGCGCGACATTGAGCAAGTCTAAATTGAGTCCGGCCGCTGATAAAAATTAACTTAAACTCTTTTAACCAGGTTACGTTCTGAAGAATTTTTCCCGTTTTTTTCAAAAGCTAACCCGGTTAACTTGCCAAGTGTGGCCGCAAAGGTTCTTCCAAAAGGTATATAAAACGTGGACGACGGACAGCTTAAGGAAGATAAAATGAGATAAAAAGATTACGGTCTAGCACTAAAACATTGATCCTAGCGTCCCTCACACACAAACATTCCTTTGGTTTGTCACGCATATCCTTTCCCCAACGAGGAAAGCACATGCCGCTACTGAAGGACACTGGAAATGAAACTGAAATTCTGTATGTTGATAAAAAAAGAGTTAGTCAATAAAAGTTATGAAACCGGGAAGCAAAAATTTTCTTAACTCGATTTTCGCTCTTATTAGTCTCGCTTGCGTAAGCAGCGAGACTCATAATTTGCAACGCGTTCAGTCGTCGTATTTAGGACACAAAAGGAGTTCATTGTGCCAGGTGTTCCTAGCGGAGACCGTGGAAACTGGGACTAAGGTTGTTTACCATTTACCACAAATTCCCGAAATTCTGGCTGGGATGTAAATGGTAAAAGATTTTTGGTTCGTCCCACTGGAAAATTCCCGGGACAAACGCAAATTCTGAATAAGTAGTCCCGTTTTGCCGGTTGGGACGTTCCGTTACCATTTACAAGTTTCTTGAGTTTCGTACTACAGTCGACTCTCGCCTCGCGGACACCTCGCTATTACGGACAGCCCGCTAATGCGGACAAGAGTCAGCCCTCCGGCGAAACGCATAAAGAAATGACTGAAACAAACTCGGACACTTTCCTGCCCCTAAGCGCGACAGTTCACTTGTTTTTTTCTCTCGCTGTAGCAGACATTTGAGTGCTTTGTCAAAAATCCTGACTCACATAACATAAAGAATAAGGCGACGTTACAATAACGGAAAAAATGACACTAAGTACTATCGACCGCTTCTTTGTAAAAGAGTAAACAATTGACTGCTGTACAGCATTTTAGACATTGACATTGCCATTAGAGCTTACCAACATTTTGCGTTATTTTAAAACTCTACTGTAAAAGTCGTTAAACAGGTTTCTGTTATGAGTATACTGTACAGCATTTCTGCGGTAAAAGAGCTGCCAAGAACAGTAAAAAAAACATTATATTTGGCAGCAAGTTAACATTTTAGCCATTCACGTTTACTGGAGGAGTTTCCGTTTGGTTTTTTAAGCCGTTTCTTATGTATCCCTGGTCATTGCAGGACCTTGGAAGTGATAATACAGCAAATTTAGATCTATTTACAATCTTATTATATTTAATCTTTTATGGTCCATAGTAATAAGAAATAAACGTGATTGTCGAAACTACAATGCTTTTGGGATTTTTACATGTTATTTCATAAGTTTAAAGAGACACCAATTTTCTCCTCTCGTACCCCGCTATTACGGACACTAAATCTTCCCCCGGCCCGGTTTCCGAGATCTCACCTTACCTCTGAATCCTTCGTAGAATTTTCGATTTGTTCATATGAGAGGACGGGCGAGCAGTCAAACAAAAGGCCTGGCACGCCCTACAGGCGTGTGAGGCTCGCGCGCTTTGCGCGCGTAACACTCTTGCGCCACGCTTTACCGATTTCTTTACTGATTTTGAGAAAAAAAACCGACTGTTTTTCAGTCTAGAGCCGCCGCCTCTGCTCTCCTCAGTTTCCTTTCCTTTTATTTTCGTGTTTGCGCTTTGCTCGATTCAGCCGTCCCGACTATCTCGGAGCCTTAAACAGGCTAGCTCGCAAGCTAAATGGAGCTGAGAAGACCTTAGATAACAATGACCTCAACCAGGTTGGCGTCCAGCAGTTTTAGTGAAAACAAGGGTTTGAAACATGGTCTCGGTCATTACTGGGCTGCCCCTTTTCGGGGCTGCCCAGTTATACATTCGGTCCTCCGGGGGAGGGAAGACACGAGGGTCTGGTACCGAGAAACGATGTTCTCACAAATGGTTTCATACGATTTTCCCGTGCACGGACCCTTGCACGAATACTTTTTCTACCTCGTCTTCCCCCCCCCCCCCCTCCCCAGAAACCTAGAAGGCGTTGCAAACCTGAAGAATGCTATTTGGGTTGTTCGAAACAATTCGATCATAGGAGTCACTCTATAATTTTTTTCTTGTTCGAGTTTAAGTCAGTTGATGATGTTGGCGCTGGGAAACTCAGAGAAATGCTCACGTTGCATACAAACCCACACGCCGTTCACGGTATGTTCACACTAAAAGATGACTGTGAGCGTCAGGCCGTGGAACGCCGGGGCCGCTCCGTGAACTCAAAGAGAGATTTATCGATCGATGTAGTACATGAGCAATTAATAAGCACAATTTATGAGCAAAGTATTTCACCAGTTGACGACACTATGGCTGAAGACTTGATTGTAAGCTGTCGTACTCCCTTAATGAAGCGAACAAAGCTCAGTTGCTGATGAATGTCAGATGAATCCTGATGTTACGCACGTCCATGAGCGAGGGACGTGACAACTTTGCCATGTTAGAAGACTGGCTTTTCCTTTAAATATTTCCTTCTATTTAATGCAACACTCGCCACTTTGGAGGTCTAAATTTCGGATACTGAGGATAAAGAAGGCACTGACCTGAGAATTTCGCACACAAGTTCAAAGAAACACGGGACACCCCATCTGGGAGCTTCACAAAGACCGACTTGAGGAAAATAGGAGTTATTACTGACAAGGTTTGGTGACTGAGTAGAGCATACAAGTGTAGCCCAGTTCGAGGTTTCAGGGGGTTTGCTTTTGTTTGTATCTGTATCTTGCTAAGCTTTTATCATTAAATTTGTACATGATCTTGTGATCACAATTCTGTGTTTTCGCCCATTCAGCAAGCAGGATATATCAGATGTATTGATGTCAGCATTAGCAAGTTTCAAAAAACATGCCTTTGTAAATTTTCAGCTTGGCTGATGATTCTTGATGTTTCTTGTACCATTTTATGGAGATGTAAACTGAAGTCACCGCAAAATGGGAACTTAAAAAAGAGCATAATCCATTTATCTCGAAACATAATACACATGACTTACACGACCTTTATTGTCCTAAGGGTGTTTTGAATACGAACGAACACAGTAAATGTGAGGGGCAAAAGCAGTTTTAATATGAACGAACCATAGGGTTTAATTAATATAAGGGTCAATTATTGTGCATTGAAATGAATCGCTTGAAAAGAGAGAGTTCGCTTGGAGATGTGATCAGAGGTAAACAAGGGCACATTGTGCGTTACGTTCAGTCTTTTTAATATCCAAGGACTGTGAATAGTGTTTCCGTATTGTTTAGCTGGCACAAAAAATTCGGAGGAGTTATAAAGCGGCATAGTTATCTGCTATGAAGAAAAGTTAGTCATGGGTGTCGTGAGACAAACAGCGAACTCGAGCGAATTTTTAACTCATATCGGTGTCAGGTAAAAAAATATGTTATCGATCTTTTCATCTATTTACATTGTTTAAAGTGCGTGCTGATGAAAGCAACATGCGAGCGAGAAATCTTTAAACTTTTTTAGGTCACAAAATGCAAAGGATGTTATTCCTTTAAGTTGGAGAAAAATACCAAAAGGAAAATCTTAAAACTGAATATTTTTTATCTTGTGGAAAAAATAGTGCGTTTTCATGTAGACTGTAGTCCGCAAATTAGGATCGTCTATTTAAAGTCTCAGTGCAGTCAGCGAGGCCCCTGGATCGGGATCAATGGGCAGTTGGCTGTCTGTTTTAGTAAACCTCTGGGTTTCATTCAATACAATATTTCTGTCTAGTGTAAATTAGCCCAGTGGCGAGTAGCTGACCCTGTCGCATTTTATACTCGTAGAACAACAATTATTTTTGGAATTTCCGGTTACGTCAAATTAGTTACATTATACTGTAACGCTATACTTTGGGAGACAGAGGGATTCGGGGATGCTTAGAGTTGATGACTAACTTGTTTATTTCGATTCATAATGGTGGATCTTAAAAGTTATTATACAGCCCCCACTTAAAAATGGTACTCATTTTTTTTGTTACGAAAGTCTTTCAAAGGGTACAATGTTCTGAATGAGTTTATGTTTCAGTCTCACATTAGATCCTGTCTCTGCCTGAGTGTGTATAGCCGCCCCCTCCCCTCAGATAAAATATCCCCTTGGCAGCCCAGTTAAAAATCGCCTTTCGGCGATTCTTGTTGTAGTCTACTACACAACTGTTTTTAGTTTCGTCACGAAACGCTCCTCCCCACGGGGGAGGAGCGTTGCGTGACGACACTAAAAACGGCTGTGTAGCAGACTGCGGTCATTGTTAATTAAGGATTTTCAAATGGAGCGCGTGACCAAAAATTTAAAGGTCGTTACACACTAGGCGACAAGTTGCAGCAACAAGTCGCGGCGACAGATCACTCCGTGTGTACAAGTGCGGCGACTAGTTGCGGCAACATGTTCCGGCGACACATCGCAGACTCAGACAAATCGCTTTGTCTCTTCTCTTCAACAGAGTAGGCGAGTTTCGTATTCCCGGGCGGCCTAGGGCGAGTGCTTGTTTTTGCGCGAAAGCGAGACCAGTGCTTGTCGCTTCTCAGCAAGAAGACAAACAAACATAAGAAAACCGCGTGTGAGTTGCCGAAAAAAGGGAAAATTTGAAAGGTTGAAAGGTTGCGGAGGTCTCAAAACTTACTTAAAGATTTGAGAAATCAAATCAAACAGCAAAAGGGAAATCAGCTCGTCATCACTGAGAAAAACAACGATCCTAACCAGAAATCGTCCTAAATAGTGTTCAATAAAAATGCGAAGATGGCTTCAAAATCCTTAAACATTGAAGGCAATAGCCTGAAACCGTTTTAATTTTGTTTCAGTGATGGTTAAAAGTTCTTTAAGCCATCCCTTCCATTGGAGTGGACGTACTTGTCGAAAGCCTGCAAGTTAAACTTAAACCTTATTTTTATTTGACTTTTTTTTTCTAACGGAGCGAATGCAAACTCTTGTACCTTTGAAAAAAATCAATCGACGGGGTAGACGTTCTGCATTCATTCCTTGCACTGTGAGGAACTTAAATCGGTTCTAACGAAAATGACTGAAATAGTATAAGGTTATTTAAACATAAGCTTACATTTAGTTTACACAGAAGCATATAATTTATGTTTCTGGCTTAAATTATACATTCATCAAAATATTCAGTCACATGGAGAAAAACGAACGCGCATTTCGGTCGACAAGAACTCAACACAGAATTTTGTACAGCGTATGTACTGAGCAGTTTAAACCGCTCCATTTTACAGATATACACAAGAGTAAACAGAATACAAAGAAGTAAGATACTAAAAGGAATAAAATATTGTCATTTTAACAAACTTTACTCTTTTCAAGCTTAAAAAGTTTACGTCTTCTT
>OZ037788.1:17182913-17275413 GCA_964035525.1 Porites cylindrica | reverse complement strand
ACATTCATTTTGCAAAGGCGTTGGTTGGTCGGAAGAATATTATGGATGAGTTTGAACTGAAAACTTCTTAGCTTATTTTCAATGGTGATTTTGAATGGAAGCTCATATACGGCACTAGGAGTGAATGTTTGTTCTCTTAAATAGGATTCAGTAAATGGAGGGCAGAAAGATCTCTCAGCAAACATTAGTCGAGCATATTTTGATGAAACATTTCCAACGGTTAATTGTGTCACCTTTGGTTCGTTGGTGTGTTCCTGATTGCCATGTAAGATAGCATTTTTCCAATCTTTAGGAATCGCGGCCAGAAGACCACCGTAATTAAGAAAGGTACCACGAATGTGAAAAGTATCTTTAAGCTCTTGGAAAGATAGGAAGTTATCGTGAGCATTGAGGATATCTTGATTCTTAAAATGCCTTTACCAACCCATGCTTTATAAAAAACCGTCTTTCCGCCGATCTTAATAAAGCGGTTATTCCAAAGTATTTCCTCTTTAATTTCATTGACACTAAGGGGTACCTTGGAATGAAGGATCTGCCAGACCGTTAAAATGTTCCTATAAAAGAGGGGGAGACCTTCTAGGTCTAAGAATTTCAAATCGTAATTACACTGAAACAAAAAAGAGCCTCCGAATTTTTCAAGATGAGAGTCAAGAAGCGCACACCAATGATGACCATCCGATGAACAATAGCAATTTACCCAGGCAGCTTTAAGAGATTTTTCTACGTCCGCGAAATTGACATGTTAAGGCCACCTTTGGAGATTGGGCCTGTCAGTGTGTTTCTTTTGATTTTATCAGGCTTAAAGTTCCATATGAAAGGGAAAATGGCCTTATTAACTTCTTTAGCAAAATCGGTCGGAGTATCAAGTACAGAGCAATTATAAACAAGTTTAGACAGTGCTAATGTTTTGACAATAGCAATTCGCCCCAGGATTGACAAGCGCCGACCTGACCAAAGATGTAACACCTTTTTCATTTTAACAAGCCGTTCTTCAACGTTGATTTTCTCGCCAACGTGCCTTTCATAAGCGAAAACTACGCCGAGGGAGGAGACGTATTGCTTCGGCCAAGAGATTCCAAAAGGCTCGTCTTTACCTAATCTGTTTTTCCACAATCCCAGCCACAACCCTTCAGTTTTCGACTTATTTATTCTCAGACCGGAGAGCGTACTGAATCGATCAAGCAAAGCGAAAAGGACTACTGCAGACGAGTCGTCGTGAATAAAAGTAGTGGTATCATCGGCATACTGAAGCTGACTTTAGATTCTTTGTTTCCGTTCTTAAGACCTTTGATCGATTTGCTTGTTCTGATCTGAATAGCAAGAGGCTCTACGGCAAGAATAAAAAGCATCTCGGAAAGCGGGCACCCTTGTCTCACTCCCCTTTTTAGGGGGATGAATTCCGAAGCGTGTCCATTGTTTACAATGCAGCTAGAGATATTATGATAAAATGTGTGGACCCAGTTACGAAAACTTGGGCCAAAGTTCATTTCCTCTAACACCCGGAAGAGGTAGTCCCATTCTAACGAGTCAAACGCTTTTTCAAAATCCAGAAAGAAAATCATTCCTTGGTCATTTTCATGTTGTGCGATAATATCAGAAATAAGACGGATGTTTTCGCCAATGAATCTGCCCTTAATGTATCCTGTTTGATTACGGAAGAACTTTCTCCAGCCGTTTAGCAATGCATTTAGTAGCAATTTTGTAACCTGTATTTAAAGGCGGAATGGGACGCCAATTTTTAAGAGACAATAGGTCCTTATCCTTTTTTGGGATTAGCGAAATAATTCGTTGTCTCTGAGAGATGGAAAGTTCTCCTTGTAGAGCCCCGTGATTAAGACAGTCAATCAAAGGGCAAGAAAAGCTTTAATGGCAGATAAGCATTCTGCTTCAGTAATCGAACCTTCACAAAGGTTTTGTGAGACATCGTCTAGTCTTGGTAAAGGTCCAGAATTAAGAAAGTCTGATAGCTGGTCAGGGGAGGTTTGGCCTTGGGAAGTATATAATTGTTGGTAGTAATACTTCATTTCATTCAAGATAGTTTTAGAGTCTTCTATTGTAGACCCCGCCGAGGATTTCAATTTTTTTATGTGTCTTTTGTTGTAACTTCTTTTCGAAAGGTTGAGAAAATATTTATTACATTTTTCTCCTGCTTCATACCATCGAGCTCGGCTTCTGACAATACAACCTCTGTTTTTCTCCTCGGCCATTTGATCTAATTGCCAACGAGCCATCCGAGCGAAGACGCTCGGATGGCGAGGCGGCAGCAGAATAGAGCCGCGCAAGACTGGGCAATAGGCAGAAAAATTCTCGATCGAGCTGAAAAAATTGTAACCTGATGTAATGTAGATTCCCCTGAGACCAAGTGGTCAGTTGTGAACCAATCAAAAGGCAGTACCAGGTGCACGGGCTCAAGTTGAATAACAAACAAAATTTCACACACTTCCTGCCGTCGTGACTTCCAGTGTTTATTTACCTAAATTTTTTCGTCAAACCCGGCCACCGCAGTCAAGAGACATGAGCACTTGATATATTCTATTAATTTTAGGGGCCATAATGTTAAGTTTTAACGAAGAGAAGTTTGTAAAACAGCAAAAGTGTTCTATGTGCAGCAAGCAATATTCTCACCACTAAAAAGATTACACGAGGAGATAAGGAAAGCTTGACACAAAGAATGCAGTCGCTTCTGTTGGAAAATCTGGTGTTGGGCAAAAAATCTAACCAGCAAACAAAAACAATAAGAACAAAAACGAATTCAAAGCCTAAAGCGAACGACAAAGGAAAAGAAAACAACGCCATTTTTTTCGAAACGTGGCAGAGTTCAGTAGAAAAATAATGAACTAAAATTAAATACCGACGTGCCGTACATCGCATGTCTTTGGAAACATTTCAGATGGGCCAGCGAATCAGTTTCAATCGGATAACAAAAAGCCTCGGGAAATTTGAAAGGAGGTTTAAATGATTAAACTGTGCAAATATTATCAACAATGTGAAACCGAACCGACAGTAGATTTGTAGCTGGACTTAATAATATTCCCGATCGCTTCCTCTGCAAAGCTGACTTTATTCTTTCAAGGCACTTCACACTTTTATATAGCAGGTTTGTAAAGCCACTGAATCTGAGAACTTTTCAAGAAAATAATCCTTGTAACAGGAAGAGACCAAGAAACGGTCAAATGGGAAAAAAAGGAATTTTATTCCTAAGCAAAATACGCATGATTTGCTCGTTGGCACTCTATCGATAGGTATACCTAGTTTAATTTTTATCTTTTTTGCCTCGTTCGCTAGAGGACTTCGTTCTGGAGCAGCATCGATACGAGCATTTAGATCTTGGAGTTTTCGGAGAAGTTCGAATTCCATATCTCTTTTTTCCTTAGCTTTTCTTTTAGCAAATCGAATGGAGAAGGTCCTTATTTCCATTTTTATCATTTCCCAAAAAAGCCTTTTGTCAATAACTTCCCTGTACTTTTCTTTAGCATTTAGGATTAAAAACTTCAATTTCGTAACGAATTCTTCATTCTCAAGCAGAGAATTATTAAACTTCCAAAACCCTGGTCCTCTAGGTACGCCTTGATCTTCTGATGTCAACGAGATGGTGACAGGCGAGTGATCTGAGTCATAATTAGCCTGCGTAGCTGGCGGTATTGTGTGGGTGCGAGATTAAAGTTTTGGCGGCGGAGCCGTGTTCCAAAAAAAGAGAGTAGGGACGAGGCGGTTGAAATACCGCCTGCCTGAAAACCCCGGTATTTTGAATAGTCCGCACACCAGAGTGCGGGGAAACGGATTGGTCGAGGGCCATACATATGTCAATCATGTTAGATGAGCCTTCGCATATATTGAAAAAGACGTACATGTAAAGTGATTGTGATTGTGATTTCCGCTTTAAAAAGAGCATAATTGATGACCAAATTGCCGAAATGGCGCCTTTAAACTTCACAGCGCTGGAATTGTCTTTATTTAGCCGTAAGAAACAAAGGTCAAAGAAAATTAAAACACTATACAACTGCATCTGAGATCAAATCCTATCAGGAACACCTACAGAAGAATAAACCACCGGAAATGGTTACTCAGTATCCATGTAACAAACCAGATTCATGACCTTTTAATGTTAAGCCTGGTGTTGCAAAAAAAGATTTACTCAGTCAAAGTTTAGAATGATACATGCACTGTGTAGTGCTAGTAACCTTCGCGCGAAAGCCGAGAAAATAAAAAAACCTCTGTTCAAGCAAACTCACAAGGTCACGTTTCACATTATCACGAGCTTTTAATAGGAGTCGTGTTTAGCCTGTCAAAGCTTATTTCTAAACTGTCTCGCGCGAAAATAATCGGAAGTTTCAAATTGCAGGTTTCTCTTTGACTGGCTGATTTAATTGCGATCAGCTAAGGTGACAAGTGGGCGGCATTCGAAAAATCATGGCTCTCTGGCAGGCGGTATTTCTCGCGGCTTCGCCGCTCGTGACGGCTCCGCCGTCAAATCTCACTCGACTATGTTAGGGACGGACCATTAGAAAAGTTATGGGGGGGGGGGAGGGGAATTTTCGAGCCGCAGGACTTTTTTTTCGTTATCAAATTCCTTGTATGAATTTTTTTCAGGCCCTTGCATGAATATTTCTTAGGGTCAATTGGCGTGCAAGAATTTTTTTTGATTAAATTTTCCCTTGCGCGAATTTTTTTTTGTACTTCGCCCGCCCCCCCCCCCCCCCAATAAGTTTTCTAATGGTCCGTCCCTTACGACGGCTCCGCCGCCAAATCTCACTCGACTTCTACACAATACCGCCAGCTACGCAGGCTAAGTCATAATAAGCGCTGATATCCGTTTCAGCAACGCGTGTCAGTAATTGTTTCGAAACTAGAACCACTATGTGGAACTTACCGGGGCCCAGTGGGACACGGGATTGCATAGATATAGTTTACCTCTCGCACCCCTCCCCCCTCCTCTGTGGAGGCTAATACTTAGTCCGAATTTACTCATGCAGAAGAAAAGCAACAAAATGCATGAGAAAGGAGGATGTTGTTGGAAGTTTGTTCAGTGTTATTACAGCTAACGGTCTGTGTTATAGTAGTGTTTTTAGTAACACTGTGATGTCAATAAGTGTGATCTGTATAAGGTTTTCATTTGTTTTTAAGTTTGAGTGAAAAAGCAAAAATCACTGACAGTTTTGGGTTGAATGGTAATGACAAAGTTTGCAAAGAAGTTTGTTACAGAATTATCACAATTTCACATTTTCTCAAGTACGTTATCATCAGGTTTATCATTGAGATTTATTAATCACATTTATCTATTTTTTGCGAAAACACTGTGAATTTGAAATGATAACAGACATAAGACATTTTTGAAATAGATCTTTGTGGTCATGGATTGTTGTCTTGCACTGTAAAAAATGCCATCCACTGTTATATATAGACATAATAAAATGCTTATTTATTGATGACTGAGTATCATTTGTTAATTCATTGCACATTGAAATGGAGGCACTTGATTGTAAGGCAGTGGTTGATACATAGTAGCATTCATCAATATGACCTATAATAATTGTAGAGGAAGTATTTCTTTCCTGAACTGGGTAAACAGTAGCATATCTGCAACTGCTTGAATGATAAGTGCATCAGCCCATGTACCTTGAATACACATATTACTCAGATATCTTAGCCATGAATTTTCGGTATTGTTCTCAATAAATCTCTCTGGATTATCTCTCATAAATTGAACCCCAGCAGTACGTATATGCATATGATGGTTGCTATTGCCATATAATTGATGTGATACAGATCTAAAGAAACAATCACCTGCACCGCCAACATCTATTGATTGTAAACAAAGTGTACCTAATCTAGACTTCATCAAATTCTCAGAGGAAATAGGAGAGTTCAACTGCATTGTTCAGCTGTGATTTTGCATAGAAGGTCTAATTATTACTTCATGATGATCAGTGTTGTACTGAGTAGGTCCTGAATTCTTCTCAACATCTTTACTTAGTTTGAAATTCACATAATTGGTCATATGACTCACACAATTGCAAGAAAACAATGATAAGTATCGACGTGCTTTACATTTTAGTTTCATTATCCTGTGATAATGCCTGCTAAAGAAAGACAACAAATAAGCTTTCTTGGGTATAGCCATTTTATTTAAGTTAATTATCTTTGGATCGCGTTTGTTATTACATTTATATCGTGCATGATAAAGTTTTCTCACCTTACTAACATAGCGATGGAGCTTTGAAGACCTCGGTATGTCAATCATTGAAATCTTTTTGCGGACAAATTTTGATAAGTGTTCGCTTTGATTCTCGATAAATTTCACGATGGAAGGTTCACTCAATTTCTCGATAAGTTTCACGATGGAAGGTTCACTCTTAAGTGATCGCTCGTAAATTTGTCTCTCCAAATATTCACTCTTAAATTTTCGCTCATAAACTAGTGCATCGTAAAGGTTGGGGAACGTGTCGTTCCCCAAAAAGCTATAATCTTTCTCTTGACTGTCCTCCATGCCTCGTTCTTTTCAAAATGGCGGATAAGATTTCAATGAGCCCGCGATATATCTCAGTCAGCGATATATCCCTAACAATGTAACGTTGAAAAAACGGACCGTCTGCATTCTAAGACCGGTGCCAGCCTTCGGGTGGGCCCCGGTAATTAGCCAGAAATCGGATCTTGTTTACTGTGGGTAATGTCGACTGAGATATCGGTTGACATAGCGGTCGACATAGCGGTCGATATAGCGGTCGACAGTCGGTCGATAGTCGGTCGATAGTGAGATAGACTATCGGCCGAGTATCGGTCGATATTTCGACGACGCACCTCGACTTACTATCGGTCATATGTCGGTGATATATCGGTCAACTGTTGGTGGTATATCAGTCAACTGTCGGTGGTATATCGGTCAACTGTCGGTGATATATCGGTCAACTGTCGTTCGAATATCAGTCGTGTGTTAATTTATCAGGTGAGTCCAATGGCTTTTTTTTTTTAGCAAAGACGTCATTAATTACTGTTATCATGCGATGGGGGAACATGTGGCAGTGCGAGGCGCGATTACTCTATGAAGGGAACCGAAGAGCACTGGGAACTAAGGACATGATAACCATTTTTTTTTCCAGTTTGTATCATCTCCGATCGTCTGAGTTTTAGCTGTTAAACAGAACCTGTCTCAGCCTAAGCTGAATCTGCTGCTCCTGTGGTCCCGCAGTCGAAGAATACTTAATAAGGACGAGTGAAATGACTGCTCCCCCAGTCCCGAAGTGGACGAATAATGAATAGGAAAAGGCAGTTGATGACATGCTTTAAGAGCGAGGAATACACATCTTTTATTATCGGGCTTTGACCTGCTTCATCACGCCAGGTTCTCGTTTGTGCAGAGACCACAAATTAAACCTATATATTTCTGCATTGAAGACGGGAACAGTCCTTTGTTTAACAATCACTTATTGATAAAACGCGCTGATAATGCGCCGAGGAAGGTGACAAAAATATCCAGCAGACTGAACACATTCATTTATTGTGGGAATGATTTCAATTTACAGCAAGGAAAATACTCATACGTTCTCATTACATTATCCTGTCCTTTTGCTCTGTCCTTTCGCTTTATATTTATATTGTGTTCAAAATAAAGACGACCATGCGTATACAGAAATTAATATTGAATGGTAAGTCACTTTTGGTCATCCAATAAAAGGAAAACAGTATGCGCCGCGTTAACATTAATATTATCTTAACTTGTTAAGGAAAAACAAGTTAAAAAAAAAATGAACTGTAAATACATTTTTTCATCAATGTAGTTCTCAGTCGGTTGAAAAATTCTCGGCATAGGAAAAATCAGCCAGATATAGGCCTTACACGGTGGGAATAAATCACATAACAAGAAGCTGCATGAAGGCCTATCATTCTCACTTAGCGTACTTCTTCATGATTCAATTCTAGCCGGCTACGCGTAGCGAGACACCCCCACCCCTAAAAAAAACCAGGGGAGGAAACGTCTGTGAAAAGGTGGTGGGCAGCGATACAGATAGGCTAAATCCCGTTCACATGAATTAAAAGAAAAGGCTAGATAAATGACTAATAGCTATTATTCCGGAATTTTGGCTAAGTACATTGAAGTTTGAAATTAAAAAAGCAGAAGCACAATTTAAAAAAACAGTTAGGTCCAAGCTAGAAAATGCTTTCTAATTTCTTGTTTTCCAAGCCAAAAAATGTAGGAAATGCTAAGTGTCGACCGACCATCGACCGAGTGTCGACCAATTACTGACCGATACATCGGTCAAGTATCGACCAACTATCAACCAACTATCGGCAAAGTGTCGGCGAAGTGTCGGCGAAATGTCGGTGAACGAAAAGCTATATCGGCCGAGACACATCTGGAACGACTATCGACCGTGTCTCGACCGACTATCGACCGACTATCGACCGCTATGTCGACCGACTGTCGACCGAGTGTCGACCGAGTATCGACCGAGTATCGACCGAGTGTCGACCGAGTGTCGACCGAGTGTCGACCGACTATCGACCGAGTGTCGACCGAGTATCGACCGACTGTCGACCGAGTGTCGACCGCTATATCGACCGATATCTCGGTCGACATTACCCACAGTAAACAAGATCCCAGAAATCTAGTCGACATTTAATCTTTCCTGAGCCATTTGCCCAAGAATAACGCTTCTTATTTGGGTGTTGAGTTCTCCAGACGTCGACTGAGTCAAAGCTGTTACAAAGTTCCCGGATTGCTTGGATGGTCCTTTTCTTATGGAGTATGTCCCTACCACCTACTTTATCGACCTCTGTCAAAGGACAGTTAAAGTCACCGCCTAGTAAAATGTTGTTAGTACTACTACGGCGAATGGGATCGATGATTTTATCCAAAAAGTTAACTTGCTGGTTTTGGTCATTGGGAGCATAAATATTAACTAGACACAAATTATCTTGATTAATATTTATGTTCGCGACGAGAAAACGTCCATTTTTGTCCACAGTGATTTCCAGAATATCAACGTTTAGGGAAGGCTTAAACAATATCATTACCCCCTTACTGTGTTTGGAACCGTGCGCAAACAGGATTTCACCACCCCATTCTGCCCGCCACACATCCTCCAAGTAGCATCGCTATAGGTTTCTTGTAAGAAAATTACATCAAATATATTCAGATGGAGCCACCGAAAGAGCTTCCTCCGTTTAATTGATTTATTGAGGCCCCATATATTCAGCGAAACCGCCTTAAGGCACGTTTGTTTCTGGTATCTTTAGGCATTCGTTTTCGGGTTTATATGTGTTCCATACTGTGCAAATCATGATAGTGTTTTGCTCAAGAAAAAGTTGCCGTTTAGTATTTGGCGCATGCAAGTTACAATGCATAAAGGTGAAAAGCCAAATAAAAGACAAAACATAAAAAGCGATAAAAAGCGCGTTTTTGCCCTTCGCGCGGCTTCATCCTTGATTTGGTGGGGGGGGGGGGGGGGGGGGATGGGGGTTGGCTGTTCCATTTTATTTTGTCCAAGATTGTAGTTCTGGTATAGGTTAAGGGTTCCAGGGTCCCAGCGGCACATCCCCACCCCGAAATTCTTAAAGTACCCCCCGGGACAAATCCTTATATTTCGAATGTTACGCGACAATGAAGATCTTGGCCGATGCTCATATTTCGAGCTTGGCCTGACAGGTTATATCCGATTTATTTACAAAGTAGAGAAAACAATACCATAATAAGCTCGGAAAAAGAAAGAAAGGCCGAGATAGCAGAGCCAGTTGTTGTTGACCAGACGAAATACAGGGAGAACTATCACTGTAAGTATGATCTCCTTTGCCGGGAACTTCTTAACGTAACGTGTCGAAGATGAGCGACTGTAATATAAACAGAATAGAACGCTTGCAATTTAGAATCTGTATTTTCTATTTTGGCCTATTATGGTTCTGTTATGGTTCTATCATGGTTTTGGAAATTGGTCAGTACTTAACTTAGATATGCACGTTGTTAAAAGATCTGACTGAAGTTGCACATTTTGGGAGCAGCTATAAACTGGATCTTAAAATTACGACGTTTTTGGGGCCTGCTTTTTTAAATACATATACGCTTAGAAAAACTCATCTGCACGTGACGTACACTGTCACGTGCATTGCGTGCGTAAGGAAGAGTTATATAACACTGGGGAAGGTTAAAAACATTTAGGGATGGACCATTATATATATTATTTTTGACAGAATCCGTAGCTATCTATTTTTATTACCAAATTTCGGGGTCTTGAATCTTAAACAGGGTTTCTAATTGTACAATTGAGCGTCTTAAACAGGGCGGTCAGGGTTTGAAGGCCTCGGCGGCTCACCTACACCCAAACTGCCAGCCCTACTATCTCACGTGAAAATTAGTTGGAAAAATTCTTTATGGTTGTTATTAGAGATATCTAGGACCGTCTTAGATATATCCAGGTCAGTCATAATTTCCTGATTTCTTTTTGAGTAAACGAAGTACTAGCCGGCGCTCAGGGAAGGACTAATATTAGCATGACGCTTAAATCACGCGATTGTACAAAAATTATTATGTAACGAATGTACCCGAAATTAGTTACACAGTGATGTTACATAATATTCACACGAGGCAGTTCCTCGCGTGACGCGCAGATCGCGTGTTCAAAGTGGATGAGATTTACAAATTTGAAGATTAGCCTTTGCTTTTTTAATGATCCCGACTCGCTCCTTAATATCTAAATGCTGCAATTTTTATTCTTTATGCTTGAAAATGTAAATATCTTTTATTAAGCTGTCTGGAGGGCAAAGCCCAATCTAATCAAAGGATCGATGCCTCTGGCTACTTGTGGATTAATTATCCGTAGTTACTAAAACATGGAACGACCTAAAACCACGTAAAACCATCTACAACCACCTAAAACCACCTACAACCACCTCAAAAAATTTAACAACCACCTACAACCATCTACAACCACCTCAAAAAACATCTACAACCACTCGCAAACAATCTAAAACCATCTAAAACAGGGTATAAATGTCTGAAATAGTTTCACACAAGTGTATGTAGTCCCGCAGAATCCTTTAGTCTAGTGTGAACGTGTCCCACTTGTAGAGCCTGATTTTATACAGCTATTAACCCAAGTCAGCTATTAAATCAAGTCAGTCTTTCGACTACGAGTTTGTTATTTTATTTTATCATTTTGTGTGACTTGATAGTTCATTTTGTAAAGTTCTTCAAGTCCTTTCATATACTTAGCATGATCTCGCATTTCATTTCGTGACTTAAGCCAATGGTTGATGATACAAGGGACCAGGGAGAGTAAGATTTTAGGGGGAGGTGGATGTTTTGTTCGATTCTCGTATTTCATGTTCGTGATATGTTGTCGTCTCGCCTTATTTCAGCCATTTATACCTTGTTTTAGATGGTTTTAGATTGTTTGCGAGTGGTTGTAGATGTTTTTGAGGTGGTTGTTGAATTTTTTGAGGTGGTTGTGGGTGGTTTTAGGTAGTTGTAGATGGTTTTGGGTGGTTTTAGGTCGTTCCTTGTTTTAGTGACCACGTTAATTGTCTTAGAACTGAAAGCTGATAATGACCTTGCAATTTAGACTACCGATATATTAAAAGTCTGTCAAAATATGAAAACAAGAGAAAACGACCAAAAAAACAGTAAAGAAAAAGAAAAGTTTCCTATGGCGGGAGTCCCGGACCGTAAGGTCACCGCGTTATCTATAGACTGCTTGCAGTCCGCCTTTTTTCTTAAAATCCATTTAGTTCTTATCTCAGCCAGCGCGATTGCAAATCACGATGTTACGTTACAATAAGGGATTGACCAGATGAGAAAATTATTATTATTGTTATTTTTTCTTCTGGGGCTTACGCTCTCGTTTATCGCGGCTCGCGTCTTCACCGCTCGCGTACTTGGTTTTTTCGTGCAGTAACTTTGCAAAGGAAAATAAGGGACTGCTCGCAGTCTACGTTACCTATTGCGTCACGACAACTAATATTTTAAAAACAAAAACAGAATCGTTGAATTAATTACTTTTATCACTTTTGCTCATGAATTGAAATTCTGCCGGTGGACGGTGTTTGAAGCTGATAGAGCCTTATTTATGAAGAATTGAAAGATATATTCGAGCAAAACGAGCATGGTTTTGACCGTAAAAGCCTTGGTGAAGTCTCTTACTGACGCCGTTGTACAGCTTGCAATCTGTTAACCTGAGGTTAACGCTGATATCATCAATATATAGATTTAGCCAGGGCTAAAACAAAAGCGAAGCTCTCGATAATATTTATGGTTTGTTCAAACAAAATATATAGAGGATATTACACGGTGGCGCGAAGATATGAATTTTATTTTCGAGTGGCAAAACAATATTTTACGAACGAGCACAGCGAGTGAGTAAAATATTGTTGTTGCCACGAGATTTGTTTTTATTATATAGACAAAAAGATATTGATAAAATGATAGAGGGAAATAACCGAAATTACGTCATCGATAAACTCACGTGTGAGATTATGAATTTTACGAGTGGTATATTTTCCAGCAAAACACTCGTGTCTATATGGTAAAAAATCGTATAATGCAAGGCGGCAAAGGTCTAACTAACAAAAAAGCAATTTTGCACATGCAGCACACTTTTTTGTGGATTTCTTTGCCGTTGTTTTGCACGACTACAACGTGAAACTTCCAGAAACTTCTTAGTTACACGTTTTTTGGGGGAAATGTCGTACGTGTTCTCGTTCACTTTGTTTTCACTGCCGCTCATTTTCACCTTGCATTAGTGACCGCTAGCATTTCTCACTTTGTCGCCGCTACAAAATTTTCATGTTGTTCTTCCAACAAAAAATGTTTACATGTCGGGACATATTCTCAGAAGAGACCTCACGTAAGCGACCACTAAGTGTTAGCATTTTGAGTTGTCGTTTACGAGAGGTCTGACTGTTTCTTATCGATAGTTCCACGGCGCTCTTTCGAGAAGATAGGTGAACATTGGTACGGAACAATTGTGTTTCAAACAGGCTAAGGAAATGTACAACAGCAGACGAATCCCCTCAGTCGACGCTTCAACTGTTCCTTTTTTCTGGTTTTAAGTGTCGCTTTAATAGCGCTTTCAAGAACGTCCTGAACTCCTTCTCCTTTTAACGCCGAACACTCCATGAAATCTGAGGCCCCAATTGCACTTCTCAGTTTCTTCCCCGAATTAACTGTCACAACTTGTCTATTGTCATGTAATTTATGACTGGATTGCCCTGTTTCATCATTTCGGCGTAAACCAACCAGTATCACTGGTGTCTTTGGACAATGACTCTTAACCTCTGGAAACCATTTATTGGAAATGTTAGCGAAACTTTCCTGGCAATCAACTGAGTAACACAATAGTGTCACATCTGCACCCAGGTACATTACAGTTCGTAATCGGTAATCTTCCACACCGGTAATGTTAGTGAAAACCAGCTCACATGGGTTGCCTTGAAACATTAATAATTTGAACTGCAAATATGGTTCATGATATGGAAAGTGCTTGGCATTAAATGCCCCAAGAAGGCTTGTTGTCTCACAAGCAGCATCTCCCAGTAAATTTATCTTCAATCTCGTAACATCTTTAAACTGAATGCCTTCACATGAATGTTCTGAAAGATAAGATTATGATTATCAACATATTATTAAACATGGCCGTAAATGCTGATTATATAAATCTAAGCATTAAAATGAGAAATTCACGTGACAGTCTAGAGGATGATTTAGACTCGGCCATAAACCCTTAGAATCCATGTCCTGTTAAATAAAAGGGCAGTTCACAATTCAGGAGTGGACTTTAAAATTTCGCTTATCAATCCTTTCTTTAGGGGAGGACCATTAGAAATAATCGGAGGGTAGGTGACAATTCCCCCAAAAAATTCATCCAAGGGAAACTTGTCTGAAAAAAAAATCCTGCAAGCAGTGGCACCAAAAAAAAATCATGCAGAGGTTACAAAATGATTTGGATAGCATTACAGGAAAAAGTAAGGGGAAATAGTAGCATAAAACAGAAGAACATTGAAATTCATCACTTGTGTCTCAGTACCAATTTATTTGACAACAACAACAAACGTGGCGGCTTCCTATTTCCTAATGCAAAAGATAAATACTTTGAATTTGTTACTCTCTATATAACCGACGTCATACTAATAAATAACAATTATTCACCGAAGTGGAGGTGGCTAAATATCCACCAATAGCCACTGACACTGAGATGAATAATTGTTTTAGTATGTACTAAAACAGTGAGATAATTAAGCACTAAAATGATGATTTTTAACTTACTGTTGCCAACGATCTCATTACAATTTTGGCGCGCAATGGCCGAACGGCCGTCACGTTTTCTTGCCGACAAATAAAACTTTTGAAGGCATTTGTTTAGCTCTTTTGGGAAAATTTCTTCAAAAGGAGTTGTGAATTCTCTTTGCATTTAAAACCATTCTGTCAAAATGTGCTAAATTTAGTTTAAAGCTCATTTATGTAAGGGTTATCGGACTGAAGCGAGGAGTTATGTGATTTATTTCTCTCGTGTATTGCGCCCGAGGGCAACGCACGAGTCATAGTCAACTTAATACCCTATGAAAGTCAACTTAATACCCTATGAAATTCGGAAGTCCAACACCATCTCGAGTTTTAAAAGATCACTTAAGACGTTCTTGTTTACTAAATTCAGTGATAACGGATCATTGTTTTTATAGATTTGTATATATTGGGTTAGTTTTAATTTTTTCCCTTTTTTTTATCATTATGAATATGGTTTAATAGTTGTTTTAGTTTTAATTTTTTCCTTTTTTATCCATTGTAAATATATTAGGATATGGTTGTAAATTTGTAAATATTTTTCAATAATGTTTACATGACTGTAAAGCGCCTTGAACATAGGATAAGAGCGCTATAGAAATAAAGTTATTATTATTATTATTATTAGTCAGAAGTAGAACCTTTTACTACTCAAACTGAAGCAGCGTTAGTGGTGGTACTGCAATTGAGCTTTCGGAAAACAATTTTGAATCTTCATTTGCGGGTGCAGACAACGAGCAAGCAGTTGACAATTTCAATTTTTGCACCGAGGATTTTTCAATCAACCTGTTTACAGATAAAGAAGATTCCGGGCGAGGGATCAATGCTGTTACTGCATGAGAAGGAGATTCAGTCGAGGAATGAAGCAAGAATACCACAAAACACAAAGAGGTCAACTACATGGAGTACACGAGTTTGGGACGACTGGTTAAAGAATGGAACGCCTTACCATGAAAGCGACACTTTCTTGGAAACTGTGGAATTTTAAAGACACTGTTCAATTTCAAACTGCCGTTCTGGCTGTGGAAATCGATGAACCACCAACTAAGAAAATTCGTGATTGTGGCGTCGTGTTGACTTGTTGACTTGTTTTTCAACATGGAGACTTGTTTTTATTATATAGACAAAAAGATATTGATAAAATGATAGAGGGAAATAACCGAAATTACGTCATCGATAAACTCACGTGTGAGATTATGAATTTTACGAGTGGTATATTTTCCAGCAAAACACTCGTGTCTATATGGTAAAAAATCGTATAATGCAAGGCGGCAAAGGTCTAACTAACAAAAAAGCAATTTTGCACATGCAGCACACTTTTTTGTGGATTTCTTTGCCGTTGTTTTGCACGACTACAACGTGAAACTTCCAGAAACTTCTTAGTTACACGTTTTTTGGGGGAAATGTCGTACGTGTTCTCGTTCACTTTGTTTTCACTGCCGCTCATTTTCACCTTGCATTAGTGACCGCTAGCATTTCTCACTTTGTCGCCGCTACAAAATTTTCATGTTGTTCTTCCAACAAAAAATGTTTACATGTCGGGACATATTCTCAGAAGAGACCTCACGTAAGCGACCACTAAGTGTTAGCATTTTGAGTTGTCGTTTACGAGAGGTCTGACTGTTTCTTATCGATAGTTCCACGGCGCTCTTTCGAGAAGATAGGTGAACATTGGTACGGAACAATTGTGTTTCAAACAGGCTAAGGAAATGTACAACAGCAGACGAATCCCCTCAGTCGACGCTTCAACTGTTCCTTTTTTCTGGTTTTAAGTGTCGCTTTAATAGCGCTTTCAAGAACGTCCTGAACTCCTTCTCCTTTTAACGCCGAACACTCCATGAAATCTGAGGCCCCAATTGCACTTCTCAGTTTCTTCCCCGAATTAACTGTCACAACTTGTCTATTGTCATGTAATTTATGACTGGATTGCCCTGTTTCATCATTTCGGCGTAAACCAACCAGTATCACTGGTGTCTTTGGACAATGACTCTTAACCTCTGGAAACCATTTATTGGAAATGTTAGCGAAACTTTCCTGGCAATCAACTGAGTAACACAATAGTGTCACATCTGCACCCAGGTACATTACAGTTCGTAATCGGTAATCTTCCACACCGGTAATGTTAGTGAAAACCAGCTCACATGGGTTGCCTTGAAACATTAATAATTTGAACTGCAAATATGGTTCATGATATGGAAAGTGCTTGGCATTAAATGCCCCAAGAAGGCTTGTTGTCTCACAAGCAGCATCTCCCAGTAAATTTATCTTCAATCTCGTAACATCTTTAAACTGAATGCCTTCACATGAATGTTCTGAAAGATAAGATTATGATTATCAACATATTATTAAACATGGCCGTAAATGCTGATTATATAAATCTAAGCATTAAAATGAGAAATTCACGTGACAGTCTAGAGGATGATTTAGACTCGGCCATAAACCCTTAGAATCCATGTCCTGTTAAATAAAAGGGCAGTTCACAATTCAGGAGTGGACTTTAAAATTTCGCTTATCAATCCTTTCTTTAGGGGAGGACCATTAGAAATAATCGGAGGGTAGGTGACAATTCCCCCAAAAAATTCATCCAAGGGAAACTTGTCTGAAAAAAAAATCCTGCAAGCAGTGGCACCAAAAAAAAATCATGCAGAGGTTACAAAATGATTTGGATAGCATTACAGGAAAAAGTAAGGGGAAATAGTAGCATAAAACAGAAGAACATTGAAATTCATCACTTGTGTCTCAGTACCAATTTATTTGACAACAACAACAAACGTGGCGGCTTCCTATTTCCTAATGCAAAAGATAAATACTTTGAATTTGTTACTCTCTATATAACCGACGTCATACTAATAAATAACAATTATTCACCGAAGTGGAGGTGGCTAAATATCCACCAATAGCCACTGACACTGAGATGAATAATTGTTTTAGTATGTACTAAAACAGTGAGATAATTAAGCACTAAAATGATGATTTTTAACTTACTGTTGCCAACGATCTCATTACAATTTTGGCGCGCAATGGCCGAACGGCCGTCACGTTTTCTTGCCGACAAATAAAACTTTTGAAGGCATTTGTTTAGCTCTTTTGGGAAAATTTCTTCAAAAGGAGTTGTGAATTCTCTTTGCATTTAAAACCATTCTGTCAAAATGTGCTAAATTTAGTTTAAAGCTCATTTATGTAAGGGTTATCGGACTGAAGCGAGGAGTTATGTGATTTATTTCTCTCGTGTATTGCGCCCGAGGGCAACGCACGAGTCATAGTCAACTTAATACCCTATGAAAGTCAACTTAATACCCTATGAAATTCGGAAGTCCAACACCATCTCGAGTTTTAAAAGATCACTTAAGACGTTCTTGTTTACTAAATTCAGTGATAACGGATCATTGTTTTTATAGATTTGTATATATTGGGTTAGTTTTAATTTTTTCCCTTTTTTTTATCATTATGAATATGGTTTAATAGTTGTTTTAGTTTTAATTTTTTCCTTTTTTATCCATTGTAAATATATTAGGATATGGTTGTAAATTTGTAAATATTTTTCAATAATGTTTACATGACTGTAAAGCGCCTTGAACATAGGATAAGAGCGCTATAGAAATAAAGTTATTATTATTATTATTATTAGTCAGAAGTAGAACCTTTTACTACTCAAACTGAAGCAGCGTTAGTGGTGGTACTGCAATTGAGCTTTCGGAAAACAATTTTGAATCTTCATTTGCGGGTGCAGACAACGAGCAAGCAGTTGACAATTTCAATTTTTGCACCGAGGATTTTTCAATCAACCTGTTTACAGATAAAGAAGATTCCGGGCGAGGGATCAATGCTGTTACTGCATGAGAAGGAGATTCAGTCGAGGAATGAAGCAAGAATACCACAAAACACAAAGAGGTCAACTACATGGAGTACACGAGTTTGGGACGACTGGTTAAAGAATGGAACGCCTTACCATGAAAGCGACACTTTCTTGGAAACTGTGGAATTTTAAAGACACTGTTCAATTTCAAACTGCCGTTCTGGCTGTGGAAATCGATGAACCACCAACTAAGAAAATTCGTGATTGTGGCGTCGTGTTGACTTGTTGACTTGTTTTTCAACATGGAGACTCGCGCTTCGCGCTCGTGAAAAATTTGAGCTCGACTTGTAGGCAAGTCTAGTGGAGATATTGAACACGCGGGAAGTTTGGAGAGCACGAAAGAGACGTAAAAGTTGCTCGAGGCACAGCCGAGAGCAATTCTAGCCTCTTGAGTGCTCTCCAAACTAAGGGCTTAGTATCTCGACATACGCACATCTGATGCATGAACCAATTGTTTTATAACATTATCAAAGCGATCAATGCAGCAGTCAACATAAATTTTATTAGAGACTTTAAGCAACCCACGCCGCTGCCGCCAAAGTGGTCGACCGGAAGTAAAAATGCACTATTGGCGTCTACTGCGAAGGCGAAAGACTAAACTTGAGTCGTCCACTGGCGACGCGTGTTTCAGAAGTCGTCTTCGGTAGGTGAGTATTTATTCACTTTTTTGTCTTTTGTCGAACATGCCGTAGAAGCACAGTCACATTTCACTGTTCTTGAGGATTTTTTGAAATCAAAGATATCTTTCTGATAGTAGTTGACGAAATTGGAGCTTTTTACTCATTGAACAACTTTCTCCTCTTTTATAGTCATGGCATCTCCTGAAATCACGACCGCTGAAAAAACAACGTAAGTAAGCATTTTCGGTTGAGTTTTATGTTCATATGATGAGACGGATTCTATTCAGAAAAAGTGATGTCCTCCAACGAAGTCGTGAACTAGGTTTTAGGTTGCGATGTTAGTTTTGGCTTGGTTTAGTTTTAGCAGGCACAAGTAAGCTAATGTGTTTGTGGGCACGCGTGCTTGGTAAAACTGGACTACAAAACCATTCGAAAATACAAGCTGTCAGCAGAGGAGTGTTTAAATTAAAGCCCTGTTAAAAGTCTATGAAAGACGGACTAACAGCTATCAGTAAGAGAGTTAATTTTCTGGAAACATGGGTTAAAAGCATTGAGTTGCTGTAGTTAGGTTTGCTCCAGCTGGCTGATTCTTTACAAGCATTAAATTCAATGGAACATTGTTTGTTAACAAAATTCACACTCTTGAATGTTTTCAGTACTCAAAGTTTTGCAAGAAAAATTATTGGCAATTCTCTAATATTTAGGTTTTCCAAGTGCTTGAAATTTTTGGAGACCTAGATCTCACTTAAAATCTAATTTTCATGTTCAGAAATCCGTTCTGCACATCATGTAATTTAATTGTATGGAAGAATTAGTATGTTTTTTGCCTTTTTGGTACTAAACTGATTTGTTAGTGGAATGTTTGTTCACTGCTTTACTGGAAAGGGTGCAGTGTTATTGTCTCTTTATTGTTGTTTTTATTATTACAATTATTCTTCTCATCATCATTATTATAAATCATAATTATTGTTGTTATTATTATTATTATTATTATTATTCTCATTATTATTACCATTATTATCATCATCATTATTATTATCATATTTTTTTGCTTTGAAAGTAAGTTTGTTAAGTACAGACTATTTTTCTTCCCTTTTAATTCTAGGAACTTACCTGCCTTTAAGTGGACTAAAGAACATGACGTGCTCTTAGCCAGAGAGATGCTAACAGCTGAGCCATATAAATGTAAGAACAGAAGTCATGAGAGTGGCCAGGCGTGGGATCTCATTGCAGCAAACCTAAACTCTGTCCACGCACCATGTTTCCGAGTGAGTCAAAAATCTGTAAGGGACATGAGGGCCAGGATAATGCTAAAGAACTTTAAATTGAAAATAAGAGAAGAAGAAGTAGGAATCAAAGTAGAAGAACTTTCCGAATTAGAGCTTGCCTTAGAAGAGATAATAGAAAAAGAAAAGGCAGCAAATGCGCAGCTAGATCTTGAGGAATCAGTGAGAAAGAATGAATTGCAAGACAAGGCAAATGCAGAAGAAATGCACCATCAAACTATGGAAATCTTGGAGAGAGCAAGAAGCGCAGAGAAGCTTCAGGACTAACCACTGGAGACTAGAAGAAAGGAAGGCAAGACGTAGTGGATCAAACACCCTTGACTTTATGAGAGAAAAAATGGAAAAAGTCATGACATTCACGCAAGAGGAAATGGCACAAAGACGGTCGATCAGAGCAGCAAAAAATGCTGGAACAACAGAACAATGTGTTGCAACAGATGCAACTTCAAAAGGTTATTATCAATGACAGCAGATGCAAGACATGTTATCAGCATTCATGCAACAAAGTCAACTGCAAAACCAAACTATGTTGGCCATTATAAAAAAGTTTACTAAAAAAGACTGAATCATAGACAGTGCTAACTAAAAAGATACCTTGTGCTCCACTATAGAAATGTACATACACCTTGTGCATTTTGTGCTCCTTGCACAAAAGCTGTTACAGATTTTTGCAAGTTATTAGTTGTGTTGTAAGGCTTAAGACAATAATTCTAGTTACATAGCAGAGGCTACAGATGAAGGACACAATAGAGTGTAGTTGTTTTCAATGACGTTTATTGACTCATAACAAATGACCAGTTCTGTACAATTTGCTATTGTTTGTTTGTCATTTGTTTGACATTTTTGCGCAAGATATCAATACTATTCCCGGGGGGGGGGGGGGGGGATACTTCGGAGTTTAAGTAACAGGTGATAATCGAAAGAGTTTTTTGAGTCTGAAATTTTCTATTCCTGGATAATTTGGGTAGGAAAATTTGTACTAAAAGTATTTTTTTGGTGTGCATTGATTCAAGTGAAGATTTGTTTTGATATTCAAAACAAACTGAAGATTCGTGGTAGTGCCTGCGTATCCTGGCTGCTTAATGTTTTATTAATTTTTGTGTTATATCATTTAATGCTTTCTGGAATTTTGAAGGTTTGGAAATTCGGCATGGGATATTTTTCACGGTTAGTTCTTGGACCAGGGATTTTTTCGGGTCCTGAGTTTTACCCTCATTCAATCATCCCTATCACTTGAAATCTGGAGTACCACTGCAAACTGCTGGATTGTATTGCTAGACTTCTTTGTTACTTGCAGGCAAGTACTCTGGTTATATAGCAGCGGCAACAGATGCACAATAGAGTATAGTTGTTTTTTTATCACATTTATAAGCTCATAACAAATGACCAGACCCAATTGTTCAAAAGGTGGATTGTGCTAGAGATCCACTGGATAACGCAATTGGATTCCCTAACAGCTATCAACTGGATAGCAATTTATTTATCTGGTGAATAGTACTATCCAACTTTTGAACAACTGGGGGGGCAGTTCTTTATACTTTTGCTGTTGTTGTTATATTATTTAGTACTAGCTTGTAATTTGTTGGACATTAAAGATTTATTATTAACCATACTTGACATTACAGGAATCCGTTTGATTGAAAATTTTGTCATGTTTAGGCAAAGTAATCGTTGAGGCTTGGAGGCTGAATATCAAAAAACTTTGATGTGCTTTTGCCATACGGGCATGTGAGAGCATTGTGAAGGAGACCTGATACAATGCACATTTTGCCTTCACTGCTTAAGCCAACCTTGAGATTTTTCTTAAAATCCATGAACTTAAAATAATTAATGATGTCACTGAAAAGCCATTCAACAGAAATTCTAACTTCGCTCATAGACTTGTTAAACTGCTGCATCTGAGGAGTTAAGTAGGCATTCTTGAATGGGCCCTGCAAATGCACCCTCAGTGATGCAGGGTCACCATAGACACAGAGAGGCTACCCTGTGGGTGATAGTTCTCTCAGCAGGCCAGATTCTGTTAACAGGCTTGCATCATGCTTTCTTCCTCTTTACAGTGGTGATAATCACGAAAGACAAAAGGTTTTTACATCATAGATTATGCTTTTCTTAACAACAAATTATCACGTCATGATTTGTGTATGTGATTGTGAAGGGAGTAGTAGGCATGTTCATAAAACGATAGGTGACTCAATTGCTGGGTAGGTAATCACAAAACAGTACTCTAAACAATCTGTTACCTTTTACCCCAGTGACTGTATTCTTAAAGAACTCCTATTCGCTAGTTTCTAACTGAAAATTAAAATTGCCATTGAAAGCAACCAAATGGAGATAGAGATGCAGAAAGGGGTGTATAGGTAGTATAGGACTTGCCAAAATTATCTAGTAAAATCAAAATAACATTTAATTTACCTTCATATTCTCCCCTCCGTGAAGTGTACATGTGATTATTTCTTACCGACTGGGCCATACATGTTACCAATGAGGCCATTTGTCAGTGTAACTGATTGAAATTTGATGCCATGGATTCTTTTGTGGCTGTTGTACATCACTCTTTGTCGTTCTCCGGGTTTAGAAATTGCTCTCACAGTGCCATCAATAAACCCGAAAAAATTATCTGCTCCTTTGGCTGAAATTGCATCTGCATACATTTGTAAGGAAACAGGGTTCAAGATACCGTTATTCCAGTTCAATAGTTATCTTGCGGTGGTGGGTATCGTTTATGTAGTCCATAACTTTGTTGGTAATCATGCATAGGACAGGTACTGGTCTGCCAAAAAGATAAATGAGATCTGAATATCTACAAGCCTTAGGGTAAGCCAGCCTATTCAGGAGCATGCGGAGTCCTTCCGTTCCAGTGAATACTGATCTCTGGTCGCACTTCAAGAGAGCGGGAATCTGTAGTACCTCTTCTAGTTGAAGAATGTGTTGCTTCTCAGAGCGAAATTCTGCAATGCACTCAGTTTCGTTGATATCATCGAGGTTGAACTGATCATATAAATCGTAGGGAAATTCAAGGTTTTCAGATGTATTTAACTCATACAAAGCAGGGAATTCCATTTCATCCAGCCATCCTTCGCAGTATCCCAACAGTAAAGCTTCTTGAGTATTCCTTAGGGATGCCATTCTAACTGGGGAAAGCAGCAGAGAAAGCAGAAAAATATGCTTTAACCTGAGATCAGGCTCTATTTTCGTTTCGCTTTGAAAATTACATTCCGGCGAGCCGTTAGAGAGAATGTATGAGAACCGCTCAAATTGGGCCTGATCTCAGGTTAATATGCTTCATCCACGCGTCATCGTCAAGTTTGCTTAGTTTTGTTTTTCCCGCCAAATGACGTCGACCTTGACCCAGGTTCTGGCGCCTTTGGTGGGCGTCCACCTGGCCGTCGACGCGAGTTATGCACGCTAAAAGCAGTAGGCGTCAATGTGGCATGACTAGTATATTTTTTTACCTCACAGTTATGTTTTTGTCTTGAAACTGAGAGAAAGTTTACTCAAGTCGCTTAAGATAACATTAAAAAAGATTGTAAAATCCATATGGAGGTGCTGGAACTATTAATTCACCGAAAAATTCTCTTTGAAAGAAATAACTTTGCAAGGAATGATTTGCACACGCCACAGCCCACACAGCTTGCACAGATGACAACAACAATAACACAAACCTCTTTTTGCTACTATTGGTTAAAAATTCAGAACTTTTCTCTTAAATTTACGTTATAAAACACATGGTTCATGCTTTATCGTGTACTGTTGAGTTATGGATGCACTTGGGAGACCTCCTGGGAGGATTGCTAAGCTCACAAGAACTAGCCTGCGCGCAGACAAAATTAAACTCTGGTTAACTCCGTCTGCGAAACAGCGCCGAAATCCTTGTTCTGGACTTCCAGCTGTGTACCCAGATTTGAGTACGCGCCATGATTGGCCAGTTAAAAAAGGCCTTGTTTTGTTTGTCGTGATCGCCAATCAGGTTGAAGGGGAATTCGAAACGCACTTCCGGTAATTTGTTGAGTCCGTTGGGGACCCAGAACAAGGATCTCTGCGCTGCTTTGCAGACGGTACTAATCAGAGTTTAGTTATCGTCTGCACGCAGGCTAACAAAAACTTGAGGTATAGTTTATTGACTTCATCAGCATGCTCAATGGGAATATGAAGCATGCTCACGCCATTGATTTTGATTAGGCGAATATTCTATTCTTTTCTATTCTATTATAAACAACTTTAGCTAGTGAAATGCGATTCAGCCGCCATTGTTTTGATTTTCAAAGCTGGCGCGTTTCGCTTTAGTGGGCTAAAACATATAGCCTAGTAGTAGCTCAACCAATCAGAACGCAGCATTGATGATAGACCACTAGTTGGATGTTACTAGTAAGAGGTATATAATCCCCTCGCATTTTAATAAGTTTGTTCATTAGCCCCACTCTTCCCTTCAGACAATCAAAGCTGCACCCAGCTTTTGAGACAGTTGATTCGGTGGTTATGTAATATGTTCCGCCCCCGAAAAGAACAAAGGAATGCGAGCTTATGTAAAAATAAGAACATGTAAGCTAAATAAAGCAACACAAGACTTAATTTGCATTTGTGAACAAAAAATTTTTTAACTGGCTTCATCGATTAATTCAAGTCAAACAGACAGGGAAAGCTTTAACTTCCAAACTGAATTTTGTCACCTTCTTTGTGTATTTCCGGAACAGCTTGTTTATTTGTGAAATTTCTTGTTTGTTACAGCAGCAAACTGGAAAGCCATTTTGCTTGTAACTTACGCCAGTTTAGCGTCGCTCGCTCACTCAGAGGAACTGGAGGTCAATCAGTAAATATCAGTGGATATTCACTGATTGAGTTGACTGAGTAGCCAATCAGAGCGCACGAAAAACACTATCCACTGTTTTAGTATATACTGAAGGTTATTATCCCATATATTATTACCACAAATAAATTTTTTTTTATGAAATGTCTCTCTCTTTCTTTATCTAATTATAATAAATAAAATGTATTTCAAAATGTTTTTTAAAAAGATAGGTAAAATATGAAATATGACATCTTCTCAACCATATTAATCATTAGAATTTCAGTATAATTTTAATGTGTTTTAATATGAAACACTTTCAACCGGCAAAATAACAAAATGTACTGGATGCATTGAAGTGCAACTCTTGATATAATTGAAGAACAGTATGTTGTGGTTCAATTAAGTGACTGAATTCCCAACAAAAAAGAAACTAAAAATTCGTATATATTTGTTTTAACATGAAATGGGAACCACGGGATGAAGAAATATATGCAAAGACGATCATCGCCGTTGAACAACACAACTTGATGAAGTTGTAAAAAGAACTCCAAAGCCTGCAACATTAATGTTCGATGTTACATGTCACGTCCGTTTGCACACCCTGTTGCGTGTTGTTGCCTGTTGTTGAGAGTTGTTACGCAAAGTTTGAAACCAGTCAAACTTTTAAACTGCCAACATTGTTGGCCCACCAGTGTTGGGAGTTGTTGTGTCCGTTAGTACCTAGATTTACTGAACAAACACACTACAAAAAGACACCTAACTCAGGGTGCAAAGAAAGTCATGTTTACAGCTTGCCATTTGGGCGAGCTGGAGCTATAACATTTACTAGCCCAAACATCATTTCAACCAGCCCCAAAAGCGTTTGACTGATGAGCAGATTGATTTCATAGTTCTTCTGTAATATGAATTCCTCGAAAAACTTCACTTGCCCGTTGGGTAAGTTAAGAACAGAATTCTCTAGCCCGATATGAAAATCCACTGGCCCCGGGCTATCAGACACTACTTTCTTTACACGCTGCTACCTGGTGTAATGACTCATTTTGTCATTGCCAGATTTTTTGAAAAAGTGTTGAGAGCACACTTGTTCATTAAATCTGTAGAGAAGATATCTCCCAAAATGTATCAAACAATATATTACTGAATTAAAATATTCACACTGGCTATTGTTATGGGACCCACGTGCATAATTTGCTAGTCTCTTGAAATTTCTGGTCAACAAATTTCCATGAAAGTGTAAGTCTCTTCAACCACTGTTCAATTTTAAGGAAAAAAATCCAGTGGCAAATTTTAAAGGAAACAAAAAGTCAGTGTGGCTAGCCTGCAGTGCAGGCGTATTTTGGGTGGGGGAAAGCTGCTTGTTTATCAATCACATTGCTGTAACCACCATCTTTGATTTTAAGATGGGGGAAGATCAGGGAGAGTAAAAATAGTAACCCTTAGGGTAGGTTCCTTTTGACTTGCGCCATTTACTCCTCTCTCTTTTGGAGTTTCAACATGGCGCTTTCTCAAGCAACACATTTCGCGCACCCAAAGCGGTCGCCTTATCGTCAAGATGGCTTCCAAAACCATGACAAAGTCTATACTAAAACTGGAATACATCGTTTATCACGCTGAAATGAAATCATAACAAGTTCCTGGCTTATTAACGTAATCTGATGGTATACAACCATTCCTTGAAATCACCGCGACAAAAAATAAATAAATGGGTATCATACCTTGCCAAAACGCTTCTTTTTCAGCAGAAGGTATTTCACACCAGAAGCACATCTTGGAGCTCTGTGCACAATCTCAGTTCCTGGTGCACACTGGTCGATGTCACATATAAAAGTAACAAAAATAGCTGTCACATGATTGGCTTATTCATACTCCAAACGTCACATGCACAATGAACCAACAATCGGAAACCAATGTGGACACTACGCTTGTCAACGAAGATCGGCTTCAACTCAAAGAGTAAATTTGTTGGGGTGGGGGAAAATTCTCTCCGTAAAAAATGTTACAACAAAATGAAAAAGGGTCTATCTGTCACCGAGGAGTCAAGCCCTTAAGTGTCTATATCACGGATGTGGCCGCTGTCCAAACTTCAACTTCTCAGGGGCACCCAACGACGGTTTCCTCCTAAATACCCTGAAAACACTTTTTAGGCTATCCAGAGTACTTTTAGATCTCTAGAAATGCATTCTCAGCGGTGCTAGAAAATTTGCATCTGTTCGGTCATCCTAAGGGCAACCGATCGCGAAGAATTTTCGAAATTATTTGGGCTTCAGTATTACTTTCCTGAAAATTTGTATAGGTAATAGCCTGATTTGTAGTGATATTTGGCATAAATGCCACGAGTGATATTTCGAAATTGTTATACGTAAGTTCACGCACCGTTAGGCGAGTGAAATTTGAGACAATTTTGAAATATCACGAGTGGTATTTATGCCAAATATCACGTAGAAGTCATGCTATTATTTGTTTATACTACTTCACGCAAAAGGTTTGTAATTTTCACATGTAGGTATTTCAAATTAAGCTGAAATACCACTGCTCTAAGCCAATCAAATTGCAGAAATTCCTCAAGTAGTAGATAATAGATGTAATTTAACATTTTACGAACGTGACAATTTTTCTAATTCCTCTCTTCATGGCATTTTTGAATCCGAAAACTTTAGGTTGCCTTTTTCTACGAAAAAAAGCCAGACCTGGGGAGTGAAATGTGAAACATTAAACTTCAGAAAATCGTAGGAATTTTTTTAGAAAAGCTTCGAAAATTGTACAGGAATGGAGCAGTCACCTAGAAATGTTTAGCCTTCCTGAAGTAATAGAAAATTTTAGGCAATATTTGCTTCTCCGAACAGATATTTTACAGAAAACAGTCGCTGGGTGCTCCTGACTTCTGGAGGTAAGATAAGCTCAATGTAAGAACTTAACCTTTTCACCTTCAATTTATGGCTGGTTACGAACTTACCGAAGGATTTTCTGATTCTTCGTTCTTTAATGTCGATCTCAGCAATCTGAGGGTGGATGGAGGGAAGCTACAACCGGAAATACATTTGCGTTCTGTCACGGATACATCGATCACGTGATTTTGTGACGGTTTCAGCTCGTTTCATTTCAGAGACCGTTCACGTGATGTTATATCGTCACCGATACCTCGCCATGATTTCTTACACTTACAGTTGCAAAGAAAACCAACGTTGGTAAACAGCTTGTAAAGAAATGGTTGACTTTGAGAGCTTAATACTAGCGCGTTCAAAAGTTATTCACAATATTTTAGGCAGTGAAGGTTCTGATAGTGGGATCATGAGCGACTGTGACACCGAATCTGTCGAAGAAGAAGAAGAAGACCACTGCAGGACACTGGAGGACGTTATGAGGTACTAGACAGTGACCAGACGGTGTATTTGTGACTTCTCGAGCAATCTGACTAAGACAAGGTGTACCATGATGTACATTCAGCTTAGCAATGGCAAAGAACCGACAAAATTGCAATTAATATTCATTTTCGACTTAAGCCTATCTATCAAGAAGCAAGAAGCTTTGCATCGATCTTCCGGGGATCTTGCAGTACTTATTCTTCACACAATGCACGTAACCTTGCGTTTTTTGACCGTTGTTGCTGACAAACACAAAGGCTTCATTCTAGGTCTTGTTTTATTCGTTTCTGTCAAGATCTTTAATCTGGCGCAAAGGAATCCGGTACATGTACAACACTCTTCATAACCTTTGTACGTGACCCTTGATTGCTAGTTGCTAAATTCTCTGATTTTTTCAGCAATAATCGTTAGTAGTACCATACTCGTAAAGCTAAGTCAACTTTCTCTGAGATGGAACCTGGAAAAGGTGTTCATTTTTGATGTTTGCTTTTACGCTGTGGCTATATGGCCGGTAACCGGTCAAGGTTTTCAAAACACTAAATGGCCAGCAGTTAGCTAATCTAAACTATCATATGTCGATTAAGACAGGTCAAGCGATCCTGAAATGCTTTATAGATCCCAAGTCTAGTGTTTGGTTTATGCTGGGCTTAGAAGACAAAACCGTGTTTTGTGACGCTTAAGCTTGACCGCCGGTCAAGGTTTTCAAAACACTAAATGGCCGGCAGTCCCATATTCTCAGTAAATTTCACAATTAATCAAAAAAATTCAGCCGTTCTGTGTGGGTGGATCTTGCAACGTCTTAAGCTACAGTGAAACAGGCAACAAAAACAGGGTTGTCAGAAAGTTTTGTAGTAGATGCTGAGTTGTCAACGTAAGTGGCCAGTCCAGGGATATTTTATTTAAAAAACGCCATCCATAAAGAAATGCCAAGCAGAGTAACTGGCTGATACTAACCAAGTAGGTGGCGTTTTTCGCCATTAGCCAGCTACTTTTGACAACCCTGCAAAAATGTGCAAGTTGTTTTGTGACATTCCTGCAAAGTGAGTTGAAAAACTGTGTTGCACATTATTTTTACCACCCAGTTTACAGCGGTGATTATATTGGCGTGAACACCTAAAATATGTCTGGAATGTTTATTGTGTTGCAACCAATCACAGGTGAGATCTTCACACAACAGAAACCACAGGCAACGAACGGTTTCGATCGGTCATAGAACAAATTATTTTCGTTTTGTTTAAGGATACAAACTGCCTTAATAGGAATTTAAAACTTCGCTGTTCCCAAGATCAGTGCCGAGGACCGCATCCAGTACATCGTTCGATTTTAGAAAGAAAAGTTTTAGAAGCCAACGTGACGCGACGGCGACCAGCTTTCCATGTAACGACATATCACATGAAGACAATAAAAAGTGAACAATCATGATGTTTTCGTTTCTGATAGCACAGTCCTTGCTAATATTTTTTTTGTAGAACAAGGGGATTCGATTTGTGTGGACTAACGATTGAACCTTCGAACTACTACCTACGATCAGGCGTAACTACCGATTTCAATCGTTACAAAAAGTTTGAAAACTCGCGCGCCAAACCGTCGCGTGCGTAGGCCCGGCACATCGGCTTTGTAATTTATTTCAAAATCGCTCAAACCTGTATTCTTCGCTATTATAGCAAATACTGTAAACAAATAGGAAGGAAAAGCAATTGTTTACTTGTAAAAAGACTGAATGTTAAAACAAAATGAAAATAATTTGTTCCGTGACAGATAGGAAACTGTTCGTTGCCTGTGATTTCTGTGGTGTGATGATCTCGTCTGTTATTGGTTACATCACAATAAACATTCCAGACATATTTTAGGTGTTCACGCCAATATGATCACCGCTGTAAAACCTCTCTTGCAACAAACCAGGTTGTTGCAAGTTGCTTGAATACTGTCCTCTTATTTGGTAAAAACGGGAGTCACACCATACACAGGATTTATGTCACTTGCTACAATTCAAGTTTGCCTTGGGCTGGTAAAACGTGCAACATGTACAGATTTAGTTACAAAAAAGAGGTCTACTTCCTGCAACACCTTTTTGCAACCTGCAACAGCCTGATTTGTTGCAAGGCAGGTTTGATTGTGGGTGGTAAAATGCGCAGTATTGTTGTTCAACTCGTTTTGCAGCATTATGTCGCAAAACAACTTGCACATTTTTGTTGCCCGTTTTACTGTAGCTTTAGAAGTTTGAATTTATGCATCGAGAAGCTGAGGAAGAGTGATTTCATTTGGTTATGACACTAATCTTCGCACGTGCTGCAGGGAAGTTTTTCGTAGATTTCATGAGAAATAATTGCGTTATGAAAGTTTCCTCATAAATTAAAACTTGAGCAATGTTGATCTGTTGATGAACTACTTCAGGGCATTGAACAGGTCCATAAAAAAGTTCTGATTCTTCAGGGCTTTGTGGTGGATAGATCATGCAATTCATCGCGCCTTTCAGTTTTTGCAAAGTCTGATATTTCAAATCAAACTGTTTGCCGATTAGGTCCTTTCCCTTTTTTATCTTTTAAGAGTTTTTATAACTTTCTCCTGGAATTAAGATAACAACTTCAATCCATGAAGTATAAGGAAAGAAGAGACTTTGGTCACATGGAAATTCATGCGTACTGCTTTGAGCATGCACTATGATTTAAACAAAATTTACCTCCCATGTTAAACTTGATAATGTTGTATAAAGCAAAGAATTGGTTCATACTTAAGGGTTGTGTAATCATGTTTTGTTAGAGAAAGTTGTCGTTACTCTGTTGAATTTGTCGTTTGACTCGGCCGCCATTTTGAGAATTTATTTCCAGGATGTGTGCTTACAATGTACATCATCTTTCACATTCCTGGCAGGCAATCACATGCCCAAGTGAAACTTACTGAAATAAAATGGCATCCAGTGATGAAAATGAATGTGAAAAAATATAATAGAGCAGTGTTCACAGGGCATAGTTACAATCTGCTGCAAGACCATGTCTGTTAAACTTGGTCAAATTTACACTTATTATAGAGGGATGTTTGTGAGGAAAACAAGTGTGCGATTTACAACTTGGAGGAGACCTACATGTAAAGAATTGCCACACAGAGGCAGCTTGAGGTTGACAGAAAAGACAACCTTGTGATACACCTGCCACTTTTTTTTAATTCAAAGGCACAAGACCCTTTGTCCTGAGGTTTTGTTTAGGACCTACTTTTATCCAAAGGTGTGCAAAGATTTCCTTGGGTGTTACGACATTTTTACAAAATAATACAGTTAAAGCAAGTTGGCAGGTATACCTTGCATTATATTATTAGAGGAGCCATATCAATTTTGACAAACTAAAAAAATTGCTTCCTTTGCAGGAATTTTATTTTGAAAAATGTTGAAAATGTACCTGCTCATAATTTAGCAAACTTGCAATGATTATGTACAGTATACTGACAGTATTATAATCATACTTGCACATTGTAAAATAACATGAAAAGAATTCCTGTGACATTGCTCCTTACAACATATGTACACTTAATTGTAGTCATTTTAAAACTGAGAGAAGTTGAACTAAATCTTTTTTCTTTAGGGACATCATGGTAAAACAGAATGAAGTCCACTGGAGCAGACATCCCAGTGGTTTACCTTGTGAAAGAATAGTTTCACCTGGGAAAAGATACTATGTACAAGCAACAGGACCTGATGAAGGAATTAAAAACATCACATTAGAACCTCTGTCACCTGGTAAAAAATCAGATAAAAATCAGAAAAGCAAAACCTTTAAGGGTTGTGAACCATTTGGTGGATGGACTGAGCGCCACTATAGGGCTTATGGCATTGGAACTTCTTTGTATGACTGTGATCCAGTCACCAATCATACGTCTGGGGATCCAGTGGCTGATGTCTATGCAGTGGTTGCTGGAGAAAACAGTTGCATTTTAGCATTAGCTGATGGTGTGAACTGGGGAGAAAAGTCAAGACTTGCGGCACGCTGTGCTATAGCAGGCTGTCTACAGTACCTAAGTATTCACCTGTCCAAAGCAAGCACAACCCAAGACATCATGAGCTTTCTTTTTAAAGCATTTGAACATGCACAGCAGTGTATTTTGGAAAAAAATGCAACAATGACTACATTATGTGTAGCTGTGGTCTGTCAGCTTGAGGCTAGCAACAGATGGGGTCTGTGTGTTGTCAATGTTGGAGACACCCTTGCATTTACTTACAAAAAGAGTAAAGGAGTTCAAGAAGTGACTATTGGCTCTCATTTTGAAACTGTGGAAAGAGATATGCGTTGCCCAGGAGGATCTCTTGGACCAGTAGATGGATACAACCCAGATTTGAGTAATTTGACATTCTCATTGACATTTCTTGATCAAGGGGACATCGTTTTCCTCACAAGTGATGGTGTCTCAGACAATTTTGATCCTGTAATTGCAAAATGCAAACACTGTGTGAGTTCTACAATGAAACGAGCCAGCAGTCTAGATTCAATGCTAGAGGTCATTTCGAACAGCGAAAAAGGAGAAGACATTGAAGGCATGACCTCTGTGAACTTCAGTAGTAAAAGTGATGATGATATTCATTGTGCTCAAATGTTTGATGTTCCTGTTGTAAGACATAAGAAGATGCTGGATACCATGACTGAGGTACACTTGATGATAATTAATAATTTATGATATTTAAAAAAACTATTTATTCAAATTCAGCCTCACACTCATGAGCCTAGTTATCTAAGGGTTATGGCCAGTAAATCTAAAGGGCTATATATTTTATATTTTGAAAAAAAAGCAGACATTGTATGAAGATTTAATTTATTTGTAAATTTTTACTACCACAACTGGTTTTCAGTTCATGTTGGTGATATACAAAGTTGAAATATACAGTAAGTGTACAGTGTGGCCGTAGCTTTACATGTATGTACTTGGCTGTATGTATTGTATGCCTGAAACTTTTGAGTCCACTTTCCCTTAAAACAAAAGGCAGTAAGAAATCAACGCAATGGCTTGTCCACTGAAATGCACATATATGATTACACATGCTCTGAAACCTGTGTCTACTTTCTCTGTTGACAGTTTGTGGTGTGCAGCTCCAAGATATAACCATTATGCGTGATATTCTTCCATCTATGCACATGACTATACACTGTCTGGAGATCAGATATGTTGATCAATGGGGCCTCATAAGGGCCCATGTTCATCCTCTATGCTTTTTGATCTTTTGCTATTGTTTTGAAATGCTCCTAAATTAGGGCTCAAAAAAAAATTCCCGTATGATAGTCCAGGATAAGTAAATTTTGTTGCTGGGCAAGTAACTTTTAAAGCTTACTTGCTCAATGGGCTGCTGTCAGTCCAGGCAAGTCATCGTCCAGTAAAATTATTAACTAAGACCAGCAAGAATTAGCCCTGAGCAAGCAAATTGTGCGAGCTGCTTGCCCAATGGTTAAGCTGGAATTCAAGTTTCTTTTGAGCCCTGCCCTAAATAGGCCATTTCTGAGTTCCAAATCTCTTACTTTCGAAATGAGGCTAAGTGCAAAACCTTTGTTGTGAAAATGAGTTTCATTTGCATAAGAAAAAAAATCATTTTCATATCAATGGTTGGCACTTTGCCCGGCTTTAAAACAGTGGCATGAGGCAACTCGGAAATGGTCTATTGTCCTTTCCAGCAATCTGATGTCTCCCATGAAAATGCTATAAAATGCTTTGCTAATATATACTTTGTCCCTTTGTTCATTCTGTTTAGGTTATTCAAAAAGAAGGTCCTGAAGATCGCATTTCAGCACAGGACGTCTGTGCCAAGCTTTTGTCTCATGTGATCAAGTGCACTGAAAAAAAGCGCACTTTCCTAGAGGAAGTTGATCGTGATGATCACAACCTGACCATATCAAATAAGGAATTTCTGAGAACAAGGAACAGGGAAATTTCAAGGCACATGCGTGAGCTTCCGGGAAAGTTAGATCATGCTGCTGTTGTTGCATTTGAAGTAGGCTACTTTCCTGCGGACTTCTTGAAAACGGAATCAGGAGGACACGCTAACAGTAAACACAGACACAACATAGTTAATGCTATTTTTTCTGGAATAAAGAACAGTATTGACAGCGGCAGGAGAGCATCAGTTGGTGATGAAGAAATGACGGATGAATATACATTGACAAGTGAGGACAGAATGGCCTCTTATACTGAGTTATATTCATTGTTTGGTAATTGATGGCTGTTTAATTCATTGACTATGACTTATAGGTGCGGTTACACACACCACGGTAAAAGGCATTTCCCACGTTAACGAAGCCGTCGTAAATTTTAACGTGGGTTTAGTTTACCGTGGTAACATGTGGTTCCCAAGTTAATTTAGCCGCTTTTTCGGCTTCATTCACGCCACTGCGATAATAATCGCCGTCGATCATGGCAGTATTTCATGTTATGTTGAAAATTTCTGGGGAGTTTAGGTGAAATTTCAACTGGTATGTTAGTCCTGATAATTTAGCGAAGGTACATAGGATTTTTTTAAATCTTGACTTTAGATTACATTTTACAGCTAAGCTGCATCCCATTGATTTATTACATGCCAGGAATAGAACACTTTTTTTGGGGGAAATATCGTTGCTAAATCTGGCCCAACAAAGCAGTTCAATCGATCTTTAATTTCTCTCAACAGCGCGTTTAAAAAAGGAAATTTTTTGGCGGTTTCATGTTGTTGTCAAATGAAGAAATCTGATTGGCTCTCTTGCCTTGGGTATCGAAAAACTCTAGCTATTCACCACGTTTAATGTCATGGGCGGTTTCTTTCTTCTTTTTGACGTAACCACGGATATTTATGTCGGGAGAAGTCCGGAAACAAGCACCAATTTACCGCGGTAAAAGGGTCATTTACCACGGTTAAAGTGTCCTGTGTAACCGCACGTTATGTCGCAGACTAGAAATTGAAACCATGATGAATATTTTGTACTGTTCGTGCATTAATTTTGCCAGCTACTCTTTTTAATTAAGTGCTAGACCCCTAACAAATGCCCGGTCTAAACGAGGCAGTTGAAAATACGGAAGCTCCCTCAGACATCAATTTGATTACTATTGACTTGAGGTTTAAAGGTAAAATATATGACTACTAAGAGAAAGGGACATACACCCTTCCTTGCCAAAAAATATTGAGGGCACAAAGTCTGACTCGTCCTCAGTCGTCTGTTGTCAATCTCCTATTAATATTAGGGAGCTTAATCAACGAAGACGGCGGCGACAACCAGAACGGCAAAAAGGCAATAGGTCTGGATGATCAAAACAACAACTTTCCATCACGCTTTTTTGTACATTTCTTTGCCGTCACTAAAGGACTAAGACATTAAAATGCTAGTCTCCCGTTTTGAAGAGAACGTGAACAGAAGACAACGACTTTCTTTTTTCTCTTCCTGTCTTTTGGCACAGTCCTTTGGAATTCAACTCCAGTTTGAGGCAGCGTGAATTCACTTTTTAAGTGACGTTTTCGCAGAGTTGTAGTTGCTTAAGCTCCCTGATAACAAGAGAAGCGCGGTCTGTGGGAGCGCGAGTGATAACACCTGTTACATTCGGTTCTCTATGTGCAATCCAAATAGCGTAGGGCCGAGTCAGCAGTAGACTGCTGATTCAATCGAACGCCGGGTGCGTAAGGCCAAGTTTACAAATGCGGAAGGCTTTGAATTATGATAATGTAGTTATGTTACAGCCTTATGTCTTAATTTTCCAATGCAATTTAGGCCGTTGATAAAGCTCATTTTCATTAAGCTAGTGAAATTTGGTGGCAGCCGCTTGTTAGCTACATCCCTGAAATTACTGGGGTATTGACAGTAATACTGCAGCAAATCTGTTAGGAGGAAAAAAGGGCAGTTTTGTCCCCATTTTGCTGATGTGTAGGAACAGGTTTTTGTACATTTGAAATGAACTATGCCTGTATAATTATTCTTTATCTTAACCATAAACATGAAACTGTTATACAGTTTGTAGATGTAACTGTTTAAGAAGCCAAACTAAAACGTCTTGGATAAACAGGGGCACCCAACGGCAATTTTCGGGAAAATATCTGTTCGGAAGACGATTTGAGATCTAGAATTTTCGGAGCATTTGTTGTAAAATTTCTTTCTTGCCTACCTCTCCTAGGATTTTCGAACATCTACAAAATGGTATAATTACCCATTTTTAACGGATTTTGACCCTAAAAAAGGCCACCTAGAATTTTCGGGAGCCTTTCCCTGGCTGAAATTTTCGAGAAGGTAAGTTTTTATCCCTATAATTTTCGGATCACTAGACTTTTAGCTAGGAAATCCGAACAGATGAAAAGTTTTTAGGGGATAAAAATATGCCTATATCTACCGTTTGAATACTAAAATACGTTCAACAATGCTATGGTAAGTGGTTTTGAACTATATCCTCGTTGGGTGCCCCTGGATAATGAATAATAGTAGTTATAATACAAGTTGTCTCAAAGGCAAATTTTACGAAATAAAAGTGAAGTGATGTTAAAATTAAATATTTCAAAAATGTAGGTGACTGGAACTGTACATAGAGCAAAATAACTTGTACGATAGTGTGTAACATTCATGATCATCATCATTATGGTCGTGGTCGTCGTCATCAACATAATAATGAAAAATTCTGTTCAGATGTAGAATATTGTTAGAATAGTAAAGCAGTCCGAAAATGGTCAGCATTACCGTGCATTACCTTCCATTTTTAGCTCAAAACTTGAATTTTTCTTATTCGCAGTACGGTTTCTGGGGCTTTTTTTTGCACGTATTTAGTCACGGACAAAGATTATTTCTGGCATGAAAAGGTTGATTGCGATTTTCGGCAGTATTTACCTCATGTAAGACTTCATTTAATGTCCTTAGTCATTCCTATTGGGGGCTGGGTTAATTTGTCGGGGTTGGGGGGGGGGGGGGGGTTTGAAATTTCTGGGGGGTAGTGAAGAAAAGAGAGTCCCTAGATTTTAGATCTCCAGAGGTTAGCATCTCTGTCAGATTATGTCAAAGTCCCGCGGGGTACTCCCCTATAAAAGTGGACTCCTGCCAGAGTTGTCTCGGTAAGAGTTATGACAATACTTTAAAAAAGTTCTTGGGAAAAAAGTGTTGAAAAGTTATGTTTTCTATTATATAATTCGCACTGCCAGTTATAAAATTTGTTGTTGGTGAATCTTAGGGGTGGAAATGAATTTGGGACACGCCCATAAGACAAGATTCTGGTACCTTTTAGGGGTGTTGTCGAAATTTTCCAACGAGCACCCCCGTCCCTTTTATAGGAGAGTATCCCTCCCCCCCGAGGGGTCGACGGCTACCGTCTTATTACAACAGCGGACGGAGTCGGACAGATTTTAAGATAAGCTTACAGTACTCGTCTAGGTTTCACATTATTTCAAAAGAAAGCATTTGATGTAAGAGAATGAAAGTATCAAATTATTCATTGCAAGGAACATTGGGGTGTTCGAACTGATTCCGGACCGATCGCAGAGGTCGTGGCTTCACTGAGTCTTCACTGGCATGGTTCGTATTAATGCGAAAGAAAGTTATAACACGGCTCTGCCCCCGGGGGGGGGGGGGTACTTTAGGAATTTCTGGGTGGGGATGTGCCGTTGGGACCCTGGAACCCTTAACCTATGCCAGAGCCAGGTCAGCTGAATTTTGCTACCCTATACTAGGGTAAACTCCCAAATCCCCCCTATCCTAGAGTAGCTGTTTCCCTAGTCTAGATAAAATCTTTAACCAACTGATTAGTTTCTTGAAAAATAATACCCTATTCTAGACCCAAACGCTCTGATTTATATACCCTATCCTAGAGTAAACTGCTTGAAAACCATACCCTTCACAGCGGCACATACCTATATTGCCCATATATGGCAGTGCCCCCCCCCCCCGGGGCTCTGCCATGTCAGCGTGAAACCCGGCCCGGGAGAGGAACACGTACATGTTTTGGACCTCGGAATTAAAAAATTGTCTACCAAAATTCTAGGTTGTCTACCATTCCCACATTCAACATGATAAAAGTTAATCGATATGACAATCGAGGACTAAATATCTAGAACTTCGTAAAAAATCTGTGAATCGAAAAAATAGTAGACTTGTTCACCTACCTTGAAAACCAACCAAAATCTGGCCTACATCGCGTTGTACACTTCCAATGTGGCTTCCGATACGCTGTTCACTCAAAAAAAAATTGTGTATGCCTCACCCGGGGGGGGGGGGGGGGGGGGTACTGCCATATATGGGCTATATAGGTATGTGCCGCTGTGAAGGGTATGGTTTTCAAGCAGTTTACTCTAGGATAGGGTATATAAATCAGAGCGTTTGGGTCTAGAATAGGGTATCATTTTTCAAGAAACTGATCAGTTGGTTGAAGATTTTATCTAGACTGGGGAAACAGCTACTCTAGGATAGGGGGATTTGGGGAGTTTACTCTAGTATAGGGTAGCAAAACTCAGCTGAACTAGCTCTGGTATAGGTTAAGGGTTCCAGGGTCCCAGCGGCACATCCCCACCCAGAAATTCCTAAAGTGCGCGGGGGGGGATGCCTCATGAAAAGTCTTAAAAATATGCTTGAGAGACTCAAAACGGTGACTGTGGTCGTTTAGGTAATCTATCCGCCATTTTCCTCGAGAACAATAGCTCCATGACGTCACAACTGTCCCTAAATTTATGGATATTCCGGACTGTTTCACTCGTTTCAAGAGTAAGAACTAGGCGATATTATAGCTAAAAACATGGCAAGAACAGCAAGAACACAACTCGAAGGGCGACATCTGCTATTTGGAGAATATTTGCGGAGCTCAACAACCCTAAACGTGCACTATCGAAGGTGAACTTAACATCGATGGAGGTAAGCACGTTTTAGCTTTGTTTTAAAACTAGGAATTATTTTGAATGAATAATAAAACAATTATTGAATTATTGTTATCCCCCTCGGCCTACGGCCTCGACGGATAACACCCCCGGGGGGAACTCCACATATGAAAGGGGTGGGGATGCTCGTCGGAAATTTTGAATTACCACCGTTTTCGTTGATACGCGACTTTCGAAAACAAAACACCCGCGGAAACGTTTCCAAAATTTCCGTCAATCATGCATGTTATCGACAGATCGGATCGAAATCCACCAATCACAGCCCGCTAGCATGACGTAAAGAAGGTCAGAAGGTCACACTAGTGGTTGTGATTGGTGGATTTCGATCCGATCTGTCGATAACATGCATGATTGACGGAAATTTTGGAAACGTTTCCGCGGGTGTTTTGTTTTCGAAAGTCGCGTATCAACGAAAACGGTGGTAAACCCCTAGAGGAGACCAATCTGGGCGTGGCCCAACCTTTTTTGGACCCCTAAAAGCGATCATTTTAAACTTTGATTACATGAATCGAGTAAATAAAACCAAGAGCCATAATTTTTTGATAAAACGAATTGAAAATATATAATTTTTTAAATATTTCTTCGAGTGCAACCCTAAAAGAGACCTTTACGGCTAAATATAATGGTGTTTTGCCCAGAACACCCCAAGCGAGACCAAAATCCGAAATTTACACCCCTATAAACCGAGACGACGAGCATCCCCACCCCTTTTATATGCGGAGTCTCCCCACGGGATAACACCCTCCGCGATCTCCATAATTCTTCATAAGATACTCAGCCTCATTCATTAATTGTTAAATATTTCCCTTTATAACGAACCCCCATGCATCGGACACCTCTCTTAAGCGGACGCGGACAATAAAATAAATTGTCAACAAGCGGAAACCGGACTCAATTGGCAATAGTACTGATTGGATTACGTCCTTGAAATACACACTGTAGTCGATTTAAAATAAAGATAAATCAATATATTTAGCCGTCAATAAACTGTAGATTAGACCGATATCCAGCCGTATGATTGTCATCCGCGATCAAAGTTCACCTAAAAGTCTTGCACAAAGTACAGTACAGCTTCGTTAGCTTCCTTAACATGGAACTTTATCACGGTACAGAGCAACCGCTGAATGTTAATCGTTAACATATATTGCGTAACTTTTACTAATCTCCAATAAGTGGACATCCTCTATTAAGCTAACACTTGGGAAGGCCCGAAGGGTTCACTGTATAGTTGTTGTAGTTGTTTTACTCTTGTTAGTGTATCACTGTGAAGTAGGATGAAAACACTTCCTCTCCTTTCTCTATTTCTCTAAGTGAAACAAGCGCAACACTTCGAAGAAAAGAATTTTCACTTGCTATGTTTCCACTATTGTACCAAACATTCGGAAGATTTTTCCATAACGCAGGTGAAATGCTTTTAAATGGGATATCAAATTCCTGATAAGCTACGTTAGCTGGAACTGTCTTTGGTCTATTATTTACATATTGTCCCATGGCAAGTGGATTTTGAGGGTTATTTCCAAGCCAAGTGTCATCACAAAGACGATACGGTCCAATTTGATCTCGCCTGGCATTTGACCTGGACAAAGAAAAAGACAATAAAAAAATAAATATATTTCGGACTGAAAGACAGAATACTGAGAAGAGTAACAAAATGGAAAATGGACCATGAGAGGATATTCTAGTTAAGTAAATTACTGAAAGCATCCGAAACCAGGCGGGGAATTGCAAAGGGTCTGTACAACCCTTTTCAAAATGCTATCTTTATCTTCATAGAAAATTTTCACGCATCACGAATAATTTCTAAAATTTCTTCACATATTATTGACAACTGTGAAACAGAAGGTCATTTCATGGTTTTGTGTTATGGCAAAATTTTGCTAGTTCAAAGTGTCCTTCTTTAGGTCCATGATCCTGCTAGTGCTTCTTCTTAAAAATAATAATCTAATGAAGAAGGTTGATTGGCTTAAATATTGGGAAAACTCTTGGGTAACTATATTTTATATTATTAGTTCTGACTGCAGTTAATGCCAATTAATCTCTTCCTCCTAAATTTTCTGCTCAATCGACCTGCTTCATGGGAAGGTGAGCACTAAGTCAGCAGACTGCTTGTTAGAACATCTATTGTAGATAAAAAAAAGGGTTTTGAATTGAACTAACTCGTATGCTGCATCACAAAATAAGCACAATTAGTATGAAATTAACAAAATACTGAAGGTGCAAAGTGAGTGGCAACAAGAATTTATAATTCACAACTAATTTTGTCATAGAATTAAAAAGTTACCTGTATATCAATTTAGACAATCCTTTATCATTGCCATCAATAAGAATCCCATCTACACAGCGAAAGAGAAAAGGATTCCCAACAGACTGAATCAGGATGGGCTCATGAGGCCAATAAATGGTACCTGGAAAGTATTAATTAAAATATTCAGTTAATCATGATGGCTAATCATAAAAGGCACAACAACATCATGTGACTGAGCCAATTTCAATTATATAGTTTTTAAGTTGGAGTCTGGGAAACTTGACACTCAAACAGACAAACTTCCATGTGCAACCATATCTCTTAAGTGATCATAGCCACCTATAACAGGAATACATCTGTATGTGGTGACCCACTATCCATCACACACAAATATTATTTTTCTAGACAAGTGCTACTGTACCTCTCATAGGTGACCACCACCACTTTTTTGGGTGCTGATTTTAGAATATTTTCCTTCAAGCTACTAACCCATTCACCTTGAGCTTTGATCAAAACTGTGCAAAATGAATTGAATCAGTGCAAGGAGCCTGGCGTTTCCTATTTGTTTGGACACTCAGTACCTTGATCTAATTTGTATGGGATATGTGTGAAAATCTTCATTATGATTATTGGTATATTTCAAAGAGCTACAAATGACCAAGAATACTATTGACATACAGAGAGGGGGCAGTTGAAGTGTCAACTATAACTAGTTGTATACAGTTGCGACCTTAGATGTCCTGGCAGCAAGTAATAACAATGTAAAACTTGTTGAAGTCAAACTGAAATATTTGCATGGCTATGTTCTTTTCTCTTCAAATGCGACAACAATTATTGTTGTCTCATTTGAAGAGAAAGAACATACTTCACCTTAATTACTAGGCAAATTTTATAACTTGTTTGCCCCCCCACCCCCGAGTTAACACATGACATTGCCTTTATCCCATCACCCATCAATCCTAGACCATGTGCAAAGATGGCAGGTATTGTGCAGAAGGTCTATTATGGTAGGTGTCTCTATTTCAATACTACCCATTAGAATACTGCAACCGCCAATAATATATGTATTGCTGGTCAATCAGGAGGGGCCATACGACTCTTAAAGCAACATTCATTGTATTGCGCTGTGCATTTTGCAAAGTTCGAAGGAATTTTAGGTTTTTCTGTTCCGTCAATCATCTTAGCAGACCTCTTAGGAAACACATGTTTACTTGTGATTGGTGCATTTCGATCCAATTTGTTTGTTTCTGTGTTTCAAGGTTACTTGCTTGTGATCGCCCCGTTTCGGATAAGAATCGACTAGTTTTCTTCGAAGTATTTTCTGATCTTTCTTATTCTTGCAAGAATAAAGCAATGTCTGCCTCCTGCCCTCAAAAAAAAATCCACTCATTATCACATTATTCTCTAATCTTGAGCAGTCTTGAGTCATTCTCAGTTTTGTAGCTGGGTGAGTGCGTTGCATTGTGATTTGCATTAACCCCGCCCCCACTCAAATGATTGACGGAACAGAAAAACCCATTCAAAGTTTGCAAACGCACAGTGTGATACAACGAATTTGGCTATAAGGAGAGATGCCAACCTCTGGAGATCTAAAATCTGGAGACTCACTCTTTTTCACTACCCCCACCCCCCGACAAATTGACCGAGCCCCCAATGGGAATGGCCTTAGACTTTATATGAAGTCTTACATGAAGTACATACTATCAAAATTCACGATCATTGTTTTAGATGCCGAAATAATCTTTGTCAATGGCTACATGTGTGCAAAAATGCACCAGAAACCGTATTTCGAAGAAAAAAATTCACATTTTGAGATGATTTTATCCGGCAGATTTGGTGACCCATATGGGAGAGCGGGAGATCGGTGCCATATCCGGAAGACTCCTCCGGGAGAGTTGGCATGTACACATGTATGTATAAGTGTTAACACCTGGATATAAAGCAACCAGACTTCCGCCTGGAACTTGCCCTTTGGTTACGAATACTCCTCTTCCTGCCCCAGGAATACTGCTGTTAAGTCTGTTTATTTCATATCCCAGAACATTGTACATGACACTTTGTGGGCTTGTACTCTTTCTGCCCACAGGGTACTCTGACTTTGAACAACAATCAAGCTCCTTTAGCAAGATAACCAGAGAATCAAGAAGTTTGTAGTCTGGAACAATCTTATCCTGGTCCTTGGAGGAAACCACTCGCACTGTTCTAGAAGTAAAAAAATAAATTATATTATTTCATTATTTACTGGACTGCAAGAGGGCCTTCAGGATTACAGTCATGCGAGAAAGCAAGGCAAACCCCCGAGGATTGTCACACGGCAGACTGCCAAACAGTCGGTCTTTTTTCTCAAAATCAGTTAAGTGTAGCTTAAGAGTCTCACACGCATGAAATGCGAGAGCCTCACCCGCCCGTCTCTCTCTCCGTTTTCAGTTTAGGTCCAGACCTTTGTTTGACTTCCCGTGCGTACTTGAATACGCAAAAAACAGACTGTTTTTTAGTCTAGTCACACAGGCAACCATCTTACATGCGTGAGCTCAAGGCAAACTAGCAAGGGGGAAGACTAAAAGAGACAGACGGGCTAATGCAATCGTTTTGTACCAGACACATTCACTTAAATGTGTGAACCAGTTAGATAAACAATAATCTTGTCAACAAAGTAACTTGTCAAGTATTTCTACTTATGTTGTTCCTTTCATTTTGTAACTCTCCCCCAAAATCATCACCCTTTGCTTTTTCTTCAGCATTTTTATAAAAATTAATATACTCATGATTTTTTTGTGAGCACAAAATTAATAATCTGAAAAATATTAAAAGTACATGTACACTGTAGTAATAAGCAATGAATACAGGGTGTTTCAAAAGTTCGTTCCGATTGAAAGTTGCACTTTGTATAACACATTTTATGTTTCTTTACGCAAAATTCAACTGGGTCAGTCAATAAATTTATCTAATTAATTGTTGTAAGTACTTTCACTCTAAAATTTCAATAAATGATACCGTTTTTGTGCCAAATCTGCGAGGGCACTTCGTTTTTTCCCGCCCATTTTGCAACCTTGCTATTAATATTTTCATATTTATTGCCATTGTTTTGGATTTTCTCTTCTCTTTTATGGAAATGAAGGCGAACACTGTTTATGCTAGAGCTCAGGCAGCTATTTTATGGCCTTCTGGCCATTTGGGCAAAGATATTGCCAAATTGTTGAAAAAAACCGAACGATGGGTGAACAAGTGGTCAAAAAGAAAGTCTTTTGAAGGCAAACCAAGAAGTGGATGACCGTCTGTTTTGACGAATTGTGCGACAAATGTAATCCAAAAAGCTAAGTATAAGCGTAACAAGTCAACAAGAAAGATTGCTAAAAACTTCAACGTCACCATATCAATGTTTCGAACACAACGGTTTGGCGGTATATTACCAACAAAGGGTGGAAAGCTTTCAAGCGAAAGAAGATACCACTTCTAAGTGAGAGGCAAAGAAGGGCTCGCTTAAGATTTGCCAAGAAATCAAAGTCCAAACTCACGGCAGAGGATTGGAAGGACTTCTTGTTTACAGATGAGTGTCCTAAGTATCTATTTCAATACCCCAATCGAGAAAACAACATCGTATGGGGCTCTCAGGAGTGCGACGTTCCCCCGGCATACCAGGCGAAGCAAAGTGCAAAGGTGATGGTATGGGGAGGTATGACGGGTCGTGGCCTAACAAGGTTAGTACACATCTTACCCAATGGCCAGACCTTAACCTCAGAGTACTCATGTCAAAGAGATTCTAGAAAATGAAGTGAAACCATTACCCTCAAGGCGGCAGATTACAGGCGGACCGACGGAAAGAAAGTTGTTTAGCTCTAAGAAGGCGATGACCTTTGTGCAGGACGGCGCGCAGGCACACACTTCAAAAGTGACCCAAACGTGGTGTCACAAGAATTTGCCAAACTTGATACCCAAGGGTGACTGGCCGGCAAACTCACCTGATCTAAACCCTGTGGAGAACAGTTAGAGCATAATTGACGAGATAACGTACAGAGATTCAACCCCAAAAACACTGGACAAGCTAAAAAAGTGACCACGGTTCGCCTGGAAAAATGTGACTCAAGACACGCTTAAGGAGCCTACGCATTCTATGGCCTGCTGATCAAAAAATGTCAGAACAAAATAAAGGAGGCCAAGCTGGCTACTAATATTTCAGTCATTCAATGTAAAATGAATAAGGAATAACATACTTAATTTTCGAGAAGGTTCCTTCAGTAATTTCTGAAATAAAAGCCAACAAAAAATCGGAACAAACTTTTGAAACACCCTGTATTAAGAGGCAACGAATGTTTGATATTAATGTGCAACCAAAGTTATCTGAAATTGCTCACTCAGCATGCCGCTTTGTGTTTGAAAGCAACTTATTTCAGATTAAAAACATATATTGACCTATACATTGACATATATAGATGGTACATTTAAAACTCTGAAGTAAAAGAGTAACAAAGAGGTACAAATTAATGACCTTCAACGACCAACAAAAATCTTGGTAAATAGCAGTTTGACAAACAGCCACCTGTGCCAATAATGAAGTCAAGGTGTTGTAGGACTGAGGACCAGATTTTGCGAGGGAAAGCTAAAGCACATTTTCATCAATACATTTCTCTCAGCACTTTGGGGAACAATGAGCACAGGAGCATAGCGGAGCCTACAGCTCAAATCTGGGAAAATTTTTTTTTATTTCCTGGAAGCATTTTTATCATTAAATCAGGATGATTGATAAATCTTTCTAATTCTCATTTTATTGTTTTTTTTTTGCCTGTCTGAAGGGTAGACATCCTTTATTAATGGAATCACTGCTTTAAATACCTATTTTCCATAAACATTGTACCTACTGATAACACTACAGACATAAAATCAACAACTACCCATTGCATTTTCCTTGATATTCATACTGAAAACTGAATGGCCTGTAGAAAATGCAGGAAACATTGGCTGAGCCCATAAAAATAATTTGAAAAATTTTCTTGGGGGAAGTGTGTCCCCAGATCCCCCTAGTTTGGAGTACCTGTGCCCGTCTAACTTGTCATCTTTCTGAAGGTTAGGAAAATTTCAATATACTTCATTAACGGGTGGGGAGGGGGTGTATATAAAGGTGGCTGAACACAGTTTTGCCGGGCAATTTGTGACTAATAATACGTCATTTACCAAATCATGGCAAGAGAAAGGTTGCAGCTCACAAGCTAAAACAAGGCAATTGAATAATATACTGATGAAAAATTTTGATTGACAGGTAAAATTTGACGTTTTCGTAGTTCCCATGGCAACATGAACGATTGAATATAACCTTAAAATTTCACTTTCGCTCAATTTACATAAAATTCGCTCATTAGATTTTCCTATAAACTTGCACACAGCTTACTATAATTAATCATTACCATTTGAAACTTATTTGACCAAATTTTAACAGATGAGTTTTTAGATAATCAATAATATAACTGTTCTGTAATTATTAAATGTGTCAGAAAATTCGTCAGTTCAACTTCGATTTTAAAGTTCTCAGCATTCTCACAAAATTTTAATGAGTAGATTTTGAGAAATCCTTTTCCCTGTACCATTGCTTTTTCGCCACCATATTTGTTTGTCTAATTTAAAACAAGCGGCGTCATGCGCGTTATCGCTGACCGCTTGCAAAACTGTGTTCAACCACCTTAAGTGGAATGGAGCTAAAATAAGACTTTAAATAGTTATAAAGCTCAGTTATTATTGTTATACATTTTATTCACTGTTTATCTTCTTCTTTACTGGATTTGGTTTTTGTGATACCATAAAATTCCGAAAATAAGCTCCTCCTTGTATAAGCCCCCCAAACTCAACGCAAAAAAAAAAACCTCTGTTACATCACCCCTCCGAATATAAGCCCCCTGGGGGGGCTGGTACTTGTAAATTGCAGCACAAATACAAAGTAAAACAAAGCAAAAATGGTACATTTCCTTCCAATTATAAGCTGGCCCAATCGATTTTGAAACACAAATTTCCCTCCATACATAAGCCTTTCTGAATATAAGCCCCACCAAAAATAAGCCCCTCAAAAAGCTCAATTCTACAATCACACCTGTTCTGAAAGTTCAACGCGATGCAAGGAACAAATCTGTACCGATAACTTCTCCATTTTTCAATCCACTTGAACCTTACCATACTGACTTCCCGCTCTATCGACGCTCTATCTAATTACATTTCGTGTACCATATTTAACGCACGCAGCTACTCATTAAATCGTTCCCAATCCACTGCTCCTTTTGCAATCCGCATGGCGGATGTAGTTCGTCTCCGTTGTCAATTGCTGGAAATTACTTCAAACGGTTGTCCTTGAATCAAGAGAAATGCCGAAAGTAAAAGCAGTCAAGAAAACTAGAGAACATGGTCAAAACAAAGTTTACCAACAAGGTGATTTTTTTCATTCCTTTTAGGCTTACATGTATATTTAAGAGTTCACCTCTAAACAACAGCTAACCTGCGTAACAGGCGCTTTATGAGCCAAGCGAGGCGAACGCGACATTTTGCACGAAGTGCGAGACGAGGGGATTAGAAAGTAAAGCGCCTTTAACCAATCCATTGTTCTGGCTCCCCCCCCCCCCCCCCCCCCCACGTTCACTACATGAACGACTTTGCATTTCCAGTTCTTGGTTTCACATGACGTCACCAAAATTCAAATTAAGAAACTATCGCTTCTTCTGAGTTTCTACTTTCATGTGGTATAACCACAGGGGGCCCGCACAATCTGTTTGTTTAGCTGATTGTTATTTTATAGTAAATGTTCTGGATTTACCGTTTGCCTCACCTATAGCGATATGTGGCTAATTATGAATATAAATCAATGATAAATAAACGTCGAATTACCTTACCTGTGGTATATAGTCGATCTTTTGCCTCAAAAGCGGTTTTTTGAGCGATTTTGAAGGAGTTTGAGTTCGCCAAAAATCGCATCACTCTGCTTTCAAACTTCGTGGCAAGAAGGTCGAAAGATTCACCTTCATACCTTCTGATCGAAAATCCATCCAAACAGCCCAGAGCTAGCGGTAAAAGAAAATTAGAATCCCACGGTATTGAGTGGCAGGGATGTGTAGCAAGATTTATACATGTACGTGCCAGCCACAAACCGTCCTGCTGATTACCTTTTTTGTGATTGGATGTCGTTAAGCAAATAGTTGAATAATAACTGATGTAAAGAAGACTTGGTAAGCGTTTATTATTTAGTGACATCCAATCAAAGAGAGGCAATCAACAGGACGGTTTACGCATTTCTGCTGCTCGAATACTGTGGGATTTTAATTTTCTTTGACAGCTAGCTCCGCGCCGTTTGGATGGATTTTCAAACAGAAGGTATGAGGAGAAACGTGAATCTTTCGACCCTCTTGCAACGAAGTTTGAAAGCGGAGTGATTCGATTTTTGGGGGAAAAATCACTCCAGCACTGGAGCCCTTTCAAAACATGGATTCCACCCTTGTCCTTCTATTATACTGAACAGTCAACAGCGAACTCAAACTCCTTCAAAATTGCTAAAAATACCGCTTTTGAGGCAAAAGGATGACTATATACCACAGGTAAGGTAATTCAACATTTATTTATCATTGATTTATATTCATAGTTATCACTATAGGTGAAGCATATGGTAAGTATAAAATAACAATCGGCTACACAAACAGATTGTGTGGGAACCCTGTGGTATAACAGCACCTTAAAACCTTTACACAAACAAATTTTCTGTTCTAAAGGGTTCTTTGTTTGGTGACACTGGACACTTGAATTTCAGACTTTTGTGTGACGTGGCATTTACTGACGGCCAGGAAAGTTCTTATGTGGGTTAAAAATATTACCGATTTTGGCCTATTTTGCTATCTAAACATTCTTTGTCTCAGAATAAATATAACTTTAATCTTTATGAGTTCCTCAAGCAAAGAATTCATGCATTATTAAGAAAACTCAAAAACAGATGTTTCTGTTGGTTTCCAGCGGCCATGTTTGTGCCCCTGAAAGAGACACAAACTTGGCGTGTCCATACAAAGCTTCATAAATTTGGGTAAAACATGTTTCCGAATATCTTGCATATGAAATATTGTACAGACCTGATTCTTGTCAAGGCTTTTTGTATATTTATCTTCTTTTATTTCCCAGATTCTAGACTTTCTGTATTAAAAGGTTTCCATTTTTTAATTTTGACGGCGTGATAGTGAAAACCACCAATTGGTTAATTGATGGCATGTTGTTTGGAACAAAATGGCTGTCACGCAGTCATTTTCTTTTGATAATGCTATTCGAGGAGCTCTTCGTTAGACTGCGAGCAGTCTCTTATTTTTCTTTCTAGACATGATAGAATGCGAGCCTGAGAAATGAGGGCACACATGAGGGGTGATTCGCTGCCGGAAATGACAGGGGAGCCCAGGCAAAGAAAAAATAACAGACTGCGGTGCGATCTTTGATCTGGCAACTTGCCGTTTTTCACCCCTCCTTAATTGCTGTTATTGACAGCTCCTTTCTTTCTAGCAATTGAAACCATTTCTCACGCTTTTTCCTGTAAACAAACAGCTTGTCTTCAATTGTCTGTTCACTGCTATTTACATGTAGTTTGGGACATTAACCCATTCGCCCCTGAACCGCCCGTAACCGCCCGTGCGGATCCAGGTCCTTTCTACCCTTTGTGACGTCATCAGTTTTAACGTTCAAGGACAACTTTCTTTGGTAACTTGTGTAGAGTGAAGAGATCTTTCAAACCATACCAGAATGAGCACAATTCAGTCAAGGACACCGGAGAAAGAAGCAAAAAACCATGTGACATTGACCTAAAAATCTCCATGAAAATCTTGTTCCATTGCTCACCTACCTTTGCTTTCACCTAATCCTAAGATCCTAAAAGCTTTCCTAAAAACTCTTCCCACCAAAATGAAGCCTACTAAATGCCCAGCAAGAGAAAAAAAAATGAGGCAAGAAAAGCGAAAAAAGACGGGAGGAGAGAAAGCGAAAAGTAAAAGTCAAATTTTGCTTTCTGCGCATACCCGAACTTCGCAAGCTGATATTTTGCATCTGGATCATAAGGCCGCAAAGTGTACGACCTGTAAACCGGTTTGTGGTAAGTTTTAGCTCTTTATAGCACGACAGTGACCAGAAAACCACTCGACTAGCTTCAAAACGCGTTTTTCGGCAAAATCTCCAGGAGCAAATAGGTTAATAGTTCTCCAGTTATCTGTGAGATATTGCAATAAGGGCAGCATAATTTTATTAATCTTGATGATCTTGAAAAACATAAGGTTCCTTGAGTAAAGCAAGCGAGGAAGAAAGGAAAAATGCAAAGAAACCTCGCAATATTATAGACCAGGCAAACTGTTTGAAAATGACCAGTGACCATCACGTACTGAAATTTCTATGGGGACTGCAAAAAGAGGATATATTTTGACCAAGAATATAATTCAGGTTTCACAATTTAAGCAACTGGCCTCCTTAAAGACCTTGGCTTCCATTTGGAAACTGGAGTGCAGTTCTGTACACCATGTGCTGCAAAAGTTGGAGCTGCCTTGGAAAATTAGACTCCTTTGGGACTGAGATGTTTTTGTTGTTGACAGGTTGACAAGTAGGCAACCTATTGGAATTTTCGTTTCACTAGAACGGTAATTCAAAATACGATAAAACCTCTGTCGTCCTCCTTTTTTACTCTCCCTGGGCCCTAATCTCTCTTCCTTTTCTGCCATTAATTTGCATAATTTTACTTTTTTGCTTGCTCTTCATTTATTCCTGAAATAAATGTTCCAGAAATAAAAAAAAAACAAAGGAAATGTTTAAAATTATTGCTTAAGAGGAAAGATTATGATGTTCTTGGATTTACATTGTACTTCCAACTAGGTTTGGAAAAAGCCTGATTTACTAACTTTTTGAAATTAGGTGTTGATAGGCCAAACACGACTCATAAGCTCCTGATAATGTGAAAGGTGACCTTGGAATTTGTTTGAACAACATGTTTTCTTTCCTGCCACTGTGTTTGGACATAAACTAAGCTTTGACTGAGGAAATCTTACTTTTGCGGCACTGAGTCTTACATTATTGAAGGTGATTCATGCCCTCGTAGTTGTCATTTCCTGTGGTTTATGCTGCTGTTGGTGTTGGTGGTAGCCAGAAAGGTGAGACTTATCGAGTATTGGATTGTGGTTTGATTGGTCCTTTTGACATCACTGCTGTCAGTCAATACTTGTGGGCATACATTAGGTGGGCGGAAGAGCCAGAACAAGGGACTGGTAACAGGTGCTTTAATATTTTTCTCCCCACCTCGTCTTGTGCTTTGTGCAAAATGGCATGTTTGCCTTGCTTGGCTCATAAAGCACCTGTTATGCAGGCTAAACAACAGCACTCCCTGCGACATTTAGTCATCCAATGAAATTAGAGGTTTTGTTAAAAGAAGTGTGAGGCTACTCGTTCACTTAGGAACATGGCCTCTCAAAGACTTATAGTACAAAATCAATTGGCAAGATTTCCATATAACCCTATAAATTTGTTTATGATAATTTATAAATAGATTTGTGGAGTTATACGGAAATCTTATGTTATGCATGCAGCAATTTCATACTTTTTCCCACAAACAGTTTTTAAAATATGAATACAGTCAAAAAATTATTTTAGCGGAGCTCTTGCGCGGCAGCGAATCGCCACTATTTTACATGAATTCAATCAAAGCTTAGAGAGAAAGAAGAATTTGTCATCACCTGTTTACATCCTCAAGGAAAACTACTCATCAGGAAATTTTTTGCCTTAGTTGTGCATGCAGCGATGGCAAAGAAATCCGACCGAAAAGTGCATGTCATAATGCACATGCAGAGTAATGCTTTCCTTGTTATAGGCCCATTGCTTGCCAAATTTTTTGACTTTGCTAATTACTAAACCTCCCTAATAAAACCAATTGGATGGATGTAGGTACATATACATGTAAGCTTCATTTTATGGCGTTCTATATCATTACTTAATAAATAAAGTGCAGTGCAATTGGGAAAATTTCAAGCAGTATATTTTACTTGAAGGCTGCAATCAGCAGTTTGTTTTGATTATTTACTCGTATCATTGAAAGAGCTCTTCTTTTGTGACTCAAAAATGAAAGATTCGCACTTCAATTCATGAATCTAAATTTACTAACACTAAACGAAAAGAGAATTGAACTTTCTGAGGCTTCCCCTTTTCAATCACTGTTTGGCTGGATCAAGGACATAGTATGCAAAATTTACTTTGGTATGTTATCTATAACTTTAGTTTTAAAATTCAACCTGTAGACCGAAATGTTTTCGCAAGTCGAAAGAACATTTCTTGTACGTTGTGTACACCAAAAGTTGGCTTTCTTAACACACTTGATCGCATATGCCTGACTTCAAAACAAACCAAGTAATTTAAGGTGCTGTAAAGGAAGCAAAAATAGCAGAACAAAATTCACTCGCATTGGCATTAACTTGATTTTCCCGCCTTTGCCAGCACCAGGAAAACCCCCAATTAAGCTTAAGAAGGCAAACAGATCAGTATAAACACTCGGAAAGTTTCATTTGTATTGTAACCTTATTTTCTTCCCGAAAATTACATCACAAACTAAGTGAAACTGGCTGGACCAAGGACCACCTACATTGTACTGTATGTGATGTATGGTGATGTGGAATAGTAATAATGATGATGATGATGATGATGATAACAGCTGGACTATTCTTGGGTGCAGGTACATGTAAATTTACTACGGCTGCAACTTTCCAGGAACCACCTCAATACCATTTATACTAACATCATTGCCTAGGAATTTGATCTTGCGAACTCGGAATGTACACTTGTTGAGGTTAAGTGTAACACTAGCCTCACTTAGATGTTCTAACACTTTCTAATCTTTCTAATCTGTAATCATGTAGCTCTACATGTATGGTGGGGACATGAACTAGGACATCATCGATGTTGCATTCAACTCCTTCAAGTCCTTCTACTCTACTCAAAACCAGAGCTAAGTCCATAAGGCAGCACATTAAAACAGTACCGACCCCAAGGTGTGATGAAGGTCATGAGTGGTCTTTGAGCTTCCAGCCAGAATCTGGAATTTGAATTGAGCTTCGTGAAGTACTTTGCACCTGTAGCTTTCCCAAGGTGAGGTCCACAGATGGGAGGGAGTGATTCTCGTGCTGAACATACTCATTCCTTCTTAACTCATTAGTTAAGTCTACACACACTCTGACTTCACTCCTCAGTTTGGTGGTTACTACCATGGTAGCGCACCATTCAGTTAGGTGGTCCACTGGCGATATCACTCGACTCTCTAACATTCTTGCAATTTTGTGCGTGGTGTCTTCATACAGTGACGTAGGGACTTTTTTTGGCACAGTCAGTGCAAACGGTTTTGCATCATCTTTTAGCTTGATGGTGTACTCATCTGTCATTGTTCCCAGTCCTTCGAACAGCGATGGGTAGTCATGACACATCACTTTTGCCTTAAAATCATCAGTTGTCAGTTCACACAATCTTGATATAAGATATAATCTTGCTGCAATAGATCTAGTCAGGAGTGGTCGTGCTAAGCTTTCTACAACATAAACAGTTTCTATATATATTGAAGTTTGGTTGTAAGCGAGAGTAACTGTGAATTTTCCCTTACAGTTCATCCTAATATTGCATGGACCCAGAAGCACTTTAGCAGTAGGCTTATTTAAGCTGTACTGTATCTGCAGATCAGTGTTAAGGAAGGTATTGTATGGGAAGACAGTTACATCTGCAACACTATCAAGCTTGAAGTTAACTGGTTTCCACAAGAATGGTTGCAGTCCTTAGTGACTTTGTGGAGTTGCTTTGGACTTCACTAACATCCACGATTTCTCCTAGGAGGAAAGATTCTTCTTCTTCAACAACTTCAAATAATTTTCCTGGTTGTGAACTTTTACAAGCTTGCACCCAATGACCAGTTTTTGAACACTTGTTACACCTGGAGAACCTTGCAGGACGTGTTTTCTGTGGGTGCAAATTTCCAAAGCACCTTGGCACTTTTGATCAGGATTTTTCTCTTTGGAGCTGTTGGAAGGTTTCTCAGTCTTTAGACTTGTCTTGTGATTTCTCTTTGAAGTTTCCTCTCCTTCTCCGTGATTTTCCTTTCGCAATGCCATCAACGTGCACTGGAGTAGAATTGAATCTGCCATCAAGAATGTTTTGTTGTTTCACTGTCTCTCTTTGTCTCACTAAATTTGTAGTTTTTTTGGATCTAGTTGAAGTTTTCCCAAAATTTTGCGGTTTTGTAATCCCACAACAATATGGTGCGAATGAGCTGTTCTTTTTAACCGCCAAGATTGCAGCCTTGCCAGGCTATACAAATCTGTGATAATACTATCCATTGATTCTCCCGTTTGTTGACTTTGTGAGTTGAATTTTGCTCTTTCAAAGATGACGTTTTCTTTTTATGATGAAGTAATTTTCGAATTTATCCTTCACTGCTTCAAAATTCTTCTCCTGTTCGGCGGTGAATTAGAATGAGGTGAATATATCGTCGGCTTGTTCACCCATTGTGTGAAAATTAATGTTTTTACTTGATTTTCACAGGTTTTTTTATCAAGCCCAGTAGCTTGGTGAAATCTCTCAAACCTTTGAGTCCACTGTGGCCACTATTTCGGTTTGAATGAAAATTTCTCCGGTCGAGTTTAATACTGGAAAATTAGGAACCAGTTGGAAGTTTGGCTGGACAACTTGCGGTTCTGCTATCACAGGTTGTTCTCCCGCGCCCACCAACATGCTGGGAGGATTTTCTTTGTTTTCGGCTTTGTGGTCTGTCATTTCCACGCTGTTTTGCTAGTTCATCCCTGGCTACCCAGAACTTGCCAAGGCTGTTCATTCAAAGGCACAATAACATAGCATCAGATATCCACTGGAAGGTGTGCCAGAACTATAATTTTATAACAGCTGTTGTAGAAAAGGAAGAGTCAATGATTTTGTGTAATATGCCAATTCACACTGATAGAGAAATACACATGTAGTGGCTAATAAACCAGACAAAAAATAATCAAAATTGATGTGAATAGGAAATACCAGATTATACTGTGGAAAGTGGTGCTCTTTCCAGGGGAGTTGACAGATTTTGCCTATCTTGCCCATGCCAAAAGTTGACAAAAACCATGAAAAAGTATACTTAAAGTGAACTCTTTGTTATCAAATGTCCATGCTTTCAACCCAGTGCATCAGTGATTAAACAAACAAGCCAAGGATTATAAATGATGATGATGATGATGTTGATGATGATAATTTATAGTCTTATTCAACTTTGAAAAAAAATATGTACTTAATTTACAGAAATATTTGAGTAAGAATTAAGCACTATATAGCATTAAGAATTATATAAATCATAAAAATAGCAATCACTGTGTCAATAACGATTTTCCAAATACATGTACATTCCTTGCAGCTCAGATGCGGTCAATAACTCTTGCAGGCAAACAGGCATCAGGGGCTTTGTTAGTGCCATGATTTAATGGTGCTGATTAATTTTTGATGATAATAATAATGATAATAAAATAATATTAATCATTTTTTATTCCTAGGTCTGCAATTTAAGACAGATCAAGGCCAGCATATTTTGAAGAACCCTCTTATCATAACCAGTCTTGTAGAAAAGGTTTGTTTCAATACTTTCATTTTAAATCAAGCTGTTGGCCTACCTGTACTTGTACCATTCTGGAGCAGCTTTTAAATATCTTAGAGATCAACCTTCATGTTTCAGAGCTCTCACTAAGATTTCAGTTTGCTGGATGTGAAATTAGTAGGCTTGGAATTGAACAGCTTGGAAGTTCTTTTGGCTGTGTTTGTCCATTTGTTTTCTATGAAAGAATCTGGGGGTCATGCTCACATTGGCCATCAACTGAGCCCTTAATAGTGACAGCCCTGTGTTCTATTCTGACATCATTAATTTTTGTTGAGTACAAAGTATTCCACAAAATAATGTAAGAATAAAACATACTTGTAGGGCTGCAGCCTGCTTCATGGAACTGTTTACATATGACTCTTTTTTTTATTACAGGCAGGTTTACGTTCTACAGATACTGTTTTGGAAATTGGTCCTGGGACAGGGAATTTAACAGTGAAATTATTAGAGCAAGTAAAACAGGCAAGATTGTTAATAGCGTTATTTTGACTTTTCAGATTTGAATATTGTAGCAACCTTCATGTAATTCATAACTAAGATACAAGTACAATGTACTGTTAAGTTGAAGTTTAGAACTGTTTATTTCATAGAAATTTTGCTTTTTTTGTTTTCTTCTTTTGCCACCATTTGGAGTGAAAGGCTGTTTTCTTTTTGAGAATTGAATCTGTTTTGTTCAATTTAATGCTAATTTGCATTCTTGTTTCATGTTAAATCAAGATATTATTTATACCTTGAATAAGCTGTCTGTAAAAACACTTTGCCAGAAGTGATGTTTTTCTTTTAATACTGTGAAGCATGTACAAGGTGGATGCCAAATTAAGTGGACAGTAGCCAAAGTCCCCAAATTTACTCGAATGTCCATATTTTTATTTAATTTACTGTAAATGAAACCCTATTAAGCAGATGTGGACAGTTTAAAAGTGGATGTAATGGTTATTCTATTGCTACAAACCTGTATTAAAGGTACACTTCCACCATCCAACCTGCCAAACACATGGGGCCAGTTATTTAAATGGCGCTGTTTCACCAGTGTTCAACAAAACTGCATTTTAAGCCATTGGCAATTTGCCGAACATTTTTTTTATGTAAAGGCCATTTATCGGGAACAGTTTTATGAAAGAATTTGGGGTAGACTAGAATTTGCATTTTTCCTCTTAAAATATCCCACTAAAGAATAGATTTGGAGGTCCAAAGATTTCCTAAACCACAGTCTAATTTAGACTTCATTAAATAATCGACCCATAAAATCTTAAGATTTCAACCCACAAATTTGTCAATAATAAGGAGGTACTTGACAAAAGATGTAATAATTTGCATTAAAACATACACGTGCTGTAATTATTGTTAACACTGTCAAATACTCAAGGAGAATGAAATATTATATACACGTACACATTCACAAAACTTTAAAGGCTAGTGTACAGTAAAATAATGCTTTGTTGGTGAGTTTATCTTATCAACAGTTACGAGGAAGGCACTGAGTGACAATGTCATGCGTACTCACATTAACCTGTTCATCAGTTTACAGTACTATTTTCTCATTTCATTTAATTTGTTTGTATAGAGCTTATTTTACTCATTTTATCTCTTAAATTTTGAGGTGCAATCTCCATTTAGTATTTTGTATTATTGGTCCACTGAAATAAAGAAATTAGTGTATGTTATTAACATATTTATTATTGTCACTCGCTGTGGGAGTATTCCAAATGTTTTCATTGTTCATTTGAATGTTATTTGACTACTCATCTATTTTTTTTTCTTTTTTTTTTTTTATTGCAAGTAATACACACACAGAAAAGAAATAAAAATTACACAGAATAAATAAAGTAATAATAATAATAATAATAATAAAAAAAAAACAAAAACAAAAACAAATAGCGAATTTACACACTTACATGGCAATATACTTACAAATATTAAAATACGTTACAGCAATGGTAATTCCATATATTACTGTACTTAAATATAATCTATAATTAATTTTTACATTTTTTTTTTTTCTTTGTGGTGAAAATAATATAAATACTCATAGTAGGTGCACTAATTTATGTTTTTGGAGTTAGGAGACAAGACCCAGCGAGGAAAAGAAAGGTTTCCATTTTTTTGTATTGCGCGGTGTCTTATTTTCTAATTGGTATATATGTCTCAGATAAAACAAGAAATTGTTGTGAATTGGGAAACATTCTTTTGATCTGCATATCCAGATAAAGTTCTTAGCTATAAGACAACAGAAGTTTATATGGAGCTTAAAGGAAGAGCTGTCTGGCGTTAGGCCCAAAGCGGTAGTCATGTCTAAGTAACTGCCTGGTTGGAGGATCTGGCACGACTGAAGCCATATCGAGAAATTATCCCAAAAATTTTTGGTTTTTTGGCATTTCCAAAATAGATGCACCAAATCCTCTTTCTCGTCATGGCAAAAAGTACATTTTCCGTCCTCTTTAACTCCTATTTTTTGCAGATAGCTGTTAGTTGGTAAACGTCTGTGTAAAAGTCTGAAATTAAAATCAATTAGTTTTGAGCTCGTTGTACAAGTGTTTGCTGCTTGAAAAACGTTTCTCCAGTCAGCATTTTTATCGGTTGAAGAGTGGATGTCTTTATGCCATTTGTCTATACAAGATGTGGGTTTTTCACTTTTATTTGCTATTAGTTGCTTGTAAGCAATTCTAGATGATTTTTGGCCTTTGAGAAATGTGTTAAGAGGACTTTCATACTGCTGATGTGTTCTCGGGATTTGTCGTTGTAAAGATTTCACGGCTGAGACGATTCCGAAAAACATTAATGGTTTTACTCGAATGTTATATCTGTTCTGAAAATGGTCGAGGGAAAAAAAGTTGAGAGAATTCTCGTCCATTAGATGTTTAACTTTTGTTATACCCTTGTTAAGCCAATTATTGCAGAAAACTGGTGCGTTATTTATTCTTATTAATGAATTTTGTAACAGAGGTAGAGATAGAAAATGATCTTTTGATAGTATTTTCCTCTCGAAGAAAGTGTCAGACCAAATTTCTACAATTTCTTTGATAAAAGGGTCTTCTATCTTTAGCTTATCAATATCCTTTCTGTTAAGATTTCCTAATTCGAAAAAAAGACTTCCCCCGTATTTTCCCAGCGCCAGATTAAAGAAGTTTTTCCATTTGCCACGGTTTCCTGAATCTAGATACTTTTTAATCCACGTAGCCTTGAGAGATTTGTTAAAAGAGGCAATATCAATCATTTTTAGTCCTCCTTCATGGTAGTCATTGATCATGATCGAGCGTTTAATTTTATCCTTTTTGCCGTTCCATAAGAAATTGAAAAAAAGCTTGTTGATCTCTTTTATTGCTTGGTGATTCGTTTGCAAAGGTGTGAGTATATAGACCAATTGGGATGCTACAAGGCTTTTTAGTACTGTTATTTTCCCTATTAAGCTAAGTCTTCTAAATTTCCAGCATCCCAGGATAGTTTGGATTTTTGCCAATTTCTCGTTGTAATTGAGAGAGAGTGTTAACTGTTGATCTGTAGACAGCCACACGCCTAGTGCTTTGACCTTTCCCTTTTGCCATTTAAAATTTTTTTCCGGACAGAGTTTCAGGTTGCAGTTTCTTTTAGAACCTATCCACAAGGCCTCTGTTTCCTCATTGTTCAGCCTTAGGCCAGATATGTTCCCAAATGCTTCTATCAGTAACAGTGACGCTCTTACTGATTCTTCAGTTCCATCTAAAATGATGACTACTCATCTAGCATTCTCTATCAAAACCTGTATAAGGTGGACACCTGTATTAAGTGGACACCAGAGCAATCCCCGAGGGTGTCTTCTGAGGTTTTGCTGTATTATTCAGATCATTAAAGATGCAGTGTGATCATTATCTATTAGGTTATTGCTTGTGAAGTTGATCCTCGGATGGTAGCTGAGCTGCAGAAGAGAGTTCAAGGAACGTAAGTGAATTCCTTAAACATTATTTTACTAGATAAGATCACAATACTGCTCCTGTTAAGTTCCCTTGTTTTCAGCAAACTTTATTATTGCTCATCTGTCTGGTCAAATACCGGTAAGTGCAACATAAGAAACTACAGTTTGCCCAGAACTTTGTATCACGAATTGCACTTAGTCTCAAAAAAGTTTGATCACACTTCACAGGGAATAAATCCTTAAGCTGGCTACCTGTTAGTGACAAAGTTTACTTGAACAACGCTGTAATGATGTTTAATTGTACATGTATAATCAATCTTGTTCCTAATTAGTTGGCCGAGAAATTTAGCTGACCAAGTCAAATTTGTATGAGAAGTACGAGACAAAGTAGTCAGCTGAACATTTTGAGATGCCATGGAGCTGTTGGTCAGCGATCCTTCTCCTACCCAGGGGCAAACCTTTGAAATGGCATGAGTGATACTGTTAAATCAACTGACCCAGTTAACATATTTACTGTCAAACGCAGAAAACCGTGAATGGCTGAAAAATTTCAGGAAAGTTAATTGTGTAGTGACCAATCACAATGAAGTTCAAGACGTAAGCAAACCACAAAACCACAAACTAACTATTATTGTTGTTTGTGGTTTAGGCTTCTCACTCCTTACTGGCTTTCTCTTCGCAACACAAAAACATTCTATGAATATTTCCTGTGTTCACGGTTTTGTGAGTTTCACAGTAAAAGGTGACTTGTAAAACCACAGGTAGCCCAAGCTCGAAATATGAGCATCGGCGAGCATCGGCATTGTTGCGTAACATTCAAAATATAAGGATTTGTATGGGGAAAAAAAACCTACATGTATCACTTCTGTAACCTACGAAAATGAAAGGATTTCAATAAAAAACAGCTTACCTTACTTAAAATGTGTGTTACGTCTCTCCTGTGTGGTCCACGGCCCGATTTATGGGTTTTTATGTAAACGGTTTTCTCTCTCTATAAACTTTAAGGTTTTAAATAGAGAGAAAACTGTTTTTTCTTTGTTATTTTAGCATTTAACATGACTTTGTTCTGCCATAGACCTCAGGCAAGCAAACTCCATGTAATGGTTGGTGATGTACTCAGGACAGATTTGCCATATTTTGATGTGTGTGTAGCAAATCTCCCTTATCAGGTAAGGAGTGATTTATTTATAATACATCTACAGGTATAGACAAAACGTACCACTTGTACCTCAGTAAGTCTGTTTATGATGTCAACACCCTCCAGACCTACAAGAGTGTTTGTATCAAGTGCCACACTTGTCGTGTTAGTTATTAAGCAAGATAAAAGAAGCCAAGCATAACACTTTTGAAATGTTTGAGACATCTAACTCAATAAAACTGAAAACCATGTTCACGTTCAAATGATTATAAGCTTTTTCATTGAGTCGGAGGCACATGTTGAGATGTACAGTCGACTCCCAGGCAATAACTCGAACCTTCAAGGGAAATTGAACAGAGCTTTGAGGTATCAGGAATTTTAGTTATCGGGAACTTAAAGCAAATGGCCGGACATAAGGGAAAAAAACAGTTTTAACTGTACGGTGAACATATTAATCACATTTAATGTAATTGTGGAAATGTCAAGTGAAAATGGAGTGATGCATCTAGATTATAAATCAGAACGTACAAAACAGAGCCTAAATAGCCTAAATAGTGCATACATTTTACTGTTAGCGCGAGGTTGGAGTTGGCAAGAGTGCGAGTTATCGGGAGTCAACAGTGGTCGATAGCTGAAATGTAATAAGCTTAAGTTATTTATACAACAGTTAAATTTTATTGTGTTGAGCAAGATCGTTGTTTGTTTCTTGCTTGTGTGAGTACGAACTTTTTCCATGGCATTCAAAAAACTTGCCAACCCCCAAAAGGCAAAACAAATGAGATTCTGAACCTAGAGCTAGAAAAAGTAGTGAGAAATGGGTATAAAGTAGTGAGATGTCCCAAATTTCCAAGGGGAAGGACTTCCAGCGGGGATCTTGGGTATTTGAAGTCACATATCACTTTAAAGCTGGAGCTGGAAACATCACGATCAATTTTACGATGTAGGTTTTGTAATTTCTACGTTTTGCTGGCGGCCATCTTGAAACATGAGAAACAATAAGTCTGCGCATTTGGTGGCAGCGGCAAGTCGCGGTAGGCTAAAAGAATGTAATCAAACGTGACTGCTAAAGGTTTTCTCTGGATCGAGTTGGCTATCTATCGATACCTAACATGGACACGAACCCTACAGCGCCAAAATTTTTTTTCTGAGTTTGAATTTTCGAGAAAGCGTGAGAAATCAGTTGCCAACTCATGAGAGCGTGAGATACGTCGTGAGACTTAGCAAGTCTGCATCACTGATAATTCAGGCTTTCACTTTCTTACCTTTATAATTTTCCTGAAAAGTAGGCAGCTCGAAACTTGAAGTAGCCAGTTCTTTAGCCAATTGTCGGCACTTAATAATTGTATTTTAGTATAAAACCTGCAGCCAAGGGTTTATAGCAAACACTTAGTGTCTTGGTGTTAAGAAAAATGATTTCCTTTATTCAAAATACCACTAATTTTGTTGCTTTCATGTTCTTGTGTTCACAGATTTCATCCCCATTTGTTTTCAAGCTTCTTCTTCATAGACCTTTCTTCAGGTAATGGCTGTTTATTGGTTTGTACCGTGTTACCAGGCCCTTGCTAACAGATTACAGTAATGAGGCACTATTGATGACTGTTTCATTGAATCCTTGAATGGATCGACTCAAGTTTCCTAACAGGCCCCAATAGGTCATGGTGGTCTGTCTTTCTTAGTTGATTCTTAGGCAGAGGTATTAACGCTTTAGTTGTCACGATACTAAGGTCTTAAAATTGTGTTCTCAAACTCAGTAATAAGAAAATATATTATTCATGAATTGTCACCCAACCAGAGCGCCTCTTTCTGGTCAGATGGGTGAGTTTAGAAACCCAATGAAAAACGAGTTGAAGACCATACCTGTTTAGAAACGATTTCAAACCCATGTGTAAAATGTTTCTTAATCTGCATATTCATACAGGAAGAGCAACGCATGAAGATGAAAAACTTAATTTAATCATAGAGTTGCAATACACTTTAGAGTAAGCTTATTTACTGCTACCTTTGAGTGTAACAGTATCAACGTATCAAAATGAATAATGACAAATGCCATATAAAGCAACACCACTGCGTCTTTTGCCCGAAGCATCGAGAGGATTAAAATCCTACTTCTCATTCTTTCTCACGATGAAACGGCGTATTCCGCACAGAATATAGTGTAACGTTTTGGCTGGATATCTTTCCTTTAATGGTTTAGCAACTTCTTAAATAAATGAAGGCCTAAAACATCTTTTTTAACTAACGAAACTTCCAAGGACGCAGCTTTGTGCAGATCATAATGTTTGAAGAGACCACCCGGTTTCAAAGTTGCAACTTTACGAAATCGAGCTCTTCGCCAATCGTCAAAAATCCCAGCCGCCCTTTTGGTTTTATATCGGGTAGACATACGTATAGCGCTGGCCACACACGTTTCTTCTTCTTCGCAAGTCTTAGGACATCCAAATCTGCACTCTACCATGTGTATTGTGAAGCAACGTGTCTGCTCAGAAGTCACAAACAGCATTGAATGCAAATGAAATAATGTAATCACACACCAGCGGGTACCAAGTAGGTTGCAGGTTCACAACTCAAATAAATTAAAATGATAATTTCTACTAATTTTCTTTGTTGGAGAAGTAATTTCCAGGAACTCGAAAACAATAATAAAACCACTGGGCCTGCGGCGTCGTGGCTTCAAATGTTTTCTGGCGTTTGGTAACCTGATGTAACCATCCCACTCGTTTTTGAAATAGTACTCAAATCTCAGCTTTTGCTCATGACATTCACAAACAGCAATTGTAACATCACTATAGTAGAATATTTTCCTAACCAAATTAAATAAGGTGAGTTGCTTCATATCTCCTTGTGCACGCTGATGACATCAACCAAAAAAAAATGTTGCTTGTGTTTGTGAGCCCTTAAGCAATCCTCCTATTGATTGTGTTTGTAACTCTGATCAATACACACTGAACTATCTACCATGTTATTTATAACATAACCTAAAGAGAAAAACTTGAATTTGCTAAGGCCTGCTAACAGAATAGGGAAATGAGATGAGTGTTGTCATTCTGCAAATTATTCTCCACTTTTCTGCCTTGATGTTTTCCTGAAACTTATCCATTTGAGCTTTCTTCCGGTGTACTTTTTCCTTTGTTCCTTCAGCCACTTTCTCTGAGCCCTCGTGCGAATTACACGATGGGTCTGGATGCTTAAAGATTAGACTTGCCCCCAGGTTCTCTGCGAATTTATGTGCTTCAGCAATTAGCAATGAAGGCCATTTCTCGGCCACTTTCTCTTAAATCTTTTAGCGGCCATCATGGAGTGGTCTGGGTTCTGATACAGTTTTACTTAATTTTTGTGAGTTTCTATTCCTGCTCAACTGATCGCAACCCCTGCCCTCCCTTGTCCATGGTTCGTACAATCTTGAAAAGGTCTTGAATTTTAGTAGTCGTCTTGAAAGTCCTTGAATTCGGTTAAAGTCCTTGAAAAGTAATTAATTTCTTTATTAGGTATTGAAAAGTCCTCGAAATTCACTACCTTGTCTACGCCCGACACAATTTTCTGTAAAATTAGATTTTTTTGCCGCTGAAAAGTTGGCTCATCCTTGGTGTAAGAAGCTGTAAAACTCACTGATAACGTAAAAACATTTTTCTGCATAAACAATATTTTATTTCTGCTCATTTTGCAAAGTGTTGTTGCGTAAAGTATAAAATAACGTGATCAACCATGGCTGAAGAAGTTACAATCGTAAATGACTCCATGACGTGTTTTAGCCATGCATGAGGTGTTCAAAAGGGGGTTAAAGAATGCCGATTTATTAAATAAATCTTAGTCGTTGAAAACTATTATTTGACCTTGAAAAAATCCTTGAGCAGTACTTGAAATTTGTATGTCTGAAGTTGTACAAACCATGCTGGTCTCTTGACAGGTGCAATTCAGCCATCGAGCTGAGTGGGTGTTTGCCTCCACTCTCATGAATGATCTTTTTCACCTCTCTGTCAATTGATCTAAGCTCAGTGATGGGCCAGTGCTGGGTCAACATCAAGTAGGTAAATAAAGCACGGGAAGAGCAAACTGGTTAGGAGCTTTAACACGGCTGACACCGGAAATAGGACAACTGCAAACTACCGACATCCCTTGTAGATAAGCCTTTGCCGCAGGCTCAGAAGTCTGCTTTTCATCCTGCAACAGAGTCTTTTACATACTCCTGGAAACTTGTAGGTAGAAATCGCCTTCAAACTTTTCAACAACTGCCGTTTGATCCTGCCTGAGATCTGTTGTGTCATGCACTAGTGATTCTCTCCTGACATTTATGACATTGCACCTCTCGGGGTTCCAGTTTGGAGTAGGGAAAATGAATGAAAATCGTCAGTCAGCGACTGCTTAAGCTCTGTGCTTTCCACAACCTTTGTATCACTAACTCCTACTTCGAGACAAAACCTCAGCACAAAGTCCCTTGGAGACACTGGCATCCAAGGCACTGGCACCAACTGGATCTGATTCTGGTTAGGCCACTGCGGGACAGAAATGGGAGAAACATTACTCCCACCTCTACTCCAGAGAGGACATCGTGTCGCCCACGGCGCTTTATGCCAACGAATGCCTACCGTTCATGAAAGAGCTAGATGCAGAACACACTGTGGAGGAGCTCAGCAAGGCCATATACAGCTCAGCCTCTGGCAAGACATCAGGCAGTGATGGCATCCCCCCAGACCTCATCAAGCACTGAAAGACCACCCTACTGCAGCGTTTACATGAAATTCTCTGTCAGTGCTGGAAAGAGGGAGCAGTACCACAGGACATGAGGGATGCCAAGGTCGTCACTTTAAAACAAGGGTGAAAGAATTGACTGCAACAACTACATAGGCATTTCCCTTATCAGCGTCATCGGCAAAACCTTTGCTTGAGTCCTTCTGATCCGCTTGCAGAAGGTGGCTGAGCGCATCTTCCCCGAATCACAGTGTGGCTTCCGAGCCAAAGGTTTATATAGTAGACATGGTCTTCTCTCTCCATCAACTCCAAGAGAAGTGCAGAGAGCAGCAGATGCCACTATATGTTGCCTTCATTGACCTTACCATGGCCTTTGACCTTGTCAGTAGAGATGGTGTCTTCAAAGCACTCTGAAAGATTAGGTGCCCCTAAAACTACACAGCTTGATCGAATCCAACGGCAGTTCATCTGAGCCTTTTGAAATATGCAGCGGCATAAAACAAGGCTGCCTACTCTCCTCTGACCGCGGAACTTGGAGAAACACTCTCCACAAACAGCTAAAGCTGGGCGAGATCGTAGAAAGTATCCCACCACCAGACCTGAAACCACGCACAGAAGCGACCTCTTCGACAGACTGTCTCTCAGATTAGCCTGTTTAATCACAGGCGACACTGCTCAAGCCGAGCTGACAGCCCGGATGGATCTACCTATGGTCAAACCTGACCTATGGGGGCCTATTAATGTGACCATGTCCTGCATTGCAGAGTTGGTAGATCTTAAAACTGTGATCAGCTTGGCTGCAGATGAAGCATACAGTTCTGTACACGTTGAGATCGTCCATAAACAGCAGTTGGGTTATATTGGTGCTTATTGGTCTGAATAACTTATACCATGAGTTGCAGAAAGAGACCTGGCAACTGGATTTTAGTACAGCACAGAGACGAGGACAGCAGGCGTCACCTTGAGGAAGACCTCTATTGAATCTAATAGTATGGGAGACCTCATTTCTACCATAGTGACAGCCATTAACTTGGTGTTCTAACTGGGGACTACATGTCTTATCACTCTACAATACCAGTAGGGGAAGCGGTGGATTTCCATAATATTAGCCATGGAATCATAAGCTTTCTTCACACCCGCCCTTGCCATACTCACGTTTGGCTTTCCTCTCTGACAGTTCATGGTGACCATTCTGTCAATCATTAGATTATCTGATGTGCCACTGCATCCTTCTTTGGCGCCTCTTTGACCACACTCCATCAAGTAAAACTCACCAAGATAATTGTCCATGGGGTTCCAGGAGACAAGTTGTACAGATAAAGCACTTATGGGTGTTATTTAGACATGTTATCGGTCACTGGTTCTCACTCAAGAACTCTCCTGGTTTAGGGATGAGCCTGGTTTTACCCTCTGCGAACCAAGTGAGATTATCCACGTTGCTCTCAGAGATGGACAAGATAGCTTGTGTTACACCCCAATGGAGTACACGTGCAAGCTTCCACCAATAGGTTACTAGCCTGTTGGGTTCAGGAGCCATTTCGCATCCTTGTTACCAGTCCCACTCTTCTCCCACAGATCCGCCCAGAAGCTGCACACCTGTTCAATAGCCTCAAACATACTACTGTCATTGCCTTCCGTACTTGCACTATTAGGTGTTTGGTACTTGGGGTACTTTTCTTCCCCACTGCACAATGCACTTAACTGCATAAGCCTGCCTTGTGTCTTTTTTTAATTGTCTTTTTTATCTACAGAATAAAAGTCGCAACTTGCCAACCATAAATACTCAAAGGGTTTTCTTTTGGGAAAACTGAATTTTGGTGCATTAACTTCCCCGTGGTCTCGTTTATGTTTTAAAGAGCTTTTTCAGATGACCATGTTTTTGTTCTGGCATCAATTTTGCAGCTCGTATTCTCACCTGGCTGAGAGTTAATCAAATTTTATTTAGGCTCATGGGATCGCAATTCTAGTTTGGTTTACATTGCAAATCCATCATGATTATTATTATTATTATTATTATTATTATTATTATTATTATTACCGTTGTTGTTATATGTCCAGCTGTTTATGTCTTTAGTTAAGATGCTGCTCTATTACAGCTGTATGTACTGATTAGCAGCTTCTCTTCTTTTCAAGTTTATTTATTTATTTATTGCAATCTATGGATTAAAAAACCAAAGGATGAACTGTAAAGGAGTCCTAGACCCCATACAAAAACAGATCACCTAAAAATATATAGAAACACAATAACATAATAGTTTAAGAAAATACAGAAATATAGAAGCTACTTAAAATCACTGAAAAATTTCCCAACTCTAGACTATTTACATTAAAGTTGATTCATTCAGCTCTGTGAGACTGACATAATGACGTAACATTACTTTTTGTGAAAATGACTTTCATTCTTAAATGTGCAGGTGTGCAGTTCTCATGTTTCAGAGAGAATTTGCTCAGCGATTAATTGCTCAGCCTGGAGATAAACTATATTGTCGCCTGTCAATCAATACTCAGCTGCTCGCCAGGGTCGACCACCTCATGAAGGTACCTTCTATTAAATCAGAGCAAGAGAGGGTAAAGGACTCGAGAGTTCATACCACATATTAGCCCTATAATCCATTTTAATACCTCGTATGTTATGTTAGATCTAGATGAGAATTCTGATTCCTGAGAGGATTAGAGGGTAGCCAATCAGAGGTCATGGATTTATCGATGTTGACAGCTGAACAGATTTATCCTCTCTTGATCACAGATTAATTAATAAGTACTGGTAATGTTTTGTTTGTGTATGTGCATAAATCTGGACGTCTCTCCATGTAGTTATTTACTAAAAACATTCTTCTAGCCTCTTGCAAAAGAAAACAGTAGCATACATGTAATTGTATCAACTTTTTAGTAACATATGATTGAAACGTGACAGGTTGGCAAAAATAACTTCCGTCCTCCCCCAAAAGTTGAATCCAGTGTGGTCAGAATAGAACCCAAAAATCCACCTCCACCTGTTAATTTTAAGGTAAGTTTTCAAATTCCTACAAATTTTGTGATCACTAGAAAATTAGTAGCGTTATCATTCAGTAAGTTATCTTTTCATAGCCAAATACAGTCTGTCTTGTAGATATTTTATAAGAAATCGTACGTGTGTATTTGCTATTAAATAAAAGAAAATAAAGCTTGATGTAATTGTTATATTTTGGGAAAAATATAAAAAGCCCTAGGCTGGGGTTAAAAATACTCTATGCAATGCTTAAAAAAATGTGCCAAATGTACTTTACTTTTCCGATCACTTTTGTGATTTCTGCCCTGCTAATGTCAGTGTTCAACTCATGTTTAATGGTTCTGGAGCCTCTTACACGTAAAACTGCTGAACTGCTAGTTCAGTGAGAAATCGTTCGGCTTCTCTGCCATTTCCTTCATATGGTGAGACAGAGAGGGCTGAAGGAGCCATGCTCGACTTCAATAACTCGCTGGTTGTAGTGTCGCTTCATTGCTCGAGAAGGCCTTGTCAATAAAGCTTGATTGCATTGTGTAGGTTGCTCTGATCATCTAGCTCAGACCACAAGCAGGTATTCCTGTGTTCAACTGGTTTTTCATTCTGCTTAGTTCAACTGGGTTTCCTTTTGACAGATTTTTTGAAACCTTGTCTTGTTTTGTAAGTACTAGATAAAATGTGCTTAAGTCTCTTTGTATTCCTCTGCTGGTCCATCCCATTTTAAGACTGGGTCATTTCCCAAACAATAGGTGTAATTTGTTAACTCCAGTATCTTTGAAATTCTCTGGGAAAAATAGAAAGGGGCAAAGCGAAACTCAAAATCGTGGTCCCAGAATATGAAAAAAGTGTGATCTTCGTGTATTGCAACATCACTCAAAGTCTATCAAGATTTTTAAAGAGCAACTATCATCCCATGACAAATCATAAAAGTAACATACAAGATAGATATGATGGTTTGATCTTGTCTTCAATCTACGTGTTGTAATGACAGCAGGATTTTTCTTGAATAGATGTGCCTACCTTACTTCTATAAATTGATTTTACACATTTCCATCTTATAATACAAATCCGATCGTTTAGTACCGTTACAATATGACAATAAAAATATTTTTTACCAATTTTCTATACGTTTGCTGGGTGCAAAGAAAGTCAATTGAACACTGAACAAGAAAGACATTTTCATAAACAAAAGGTTTGTTTATAAAAATGTCTTTCTTGTACAGAGTTTTTTAGGAGATGATGATAATATACTTTCAGTCTTAACTAGAGTCTTTTTGGGAGAAATACCAACTAGCGCGGAATTTCGTTCTTTACTGTACATGCAGACCACCTAAGCACTGAATTTTGTTTGAATTGTTACTTGGTATTTATTCTTTTAGCTTAACACTTCCAACTTTTGTTATTTGAATAATAATAATAACGAGGATAATAATAATAAACTGTTGCAGAAAAGGAACAGGCGGCAATTTTGTGGAATATATCAATTCACACCGATAGAGAAACTAGTGGCTAATAAACCAGATATCATAGTCACTTGCCAGATTATAGATATGGCAGTCCAAACGGACCGACATACATCCGTTAAGGCAGTCGAGAAACTGTCTAAGTGAAAAGACCTAGAGATTGAAGTAGCCAGAATGGAAAATAAAAACAGAGATGATACTAGTTGTTGTTTTTTGAGCTTAGGGTCATTCAAAAACGGTTGGAAAAGTACGTTACAAAATTCCAGGCACAGCAAGCATCAACAAGCAAAAAATTACTCTTCTGGGAACAGCTCATATCCTTTGAAGGGTTCTGTCAATTAAGTGAACTCTTTGGTTCCCAAGGTCCATGGTTTGGACCCGGTGCTTCAGGGATTTTAATCCCTTGCTTTGCCACAATTACAAATGACTATTATGATTATTAAGTAATAATAGTAATAATAATAATAAAATAATAATATTAATAATCAGTCTGTTTACCTTTGACAGGAATGGGATGGTCTTGTGAGAATTGCTTTTGTACGGAAGAACAAAACCCTAAATGCTTGTTTTAGGTGAGTTGGCTCTTGTTTGCTAGCTGCAGCTCTATGGAAATCATTATTACTTGGGCGGAGCGCCAAGTAAAGGATTCGCGACGTTCAGGAATGTCCTAAACTTGCTTTTTTTAGACAAGATTGGGCACGCAAAGTCCGTGAGTTTTCGGTTTGAGTCGGCTATTTGGCGAAGTGATATCGGGATTAGTTCATGATACCTAGAGATCACTTCGAGTTCTTTTATTTATTTTTTAATTTTTCGAGGAAGAAATAATTGTTATTTTTGGCTTGCCCGGAGTTTGAACCGACTTACCTGCGACCCGTCAGATCAGATGAGAAGGGTGCGTTCCTTTGAGATGATCCCGATCAAGATCAGTGATCCGAGATCACTCGGATCATAGTAGATCAAATGAACCGATGAATCCACTCTGGACAAGGATTCATGGGTTCATGTGATCTACCATGATCCAAGTGATCTCGGATCGCTGATCCTGATCCGGATCATCTCAAAGGAACGCACCCTAAGTTGAGGGATTAGCCGATTGCGTCACTGCGACTCAAGGTAGTTTGTAATGTGAAAATTAGCTATAATATCGTGCACTAGTGGGCCTCGTGCGGGAGATGGAAGAAAAGGGGCAAAAATAATCGCTTGGTTGAATTGAAAATGATTGAAACGAAAAAATTTTTTAAAAGGAGCAAGTGGCGAAAATTACTTGGTTTGCCGCTATCTTGACTTTTGATTTTATTAATTCAACGATGGCCACAATGGCTACAAGCGTTGCTTTGCCTTTTTCGCAGCAAAAAAAAGGCAAAGATCAATCATTTGTGGTCTTCTGAAATTATCAAGGAAGGGCTTTGAAGATTTCGTTTTGTTTGCCTGCTGCGTGGAACGAATTTTTCGTCGCGTCGCATCGTAGGCCAAAAATGAATTGGGCAACCCTCCAAGTTATGACGCAACTTAAACCGCTGACTTAGGATATTGTAGTCTCGTTTTCCCATTTAGTTCAACGTGACGCGTTTGGATATCTTGGCGAGGATGGACAGTCTTTTGAGTTTTCTATCTTTTCTTCTCATTTTACCAGGCACATCTTTCTCCAAATATTGAGTTGTTTTTGAAAGGTTTTGATAGGATTGGAAAGGTGATCGTTAGAATATCAATGTGTTTGTATCTTGCACGGAGCAGCCGTCAGTCCTTGAGAACATTTATCGTTTGCATCACAGCTTTTTCAATGGAAAGGGCCAGAACAATTTCTGTGTTTCCTTTTCGTTAATATCATTTATTTATTTTAATTTTGTGTTTGAAACTTCCCCCAAATTATAAATTGTTGCTGTTTTTTAAACTGTTTTATGACGAATTGAAAATTAAGAATGCTACACAAAGACGTTGTCTTTGTTTTGTTGAGTTTACCTATTTTGACCCCAACATCAAACAAAACATTAGCCAATTTCATGATCAACGTAATTGACGCCTTACCCGTGCCTTACACATCTTTAATCAGTACATCAGACTGATATACTCTTTCTTTTTGAAGCCTGGTGTAAAAAACGAGTAGAGAACTCTTTTTTCACCGTTTTTATTGTTATTCACCACCAGTAACCTCATATTGTCGTAGAGGACTCCTATTTTTGTAAGAGTTATTGACTTCTCGTAAGTGTGGGTCATGAAAGTGGACAAGACTGTGTGACAGTGTTTAACATTATACAAAATTATGGCGATAAGCATTTTCAACATTTTAATACAACACAGAGATACTTTTCAGTTTGGAAGGTTTTTAAGCTAGAAACCGGAACGATTTCTTCCGATATCTGGAGATAAATCTCGAAAGTGATTAGAATTGACGGGTCTGGCTGCAGACAGGAGTTTGAGCAATTTTGTCCGCTCTTGCTCAGATGTCGAGAGCCAAGAGATATCAGCTCTTCACAAATGCTTTTGGGGGAATGTGCACGCTTGGAATTGACTGAGCCATTATTATGACGATGCAACTATCTCTCAGAAGAATGAAAACCGTCACAGCCTGCTAGCAAGCTCTCCGTTTAAGGGATATCGAGAGGAGTCACTTGCGAGTGGTACACGAAAGGAGATGCGGGAGCAAGGTGCGGGGAAAGAATGTGAGAGCTCTTAGTTCCCTCCGCCCCTCACGTCTTCGCCGCTCAATCGCGCGTTCGCTTGCCACTGGAAATGGAGAGGTTGCTCTCAGTCCATAACATTTCTTGGTAGTCGTGCGCGTTCGCTATTCGGTGAGCCAGTTTACGGTCGGAATTGCGAGGAAAATTCGAGCAAATTACCACACTTAGTAACGTCCACTTTAGCTTCGCGCCTTCTTTTTCACCCATTTTTGCGGCACTTACACGTGCTTGACACAAAAAGTCCTCACGTAAGCGTGATACAATGACGCCCAAGTGTACGCTCCGATAGTGTCTTGTTTTGGTTTAGTTTTCAACTATAATAGTAAATAGCAAAAATTGTACAAGAACCAAATCCTGAATTAATGAAAAGAATTCATGTTGTCATTGGTGATTGTTTTGTTGTTGTTGTTGCTGCTGCTGAAAGTTTATTTGTAGATTTTTACATACAATAAATGACATGGATACATAAATCTGTAGCTCTAATCTTGACAAGGGACATACAGTACAGGATTTGGATAAATGATAAGCAGTTTTGATGAGATTGAGCGCCTCAGGCTTAAAGAGAGGAGTGTTTCGAAGTGCAAGCAAAGCAACGGTGATTCTTTTAAGCATTGACTGGTATAAAATAATACATGTACCTGATAACGTGGATCATTTCCAAGGCATTACGGTCTGTAGAAAACAAACAAACCTTCAGGGGCACCCAACGGCAATTTTCGGGAAAATATCTGTTCGGACGACGATTTGAGATCTAGAATTTTCGGAGCATTTGTTGTAAAATTTCTTGCTTGCCTGCCTCTCCTAGGATTTTCGAACATCTACAAAATGGTATAATTACCCATTTTTAACGGATTTTGACCCTAAAAAAGGCCACCTAGAATTTTCGGGAGCCTTTTCCTGGCTGAAATTTTCGAGAAGGTAAGTTTTTATCCCTATAATTTTCGGATCACTGGACTTTCAGCTAGGAAATCCGAACAGATGAAAAGTTTTTGGGGGATAAAAATATGCCTATATCTACCGTTTGAATACTAAAATACGTTCAACAATGCTATGTTAAGTGGTTTTGAACTATATCCTCGTTGGGTGCCCCTGAACCTTTGCTGCGGCTGTTAATTCAAGCACGTCATATTGTATGAATAATATTGTCCAGTAAATGGTGCGCTCATTTTAATCACTATAAGCATGTAATCACATTATTTGTCCTTCGTTAACAGTTCAAGAGCTGTTACAGAAATGTTGGAGAAAAACTACAAGATTCACTGCTCATTGAACGATATAGTAAGCAATTTCTAAGAGTAAACTTGTTTGTTCGATTTTTTTTTTTCATTGTACTTAAAAGGTTTTCCTTGCACATTAATGCATTTGCTCTAGCAGAGGAAAAATTGCCACTGTTTTATTTTAGAAGAGGGCTGGTGGGCCTATAGTAAGAGAGACCTATGGCACCGGAAATCCAAAATGTTTTGCAAAAAATGTTTATCTTTCAAACTGGTTAGCAGGAGGTATTAGAGCGCTGGACGAGCAATTCACTAAACAAGCATTCCCCTAATCGCTAGCTCGATTTGTTCACGGCAGTCCAGAGTTCAACTCCTAGACCACGCTTGTCAATAGCCAACTAGTTTGTCTTTAACCAACTAGGATTCTTAACCACGTTGATTGTTGCCTTTAAATTATTTGTTTCAGTCCTTTTCTCTGCCTCTTTAATGGCCAGACGGTAAATAATGGAATTGTTATCGTTCTCATTATATCCTTTTCAAATCGTAACTTACGAAATTCCTTCATAGAAATCACTTCCAAATTATAGATATAACATTACAAACGATGAGGACGTAAGTTTCTTTCAAAGTGGCGAATCGTATGTCGTAAACGTGTTTAAAAAACTTGCAAATTAACTTCCTATTAAAGAAAAAAAAATTCATTCTATCCTTTTAGATGGTTGATGCGGATTTTGATATCAAAGAAAAAATCCAAAAGCTGTTAACAGAAGGAGGTTATGACAAAATGCGCGCCCGTGCGATGGACATGGACGATTTCCTTGGGTGAGTACAATGACGAGACCTTTAAGATATAAACAACAAACTAGATAAATTATAATCTATTTGTGACCAAAACGTACAAGAAAGAAAGTCGTATGATATGACAGAAGAATTCCCTCAACTCACATCAAACTGAATGCGACGTTTGTACCACCTATCTGCGAAGTCACTGTCCTCTCCAGGGTAAGGCCAAAAAATATATTAAATAGCACTGGCTTTTTTCCCATGTATTTACTTTCATGGGCATTTTCGGTCATCTCAAGATTGGAGGTATGTAACGCACTCCCCTTCGCCGTACTTCCTTCCCTCCGCAATCCACACAGTTATCATTCTTTCTTTTCTCTTATTTTTTGTCGTTTATGCAAATTTATCATTATTTTCATCATTCTTTGCCTGCCAATTCTTCTCTTTCCTCCCTTCCCCCTCTCTTTCCTTTCTTAAGTCCACTCCCCTCCTTTTTTTTCTTCCCCACTTCCCGCCCGTTTCTCCTCTTATTTCTTCTTTTCCTCGGGTAGAATGATTCTAGAAACCGTTGTTCTTATATGTTGTTTTTTAATGTTTTATAATTTAAGTAAATGACGCTTCATTTTGATTTTCAGGCTTTTACACCTCTTCAATTCCAACGGGATTCACTTTACGTGATACCATCTTATGATTGCCAGTTGCTGTGGTTATGTATGACAAGGCTGCGTGTATCAGTTACCATAACCGTGAAATTGCTTTCAGTCAGGCTAAACTGAACAGTGGTTGAAACTGGAGTGTTCGCACTTACCTTATACATACAAATAAATGGCTTTATTTGTCTTTCCAGTGCTCTGTAAACCTGTTATTTTTATTCTTCTTAAAATTATACGTAATACAGAGTCAGTGAGTATCGTACTTTGTTAAAGGATTATGGATAAGCACTTGTACTAGGACACAGTAGAACACTCTTTACTGCTGTATTTATCCATATTTGGGAGAAGTGCTTGGTGATAGCATTTTATTAAGATTATCGACTGGAGGTCGGAACATTATTTGATTTGTCTACCATCAAAGCAGGCTTTAGTGTCGCCGTTGTAGTTGTTTGTCTGTCTGCGGTATTTTATCTCCTACATCTGTATTGGCTTGTCCTAATCGTAATAAATAAATGTGCTCTTTTCCTTCTCTCCGCCCTCCTGGGGAAATAAAGAACCAAATTTAACCTTTTCCGTTGAAGTAGTAATTCAGTTAAAACTAAAATTAAGCCACAGCCGACCCAAGAACCAGCTACGCTTGTGTACACATGTCCAACGACGTGCAATGAGCGTGGTTTTTTACAACTAAATGTATGATTAAATTACCTATATCAATTGAGATCAAATTAAATTAATTTGCTGAAACAAGGGGAATTTAAAGTTAGGGTATTTTTTAGTAATAAAATGCAAGCTACGTCAGAAATTGTTGACATTCGCGGAGTTTTCAAGCGTCGTATTAGGGAGCGATCAGTGATTATGAAACGTTAAGTGTAAAATCTCTCCACGTATAATGATTTAAACAAACAATAAAGTAAGGTTTACATGTAAAACGACAGGATGATAGGCGAGGGTCCTGTGTAAAACCGAGGTTGCTGTTGAATGTTCCCCGTAAAGACTCAGCGCTTAACCGCAGTTACATGTACATGTATCCATGGATGTATATATTTCAGTGGCCGTAACAGGCCGATTTCGTTTTTCCCTCTTCTTCCATTAGTAATGACCAGTCCCTTAAGCTGTACCCTGTGCAAAGAAAGAAATAATCTCGTGCTCAAACTCCTTGTTCATCTGTACCGAAGGAGAGGGCGTCTTTAATCATCCTTCCGTTACATCTAAACATTTTTCTTTGGTCCCTTTGAAATTTTTGCGAGATATAGACTTACACTTCGTTTCCATCCCTCCCCCCCCCCCCCCCCCCCCCATCCCACCACAAGTTTTCCTTTGCACGGGAAACGAAGCCGCGACAGGCTGTGAAAAAAAGAGATTTTGGTTATTGGGTTTTATCAGAAAAGTTACACCCAGCTGGAGATGAATTGTCTGTATCTTCGAGGTCACTTTAATAGAGAATCTGTTGATTAGACAAGAAAAAAGTGTCTGCTGTCCACATTAACGGATGTTTGTATTAAGGTGGTGTAACTTAGAGAAAATAATAAGGGCTCTCCCCTGAGTCTCCAAAAAAAGGCCTTATCAATTAAGTATAAGCTGGTGTCTGTTAAGTGTCTCTGCATTGCCGGGTATACAGTGGCTTACCATTAAATCATTGGCTCCTTCTATAGCACAGGTAGCCCAAGCTCGAAATATGAGCATTGGCGAACATCGGCATTGTTGCGTAACATTGATTTCGAAATATAAGGCTTTGTATGGGAAAAAAACCTATCGCTTCCGTAACCTACGAAAATGAAAGGATTTCAATAAAAGACAGCTTACCTTACATAAAATGTGTGTTAACATCTCTCCTGTGTGGTCCATGGGCCGATTTATGGCCTTCTTATGGGTTGTACAGTAAACGGTTTTCTCTCTACTGGTTGGGGACTCCAGGGAAGCGGCCCAACGGATCCATCAGGGATCCATCGACGGAAAACGGCCGTAAATTCGCTCCAATGGCTCCAGTGGCCTCCAAATTCCGTCTAGGAAACAGGCGATAGTTCTGCTTTCCATTCGTGATCTTGCTTCAAGATGCCTTTGCAGGACTTGCACCGAGAGCGAATCAAAGGCCGTCAATCGCTGCAACCTTTCCCGTCTGGAGCCATCGACAGAAACATGGTTTGAACTCCTCGTTACTGTTGAAAGGTAGCGACACGGCCCTAGACTCAAATTACTCACACTCGGGGTGGGATACAGTCTCTTGCTCCCGTTGACATCAATACCCGAGAAAGAAAGCAACGGGAGCAAGAGACTGTCCACCCCGAGTGTGAGTAATTTGAGTCTCGGGCCATGTCGCTACCTTTCAACGGTAAAGAGGAGTTCAAACAAGGTTCTGTCGATGGCTCCACAAGGGAAAGGTTGCAGAGATTGACGACCTTTGATTCGCTCTCAGTGCAAAGGCATCTTGAAGCAAGATGACGAATGGAAAGCAGAACTATCGCGTGTTTCCTAGACGGAATTTTGGAGGCAACTGGAGCCGTTGGAGCGAATTCACGGCCGTTTTCCTTCGGTGGATCTGTCGGGCCGCTTCGCTGGGTAAACCTTTATATGTAGAGAGAAAACCGTTTACAGTACAACTATTAAACGGCCGTAAATCGGCCCATGGACCACAGGGGAGAGACGTAACACACATTTTATGTAAGGTAAGCTATTTTTTTTGTTGTTGAAATCCTTTCATTTTCGTAGGTTACGGAAACGATCTTTTTTCCATACCAGGAGCCCACCTGTCCATACAAATCCTTATATTTCGAATCTTATGCAACAATGTCAATGTTAGCCTGCGAACAGCAGACGCATTTCCGGTCGTCGCTTCTCTCCCTCGAAGGAGGGAGGGAAGCGACGACCGGAAATGCATCTGCTGTTCGCAGGCTATGTTAATGTTGGCCGATGCTTACATTTCGAGCTTGGGCTACCTGTGGCTATAGTAGCCTCCCACACAGAAGTTTCCGCTGTGTGGGGGGGGGGATGACAAATAAACCGAAACAAACAATAGCAACATTGACAAGGCCGTTTGAGATACTTAGATACAAAAAGAGAAAGAAAACCTTTAGTATGTGATACAGTACAGACCGTAATTAAGAACCAAGCTCAAGTTTTACGAACCTATTTTTTTATTTGCTTGACAGACACCGTCAAAACAAGAACCTGGAATAAATTTCCTTTTTTATTTCTAAAATCTATTATCTATCTTCTTGGGCTAAAGCCTTGCTCCGTGGTTCAGTTTTCCTTTTAGTTATGTAGTCATTTTTGCATACTAAATAAAAATACTTATTTGGTACGCAGATTTGACTTAAGGAAGAAGCTGAATACCACGAAATTTTATAAGCTACAGTAAAGAAAAGAAGCTAATTAATAGCCCAAATTTCTGCTAATTACCATTTACGCAAGAATCTGTTTGGGCTTATTAATGTGGGAAAATGTGGGTTTTAATTGCCAGTTTATTTTTTCTGTACGCTTTAGTCCTTTCGGGTCCTTTTAGGTTGTTGGACGTGCTTTTTTAATAGTGGGGATTGTGAGGATAGCGGAGATAGAATTTTCCCTTTTTTCTGCAAAATTGTTGAGGAACGTAAGGGGCATTGAAGTGGCAATGATAGGGAGAGAGTTTTTTTAGATATATTGATGTACACGTGCATGCAACATAGGGAACGTGATTCCACACAGTTCGATTCAGGGCGTGAATGTTTTTAATTGGTTAAAACTATATAGTCTAATATAGTCTAATTACTCATATCAGTTTTGCGTTCAACCCCCTTACGAACTTAGCTATCCGCTTTATAAACCACACATATACAACCCTTCCTCCATGTATTTGACACCACAAGTCCTGCAACTTAATTGCTACTTCTTTATTTTTTTCTGTATATTGACAATTGGTGATCGGCCTTATCTAGTGTCTGTGGCCGTCAGATGTTTACGAGACACGGCTTTCGTTTTGTCAGTGATATTTTCTCTGTACTATTTTCTTTTCTTTTCATTTCATTTCTTTTTTTTTTTCACTGATAAACTAGAGGCCTTGTACCTTCTGATGATTCAGTTTTGACTTTTTTTAAGAGTACAAACCATCGAAGCCTCGTGACGGAAATGACGCAGTTCTTTACAATTTATGACAACTATGTCTGTTTACGGAAAACACTTGGTGCGGCCCTTCCCTCGTGCCGTCGCAACAACACACTGCAGCCTCAAGAACTACTGAACCTCTCAATATAGCATTGTTCACTGAACAAGGTTCATGATCGACATCGGTATTTATACTATTTACACTAGTCGTAGTTTCTACAGTCAAAAGTCTTGCCGCTTCTCTTTTCGTATCATAAAAAAATAACCTGCCCACGCACAATGGTTGAGTGGATACGTAAGGATAGACCCGGCCTTTCAATTTACAGTTCAAGGAACTCTAAAGAGCGCCGACTAATAAGTTGGTTACTAGAACAACAGCATCCAAATGTTTGGTGGAAGAACTCGTGCACGAAAAAACTCGTCCCGGTGAAGCGGTCCTGTCTTTTCTCAAGAATGTTTGAGACAGATTTTATTCCTTTTAAATTTTTCCCCCTTTGTTTACAGTAAAAAACAATGTACGTTTTAGGGAGAATTTCAGTTTTCTTAACGTTCAACACTTAATTTTTAATTGAATCATTTAATATTGTCAAATATTTCATTCGACGATAGTGATAAATTAGTCAGGTGTATAAAAACAAAATGGTTTACCTGTCACAATGGCCTGCTTGATCGTAGTTGCTTTTCCGCGAAGTTCTTAAGTAGGATGTTATGAAGACCGGAATATCTAAATATGTCTGGTCGGCATAGCACTATGAGGACGGTCATTACATACCCGGGGTTATTTCACTTCCAGGCGACTAAAAGGGTTCTTGCTAATTCTTATAAAGCTTTTTTCAACTAGGCGTAGGGTAGCTGGTGACTCAAGACGGACAGTATAAATCACACAACTTTGCCTAAAATAGCGGCTTTCGCGTTAATAGGGACAGCTTTTAACTAAAGCTTCGATAAGAAGATTTGTTTGACCTTCTTGGTTTTATGGGCGTTTACAAAGTCCGGAAACACGTTAGCATCCAATCTTTGATAAAGTTTGACCTGTGAAGAATGATTTTGTCTCCTAAAAGATGACCTTTGTTGTGCATCTCAAAAACCGCCGAGTGTAATTGGTTATGAGTTGTTGTAGTGAGGCATGCTAAAATTATTTAAATGAACCAGGATATTGTTCGCTGTTCACGGTTCACTGTACTGGTCAATCTGTAGAAACTAGAAGCAAGGATTTGGTTATTTCTTCAGCGCTTTCCTTACGTTCATCTATGCCGGCCTTTGGTGGTCGTTTTTGAAACGCATTAATGTCGGGGTAGGACAAGGCGACTAATGACACTCTAACACGTGACTGACATTTCACGAAGTTGCTTGAACCTCATCTTTGGGCTGAGCGACGCTTAATAAACACGAGAAGAGAGAACACATCACTGTTAAATCAAATGGCTACAGGAAGAAAAGTTTCCCTTTGTATTTGTTTGCTGCTGATGGTAAAATTTCAAGACGACAAAGCGCACGCAGAGCCCACCAAGCAACAAGGTAAATAAGCGCTAGAAATTTTGTTGGGTAACAATGGTTAAGAAGCATGATATGGCAAAAAATAAACAAACAAACATTAAAACAGTTTTAAAATGTAAACTGCAACAAACAAAAAAGACTTGGAAAATTTGTGATTTATAGCAGTCGGTTATGACCTGGTTATGGTCCTTACGTCGCTTGGTTTAAAAATAAGATAAAATGTAAACAAGATTTCTAAATTCCAGCATACATTATGACAATGTTACGGGCGAACCACACATAAAAACGTTCAACCATTCTTTCCCAAAGTCTCTAAGTTGGGGTGTGTTGTTGCTGATGTTTTTCTTTCTAAAGCACGCGAGAAATTTCTAGTATTTGCATGCAGTGATATAGTTCTGATCGAGCATCGATGTCTCCAATAGCCTGTTCCAGGCTCCGAGATAGTGGTGGAAAGTCGTTCAGTAATAAGAAACCTTTCCCAAGTCGTGCGCGTCTTAATTTCGCTTTTAATACGTTCCCACTACTTATACTATCTGAGAGCCTGGCACAGGCTATGTCTCCAAATGTTGAGACACTCATGGATATTGATTGCCCACAGCTTCTGGGTGGGTGGTGAAATTATTAAGTCGTTTGTTTTCCGGTTCCGGAGATACACTCTGCCTTTTTGTCTTTATTGTTTTATATTTTCTATGTAAACCTGGTCTACAGCTGCTTCCAAAATCATAATGTAGATGCTATTAAAGCCGTTTTTTGTTGGCAAGTGTGTATGGAAATAGAGTTCATAAAACAGCAAGAAAAGGAGATTGAATTTTGTTAAAATTTCATGACAACTGAAAAGTTTGAAAGTCTCTGCTATATTCAAACATCTTTTTTGCCTAGTAATTTGATCACTGTAAAGCTGATTATTGAAAATGCGATTCAGTATTGTGGGTCGCCTTCGTTTAAGCAGGTGGGCATTTAATTATCGTTTGTTCATTTGCTTTGGATAGCCAAGATGCCAGAAGAACAAAACGTTTTACTTCAGTTGTTGTTTCCCGTGATTGGTTTCAAGTTACTTGCTCTCTGGCTAAAATAAAAACTTGACGAAAATGTTCTACAACTTAAGATAAAGCAGACGTAAAATGTCACGGCGGTTTAGTTGATTACAAAGGAACTGTTCTTTAAGGCCCCTTGACAGCAACTTTCAAGTCACGAGAACTCGTTTGACTCATTCCTTCAGATCCCGGTGAATCTTAGTGAAAGAAACAAACCCGCCACTGAATTCATTGTGATTGGCAAAGTTTAAACTAGAAGCATTTCTTTGTATGTATGGTGAGCTGAACGGTCGGCAGTATTTAGTAATTTTTCAGTGTCAGAATGAATGTATCTTTTTACAGGACGGACAGTCCGTGTTAGGGTCTTTATTCGGTGTAATTAGTTTTACATCTCTTACAATTAGCTGCTTATCATTTCACGCAACTGTGACACGAAACTCAATTTAGTGAAGTACACGGACGAGCTTCTTTTCTTTGTAAGACAAAAGTGTGGAATTATCAACCAGTTGTCTCGTAGAAAGATTTCTAGCACTAGACCTTTTTTTGATAGATCGAATCGCCGTCTGAGGGAACTGAGGAGTAGCGCTCAAAAAGTCAGCTTTTCACGATCCAAACTCTTACGCTTTATCTGTAACTGCAAACTCTTATATTTCACTCCCCAACTGACTAAGCGCCACAATGAAATAAAACCCTTTCAATCTCGTTTTCTTTGATTCTAGTATTACTTTTCAGAAATATCCGAGTAACATCGGGTACAGTAATGAACGATATTAGTATAATAACGTAAACCGGACAGAAACATTAAAAAACTTTCTTGACAGAATGTGCATTATCAGGGGTAACTGTAATGCGGATGTCTGTTTTGGATACACAACTGCACTCAAAAGGAATGCACAAAACTAAGTGAGCATTTGAATGGGTACAGTCTAGGATTGTGGATATCGAGACCGTTTGACACCCCTCCTCTCAGCTTTGAGTGTGGTTGTAACCCTTTCGAAAGTTTAAACTTTGTCCCAAAATCGTCTCAACAGTTCTTTCGTCCTACTCGAAGTGGTGAAGTTGTTTGTCGTGTTAAAATTTATTGTATAAATGACCTGAATCCGCGAAATTAATCGCCTTGTATCTACGTAAGTCATCTACGTCACTCTTGTTAATAATTTATTGTGGAAATGTTATCACCGTTTTACAGGGCTTGATTTCGGGTTTTAGTACGAATTAATCAAGATTGCATTTTATGTGATCTGGTTCATTGTCTTGAGTGTTGAATAGAACTACAACAGCTCGCCCCAAGCCGATTAATCATCCTCCGATTAGCAGTTAATCCACGATTAAATTTCTTATTCCCCGGATAACTAGTCGTGGGTTAATAAGTTGTTCCTAAAAGCGAAATTATTCCGCGATTAACTAATCCCAGATAGGTGCTTTAAAAAAAAACCCTGTTTAACGAGTTTTTCGACCACCTGCTTCTATAAAAATATGGCGCGAAAAATTCTGCCGGCACAATTTATCCAATCCTAGGCCGGTGAGGTGGTGAAGAAAACAACGCTACGAGAACTTGTAGAGTTGGCAACAGAGTCGTCTGCCTTTGGAGATCGTCTTTTAGGATTTATACTAAATATGTGATTGACTCCCGGCCAAACCTATATCTGCTGCGAAGTTGTTCGTCTGTTAGTTGGTCGAGGTCAATTTCTCGCTGTTGGAACTTTCTTCCGCGTATTTGTGGGTCAATTAAAAGGAACAATAAGTCCGCTATTTTGTTTGTTTTAACAAACTCTAGGTGGGTTAAATTTAACATGCAGTTTATTCCGCCATTTTGTTTGTTTTGACAGACTCTAGGTGGGTTAAATTTAACTTGCAGTTTATTCCTAGATTTGTACTTAATCGTACTTTTAGGAACAGAATCTAATCGTGGGATAAAATTTATGTCGCGATTAGCGATATTTAATTCTGGATTAGCGATAATCGGCTTTCCAGGAACCGGGGCCTATAATACTCTAACTTTGCTTTGTTCACTATAGCTAAACGCAATGCTAATACTCGAAGTATGTATTTCAGGGTCTGGACAATCACTGGACTGTACAGCAACTGCCTTTTCACCAACAGCCGTGTTATTAACGTGGAACTCAGGGAATATCCAAGAAATTGAAAACGCAGAAAATTTCACGGTAAGAGAGTCTGGACATTGTGTGTTTGGGTACATTATCAAGAGCTAAGTACTTGATGCATGCAAACCTTATTCTTAACCTATACGAGAGTGTATCCTTACACCGATTTACTGACGTGTATCTAGTGGAACTGCGAGGGTTAGCGTAAGTGTGCATTGGTTATTATTTTTAGACTAAACCAGAAAAAGAACTATGGACTAGGCGTTCTTTTTCCTGTTGAAAAGTCATTTCACGTATTCAATTTAGCTTGTATGCTTAGAGATCACTTCAGTAACCTGTGTGGGAGGATCAATCAAAATGTAAACAAAGAACGGTTGGTACTGGTTTTACCCTATTGAGGGGGGGAGGGGGGAGGGGCGGAGGGTTCAATATCCTGGGTCAGAGCATAATTAGGGCCGAGTAATTAGGGCCATAATTAAGGCAGAGTTAGTTATGATCTCAATGTAAAATAGATATAGCTGAACGCTCCAGGAAATGGGCTTCTACCTTCGGCTTGCCATGTACATGGATAGTAAATTAACTGTGTACAGCCGCCCCTTCCCTCAGAAAAAATACCCGTCTCCTATTTTTTCTAATAGTAATTAATGCACATAAAGGACAACACATTCTGTATCAGTTTTCTTGATGCCCATTGAATACTTATGTCTTTTATGATATATGATTTGCTGCTTTTCTGAAAGCTTCGTGATTTCTATGCTACAATCGGCTTTTGTTGCAGTGTGTGCATTATTGTGCTTGTCTAAATAATACTGGTAATAGCAATTGGTGCTCAATTTTATCACAGATAATTTAAGTCATCATCATCATCATCATTGATAATATTGAAATATTGATAACAATCAGGTGCACGTTTCTTTTCACAGATATACTATAGGCCTCTGTATTTGTTGGATGATTTCAGTGTTCTTCAAGCTGGGAAACAACTGCATTATTTGGTAGAAAATTTGGACGTTAGGACATACTATATGTTCAGGGTCGACACAAATGATAGTTCAGGAAACTATCATTTCTGTGAAGTCTCGGTGAAGACATTGAGAGATGGTGAGTGCTGTTTACTTATTTTACTGAATAGTTTGTAGAATCAGTGAGGTACAAATATTATTAAAACACTCCCGCTCGTCTTTGAAACTTTGCTTTTCGAACTGGTCCTCATGAGATGGACGTCTTTTACCACTTATGTTTCCTTGTGAAGAACTTTAAATGTGTTTGGTCTCTTTATGATTAACACCAATGCCGGCGAGGTTACCTGCGGATGGAATGACGGAGACATGTCAGGTTGATCCTCACGGTAAATCTGATCACTGGTGCAAATAATGAAATGCTGGAAACAGGCCGATGACCATTTACAAGCTAAATGAACTAACTAGTCCCAAAGGCAAAGCCCAAAATCCAGGTTAAGCTTTGCCGGACTTTTTTAAAGATGAGAGACCTCTTATAACTTTGCCAGGATTATTAGACCCACAACTCAAACGAAAGGCGACTTTTCTTTGACTCTTGGTGAAATAATACCTTGAATCTTCGGTTACTAGGTTAAATCTTGCCTCATGTGTACAACAAAGATCTTGTGCAAACTTTTCCTCCTTTTGGTCTTTCTGACCATTTGGTTGTATCACTCGAGCCTAAGCCAAGGAGCACGACACTGGTAGTCGTCGTTCTTTCACCCGCAGGGATACTCGCGCCAGTCGTAAATGCGAACTTGGCAGGTATTTCGGCTCCATTGACTGGTCTATTCTAGACTCTGTGCAAGATTGCGAAAGCAAGCTGCAGCTTTTTCAAGATCTCGTCAAGATTGGCTTAGATACCATCATGCCTTTAAAGACCGTCAAGCTTCACGTGAATGACCCTCCCTGGGTGACAGCTGAATTTAAGGCTCTTATCAAAGCGCGTCAAAAAGCCTTTGCGCAAGGCGATACTGAGGGTTATAGACATCTTCGGAACATTACCTATCGTGAGTGAAAGGTGTGTCGCGGAAAGTTCTACGCATCGAAAGTCGCTAACCTCAAGACAACCAAGCCTATCCAGTGGTGGAGAGAAGTTAAAATGATTGCTGGGATGACTCCGGCTACTGGTGGGGAAGACATTCGTTCGCATTTACACCTTGACGAGGGCGCGGCGCACTCTAATCAGGACACTCCCACTTGCGGACGACTCTGAGCTTCTAATAGTTAGCCCCTCGGAGGTATGTAATGCTCTTTTGGGGCTAAATCCGAGGAAGGCCGAGGGACCAGATGGCATTAACAACTGGCTTCTTCGGGACTATGCTGACTTCTTAACTTCTCCGGTCTGCGACATTCTGAATGCATCTTTCGCTGAGCAGAGACTCCCAAGGTCCTGGAAGGATGCCGATGTCACACCTCTGATCAAAGTTAAGCCGGTGACTACCATCGCCAAGCATATTCGACCTATCTCCCTGACACCGGCTTTGTCCAAGTTAGCTGAGGACTTTGTGGTTAGCAAATATATTGGTTCCGCAGTCTTGGAGACGATTAATTCTAACCAATTTGGAGCTATCCCCAATTCCTCGACCCTACATGCCCTCATTTCAATGATGCATACGTGGGCGCAAGCAACGGATGGGACTAGCTCAGCGGTGCGCTTGGTGTGCTTGGATTACAGAAAGGCATTCGACCTGATAGATCATGGTATCCTAGCTGCCAAAATCCTGGGTTTGCGCATTCCTCGCGGAATTGCCCGTTGGGTTTGCGACTTCCTCATGGATAGGCGCCAGCGAGTGAAGCTATCTAGCGATTGCTTCTCCGAATGGGGCACCGTTCCATCAGGCGTGCCCCAGGGCACAAAACTTGGCGCTTGGCTTTTCATTTTGATGATCAATGATCTCCACCCTTTGGGATCTGACGTATGGAAATACGTGGATGACACCACGCTCGCTGAGGTGGTTCCAAGAGGAGGTGAAAGTGGAATGCAGGTCGCTGTCGCTGTTGAGCAGTGGCCTACAATCAACAAGCTCCAGCTGAATGCGAATAAATGCAAGGAACTCGTTATTGACTTTAAGAAGGTTAAACATCATTTTGACGCAGTTATCGTGAACTCTCAAGAACTCGAACGCGTAGATAGTGTTAAATTGCTAGGAGTTACCATAACCAACACTCTCCAATGGAATTGTCACGTCTTAAATGTAATCCAAAAGGCCAACAAGAGAATATACTTTATTATATTACTTAAGCGCGCAAATGTTCCAGCACACGATATCACTTGTTTCTATCTTACTTGCATAAGGCCAGTTCTAGAATATTGTGCCCCCCTGTACCATCACGCACTGCTTGACTACTTAAGTAAGGATATTGAACGTATTCAAAAACGTGCACTATCCATTATTTCGCCAGGCCTTTCTTACGATGACAGCCTGTCAATGTTCAACATGGCATCTTTAGAGGACAGAAGCATAGATCAATGTGAAAAACTGTTTGATTCTATTGTATCTAATCCAGATCATAAGTTGCATCATTTTCTCCCTCCCAAGAACTATTGTCATTATAACCTCAGAAGACAACGCCACTTTACAAATCCAGTCATGCGTACCAAGCGTTTTTCTAGCACATTTCTGCCATCTATGTGCAGGCGTTAGCAGTTTTTGTATAAAGTTGGAATTCTAAAGTATAATTTTGTAGATTTTTTGTTACATTTTCATGTTTTAAGTTTTGTATCAATTGTATTTGTAAATTCATGCAATTCAGCCTTGGTGGGCTGCCATATGATTGAATTAAAGCTATCTATCTATCATCCTGCAAATCCTTTTTTTCAGCTAGTTTATCAGTTCCTCTCCGTATTATTAAAAGTAGCAAAGGACTTCATGCAAAATGGAAAGCAGTAACTTTGCCACAGGATTCCCAGGCAATTTACCGCTTGTTCGTGGAGTGGAGAAACAAGGGAAAACCTCATGTCAGGCTACTTTACGAAGGAAATCAAACATCGTCAAATCTTCAAGACAAATTACCTATTCCTAGCCGCATGTATGTTAGCATCGTCGTGAAGCAGGCTGATTCCACCACTAACTTCGAACATCAGGCGGGGAGTATTATCACATATCCCACTAAACAGGCTTTGATTCCAGCAACTCTGCCATTGAAACCAAACAATCCAGGTATCGTGGACGTTATTTTAAAGGTTTCTACAGTCATTTTATAAACATGATGTCGTTTCTTTTTCAGGGGGCACAATCCAAATAACGGCAAGGCAGTCGACAATATACTTGTATCATTATAATTGCTTGATGACTGCTAGTTAGCAATTATTGGGTGAGACCACTCTGGGGTGAGGCTGAGTGATATGAAATATTATGCATACCACCCTCCTCGTTTTGCATAATTCTTCTTTTCATAATCAGCCTCATCCAGTAATTCCTAGTTATTAACACAATCATAAAATCCCCTTTCATTTATTTATTCATTTATTTATTTATTTATTTATTTACTAATGACAACTCCATCGAGGGAACACACAATGTTTTCATACTTTGATAGGATTTTAACAAATAAGAACTAATGCTTTACCCCTAGGATTTAAATATCACAACCGGCATAAAACCTAAGAAATTGAAATGTACAGACTACAGTTTGCCGAACAAAATACTGATCTATCCAAATACACTTGTCTTCTTCATCAGCCATTGAAAAAAACAAGACCCTTCTGCTTAACCTTACAATCGATGCTTACGGATGGAATTTTGTCAAGATCACTTGGAATGCCATAACAGTGGAAGGAACCTTTGTTACTTACAAAATAAGCTGTAGATCAACAGAAAAGCTACTCGAGGTAGTAACCTCAAATACCTCCGCATTCTTCTCCAACCTTCGTCAACTAACAAGATATCAGATCTCTTTGGAGGCTCAAGGACATAATGAAACATTATCATACTTCTCGGCTGAGGCTTATTTGACTACTTTTGGTGAGATTTGGTAGTGATATTAAATCAGCATAAGAAAACTGGATCAAGAAAACTTAAGTTGCCAAAAAGTAGGGTTTTAATGAAGCCCTTGTATGCCGCTCGAGATTAAACAGGCGCAATTGTGTTATTTTCGGTGGTGATCACCCCATCAAAGAATGCAAGTCTTAGTGTGTATTAGCTGAACTTTCAGTTGAGAAATATTCCTTACATTCAGATAAAACAAATCGAATGGCCGCGTTCAGTTTCTGTATTGTTGTAAACATCCTTACCATCAGGATTTTCTTTAACAATTTTCTGAAAACAATAAGTTGCACTCTTATACTACTACAATTTACCATGATGCCTTCTGTGTACTCTATTGTCGATCAAACAAGAAGTTTTCCGTTTTTTCCCAAGGACGCATTTTTTCTTCCCCTGAATACCACTTGCCCCGGGTAGAAGGGTCACTCGCCTACCCGCGTCGAGCTCCCCTGACCGGGCGAGACAACTTTTCCTACATTTCCTTACAAAACTCGTGCGAACCGTTTTACTTGAGATGCCAAAAGTTGGCTTGGCTGGAAGGGTCACCCTCCTAACCGGGAGAATTTTTCTTAAGGTAAACACCCAAATCAACTCCGTAAAGGCAAACAATTTGAGCATGCGCTCTGAAAACTGACCTTTTCTTATGTTCACGTACTCCACAAAACTTGAGATCAGGAAGTTCCACATCGTATAGTCAAGCAAAGGCAGCAGAGAAATGCACCAAAAAGCGTGATGCGCGTCCAAAGCTGTTGTTTTGCTAACCTAAAACTACTGCTTTTTACCGTTCGTCGCTGTTTAGGTTCCGTCCTACCATAACGGCGGTGACAACAAAGTGCAATCGGTTTAGTCAGCAAAACAACAACTCTGCAAGTGCATCACGCTTTTTTAGTAAATTCTTTTGCTGTCCCTGGCATGACTACGGCTTGAATTTATCGAATTTTAAATTTACTCGTCAATACGAAAGGGAAAGCAATATATTTTACTAACTCTGTTTCAGATATATGAATTAACGAAATTACCCTGAGTGGAGGGATATAATTTTTTTTCTCCACTCTTGTTCTCACAGACAGAAATGAGTGTGCTGACGTGCCTAGTCCTTGTCTTGCCGCCGACCACTCTGAGTGTGTTAATACAAGGGGAAGTTATTTTTGTCGCTGTTCATCAGGCTGGATTGGTGATGGGAAAACGTGCAAAGGTTTGTTGGAACAGACATCTTTTTTCCGTTGAGCAGAATGAGGGTTAAAAAAAATCCTCTGTTTATATGAGTATTACATGATGAATGAGTTTCGTAGCGGGTAATGTTCATCTTCCCTGAGAAATAAGCACCGGCCCTATTTTTTGGACGTATACAACACATGGACCCCGGTCCATGGACCACTTCTGTGGACCTAATCCATGGACCTCTCCTTGGACCCCGTCCATGGACTACCCCTGTTGACCATCCCTAATTCTTGAAGATGAATTTTACCAGAGTTCTAAACGAATTTTAAGAAACTTAAATGGACAAAACTTCGTCAATTTATATTGATAAGATTAAAGATTAAATTGTACACTTGCTCAATTTTTTTCCGAATTCCATACATGGGTTCGGTTTAGTCTGGAAGGAGAAACTATTTGAAGGGGACATGATCAGAGATAGGGGGGAAGTATTCACTAAATAACGCAGCTTTTTGTGTCAAGTTGCATGAAGATCGACTCGAAAATGACCCTTCGTGAGACTAGAAAGGAAGAGGTAATGTATTATGATTGAGTACCCACCCCAGACTTCCCTTCCCTTGATAGCCCTTGGATGAATGTTTATTGGTTGGTAAACTTATTGAATCCTGTTCACTAATCAAACACGACATAACCTGCATAGTATTATCAAACAATGCGGTTGGGCAGACGTCTTACAGCTTATTTCATATAAATTCCCATTCATTCAGGTCGATAATTTTGTTGTTACAAACTCATAGACATTGAGCTTCCTCCGTAGTCTCATACGCAGGCGTTTTTGTTTCGATTTTCACGCAACGCGAAGACAGAAAACAGAGCGGCGTAGGAGACTACTTCCTCCATACCATCCTCCTGTTCCCTTCAATTATGGTTACTCCCTAACGAGACTAAAACGAACCCATTACATTGGTATGGAACTGCAAAAAAAAATATTGAGCAAGGGTAAAATGTGAGGAGCCCATAACCCTGATAATTAATCTGACCACAGTTTCGTTCATTTGAGATTCCTAACCTCTGGTAAAATTCATCTTCAAAAAATAGGGTGGTCTACAGCGGTAGACAATGGACCGGGTCCACGAAGGGTTTGATCCATGGACCTTGGGTCTATGTATTATATACGTCCCATATGTCTAGTCATATTTGGTGGTAAATACTGAGGACGGTGCTGAACTTCTGGCCAAGAGACGTAAGAAAGGATGTTAGATTGAGGGGACACTCCCAGAAGGAAGTCACGTAGGCTAGTCCTGTTTGATGAGGTCACTCGCTAAAAAGAAGGGTCTGCTTTCATTTGATTGAAGCCAATCATGCCTATCTGACAAAATCGGGCTGGAAAAGACGGTGGGCCAACCGTTGAAAAAGACTGCTTTCTCTTGCCTTTGTGCAAGCATGCGGTTATTTTATAAAAATAGAAAGTTCAGTTTATAGAAAGTTAAGGGTTTTTGCATAAGAAAATAGTCGATCTTTCGAACGGAAACTGAGCATACTGTTTGTGAGATACACTTTACTTTCATGGCAAAGCCTGTTAGGATTGGTCAATTACAATTAATGTGCGTTGACGAGTATTGCTGGTTTGCACGTGACGTCATGGAAGCCATATCGGTGGTCAAGAACCCAAATATTTCTATCCTCTGAAAACTAAACTCCATTTTCATGTAAATTTTTGAAAATAGGTAATTTTTATTGTATTGACCACCAACATGACCGCCATGTCACGTGGATGCTAACCAAGAATATGAGAACCTATACGTCAATAACCTGAGATCAGGCGTTTTTTTTTTTGCTTCTTTTTGTTTCTTTGGCTCGAGACAGGAAAAAAATAACGCCTGATACATTCATTTAACGAGCCGTTAACCACCCCCTAATTTACATAATCTAACGTCTCCTTGACCTGTCATGTTATTAGCCAATAAGCGTTTTCCATACTGGAATCAAATTTTGGCGCGAATAATGTCTCTTTTAAAATCAATTTTAGGGAAAAGAAAATTTTTAAGTACGTCCATGTTCAGATGGCGCTTCCTAAAAAGAATTTTAAATGTGTTCAAATACTGCTAGCTGGAGCTGCCATACCTTTATTTAAGAGCTACAAATAATGAAGAATTTACTGGTTAAAGCTCGTTGACTTCGTTCTGTGCCGAAAGCAGTGAAAAGAAAATTAGGCTGAAGCACCATATTTTACTAACTGAAAGGTGTTGTGAAAGC
>OZ037788.1:17080413-17177913 GCA_964035525.1 Porites cylindrica | reverse complement strand
TTTGTACATTTACATGAAAAAAATCCTTATCGTGGCACTAAAATTCCGTAAACCTGAACAAAATTGATCCCGGATACCTGAAAACCCAAAACCCCCGACCAGGCCTCTCTCCTCTAGAACGTCAAAATCACGTAACCGGGATGTCAACAGGATGTCACATTAAAATACTCTACATGGAAACTACAAGACTCCTCGTAGGTGTCTTTTTAAAGACTAATATAAATGCATCCGTTCTTTGGAAACGCTTTTGTCGTACTATTTATTTTGGCCTCTTATATGGGACATTCTAAGTTGACAGTATAAGGGATTAGAGACCAGGCATCACAGGCCAACCCACCAGGTTCTTAATCTCAATTGTTGCACATGCGATTTCACTTCAACAAACTTGAAAAACAGGAATCAAATTTTGCTCAAAAAATTATTCTTTGCCAAGCCCGAGAAATGAATTCTCATGTGCAACAATTACAATTAGCGACCAGGCAGATTGGGGCAAAAGGGTTGGTATGAATTTTAGAAATGTACCATATAAGAGGCCAAAATAGTCATTACAAGAAACTGGTTTGAAATGAACGGATAAAAGAGGGTTCAAAAAATGCACCTAAAGCCAACCTTACACCTCGTTGCCCTGCTGCTTACGTGATCTTTGAAAACGTTTTAAAGGAAGGGATTAATATAGCCTGCAAGGCGTATTTTGCTCTGCGATCGATTTGAACTTTCGACTGACCGAGATTTGGGGCGAGTCAAAAAGTGATTCCAAGGGAGAGGTTGCCTACCCCTCCTCATCGGGTCGCGCGTTGAAAAAAAAAAAAAAAGAAACGTCTGCGCTAGGATTAATAAGGCCAGCGGTACCATGCCGTAGAAAATGATCCATTACCAATACAAATTCCTCGGTGTGATACTCATTTTGTGCAATTCAAGGAGGAAAAACTCATTCAATTAAAGCATTTTTTTTTTTCTGGAGAGAAACATAAATTTCGTTTATCAAAAAGATTTTGGCCGCCGACGGGTTACGTAGCCACGTGACCATAACATTACGTGACAAATCACGCTATGATTTGATTTTCAAAATTAACGAAACTGCATAACTTCAGCTGGCTGGATAGACTTCTTCCATCAAGAATCTAAAGTAAAGGTAAGCGTCTTATTTACCAAGAACAGATAAAACGGTAAATGACTAATTGTTTTTGTTGTGTGTCAAACGTTTTTTAAAAACAGCCTGATTATTACAATAATTTATGCACTGCGGTGAAATTCACTCTGAAATTGCAGAAAGAACTTAAAATTCTACGTTGCCTTTCTTTTACATGTTTTGTATCCCGGGGTAGTGATATTTATTTTCATTACTTAGAGAGCTTGGATCAACTTCTGATCTAGAGAATTCTATTAAAAACACTGTTTACTGTTCAGTGCAGGTAGTAGGGAACTTAAGATAGAGACGTTTTCGGGGCGACGGCAACTTCAACCGGACGTGACATCATCATTTGTTGGATATTGCGCATGCTCGGGCTCACCACCTTGCCGTCGTGGTCCCGTCGGCGACGTGAAACTGGTCTGTTTGGCGTTGTGGCGAAAACGTGAGTATTTAACTTTCATTTCAATCAGGTTTGTTGCGTTTAGCAACCAACATTTTGCAGATTATCGTTCTTAAATTGTCCTTGTTTTCTTTGAGGTACATTTCAAGCTCGATTTCCAAGCTCTGTTATCTAAACTTACATCTTTGAATGTTTCTATGTTTTTATGTCACAGGGTCAAGATCCAACTTGGCAAACAGCCAACCGTAAGTGAGCTTGACATGGGACAAAATTTTCCCACGAGCCAAATAAAAGTATCCAGATAAAAAATATGAACTCCGATATTTCAATTGTGTGTTTTTAGTTCGCTCTTTTCGTTAGAATATCGTATAAATGAAACGCATTGAAAATTATATAGAATAGTAGTTAATACCATGTACTAACTCGGCGTGGGAATACTGAAATAAAGTTGTTGGCGTTGTTGTTGTTGTTGCATGCAAGTATTTCCCGGGAATTATTTCAATACCAAACTAAGAATACAGTTCCTTGGTAGCATTTTAATGTTCCTGTAATTTTCAAGGCTTCGGCAAGCCTGTGGAGATCATTTTTTTTCAACACGAAATTCTGCCTTGAACTCAGCTGCATCCCGCATGTTTTTTAGCGTGAACGGATCGTAACTGTCCCGAGGAAGATCGGTATTTTTGGACTCATAATTTTCCCACAAAACGAGAAACTCTTCATCCGATACATGTTGTCTGCATAGCAAATATTTATTCTCTTAATTCTTTATGTGAAGCCATATTTTCCTCTTCGGTATTCTTTTAATTAAAGGCGCCGTCCTTCTGAGTTCACTGCGATCTTAATGTTCTATTTTTGACGGGGAGCGACGGCTGCCTTAGTTCCAGGCTTTCTCTGCCAGTCCGGTCGCCGTCGCCCCGAAAACGTCCCCATCTTAAGTTCCCTATTTACAAGACGACGGCGCCCGCCAGTTGATCGTGGTAATCAGTAACATGCATGACCATCCCTGTTAATATATCTCTTTCGATTCAAAAGTACTTAAAAAAGCTTAATTACTTTCTCTTAGAGGCCGGAGACGAATTCAAGTGTCAAAAGAGGCAATTTCAGGGAACTTTTAACCTGTAGAATCATGACATCTGACACGGCCAGTAATTATGCAAATACGCAAAATGGGAGATTATAATCTACTGTTGGTTGCAATCCCAGAAGATACCCGCAAGTCTGAGCCTATAAACCAAGAAAATAAGCTTAAAACTTTACTTTGATATGATTTTTAAACCAGATTTAGGCCGCAACTTTTGAGATATTTTCCCTCAAATCTTCCTTACTTTCAGGGTTTGGATTAAGCCTGCAAAATAGGTATTCTTTGAACCACTGTAACTTGAACATGTTTTGATCAAAGATATTTTTATTTAGCCTGTGAACTATCGAAGGTTAACTAAAAAAACTGAATTGAACAGATTTTTTGTTCGGGCATTCGTTTGTTTGCAACGCGCTTTTCAAAATCCATCGATTTTAGTCTTTGAAACACTCTCTGAGAAGCCGAGACGGACTCAATTCGTTTTTGGCTTGTAGCAGAGCTAAGAATAAGAATTTGAAAACAAAAATAGCGATTTTAGTATATACCTACTAAAGCCTCTTCACCGACAAAAAATAAAGGAAAAGTATTTTTTGTCGCGAAATCGAGTGGACCGCTTTTAGGGAGACTGCCTCTTAATCTTGAGTGGAATATAAGTCCTTGAATACATATTTTGCAAAACTTGATTTTTCCCGTGCCTTCTATGTAATTCGCTGGTTCAAAAATTACGGAGAATATGGAGAAAGCAAAAAAATTCAAAATGATGGCTAACGTACATGTGCATGTAGCATGCAGTAATTGTAAGTCGTTATAGGGAGCCTTTTTTTGCTGCGTTGAATTTCTATACTTTGATATACATGTAGTTATCCACCAAGCAAACGTGAACAGTCTATCCCGAGAGGGCAATTCGTCTGGTATTTACTTTATTAGAAAGGGAAAATAAAAATTCAAACTGCGGTATGACTTCATTTATCAGTGCTACTAATGTTGTAGATTGGCCCTGGGCTTGACTAGGGAAAATTCTATTTTTTGTCTTCAGGCCCCATAAAGTTCTTTTTAGATTTAGTTCAGGACATTGATTTCCCGATGCAAAAAAAGTTGCTACAGTAGTTAGGCCCCTGCTTCTTTTTAGTTTAGCCAGTCCGACAGTCTTTGGTGAGAAATGTGGTCTATGATCATTGCTGGGTATGAATCAGATTGTAGTAACTTCTTAGTGATCAAGCAGCGGTGCAGTCCCTCTGATATATATCCATTTGTTGTGAGATTACATAACTGATGGCGTATCTTTTACTGAAGCTTAGAAATCCGAACGCTGACCTCACTGACATTGCTAAGCAACTTGAGGATATCACTTCGGTGGACAAGCTTGCGCATGGGCCGTTACTGACTGGTGACCTTAGACGAGCAGTTGACGTCATCACAGTAGTTTCACAGAGGGACTTTGATGGTCATCCAAAGACTGTGAAAAATGAAAAAATTCAAAGAATTACCCAGGTATGTTTTTGCATTGTGTATTGTTATATTTTTCCTTTTTTAAGCGAGTAGCGGGCAAGACGTTCCTAACGGTATCTTTTTACAGAATTTACTGAGGAGACTTACAGATCGAGAATTCCGTTATTTATTGATTCATTATATCTTTTGCCATACATTAGTCCGTTATGTACACTAACCCTGGCAAGTAGAATAATATACAAGCCTAGCAGTTGCATAATTCAATTTTTTTTTACCCTCGCTTCCTCCAGGGAATAAAAGCCCATTGGAATACAGTTTTAGGGCGGGCGCATTAGCAGAATGTTCTAATGTGCTAATAAATTCCAATTTTCTAGGCGGTTGTTAAATCTACTAGCAACATCCTTGATGATAGAACCCTTGAAACCTGGAAATTTATGCCAAAGGTAAATGACAACATTTTTACAACTTCGTCGCTGAGATTTGAGAAGCAAAAGTTAGTTTTATCATCTTTAAGTTTTAACTTAGTTTGGTGGCATATTTTCCTTTTCCCTCATAAACTTCAAAAGAGCAGTTCAGCAAAGCTGAAATGCCGTCCGTTTTTTTACGAGTTTACTTGTTGTGTAGAAGGGCTAGCTCTAAAAATATCACAATTTCACAATCTCTTTTATTACTGTTTGGCTATCTCGTTCCCAGTTGCTCGACTCGGAAATAGCTCGGGGGACGACGGGAGATCCTACGTATCGTCCCCTAATGGCACTTTTCGCCCCTCCCCCACCCTGTAGTACCCCAGTACCTCACTCAACCTTAGAAATCTTTTAAGGAGGCAGCTATCATGTCATAAAAAATTGCCCAGACAAAAATATAAGTTGACTGCTTCGTTTACGAAATATTATTCATCAAATAACTGAGGCCTAACCTTAACACTCAGCGTGACTCAATCAGTGCTAAACCCTTTGTTTAACTTGTAACATATTTTTTTTGTGTTACTTTTTTTAAATGAACTTTTGTTTTTCTTGTATTTATAGAACAATCATACTGCATTTTTTACTTGATAATGACGTCCGAGAACTTCGAAACGTTGTATTTTTTCAAACTTACAAATGTTTTTAAGGAAAGTTTTTTTACGCAATTTTTTATAGCTGAATGTTTTAAAAAGTCGCTTTTTTTTAGAGCGATCAAGTCAGGTCAGTTATCTCGCAGGTTATTACTCTGTAAGGGAAAATAAAATTTTAGGAAATAACAGATAACAGTTTAAAAAAAAGCTAACTAGATAGCAGTTCCTGGAGGCGAAGCAACGACAGACCTGCATCTTTCTAGGGAAGCTGTTTTATGACCATCGAAAAATTTGGTGGAAAAAACTTGCAATAAACTTTTTTTAAAGGATTTCACAGCTGCGGAGGCTAGCAAAATTTTGAAAGGAGTGGATGCCGTTGCCTTGAGTATGGCCAAAGCAGCGAACTCAAGTGGTACTTTTTTCACCGAAGCACCAAATGTTGGTAAGTCATCCACTTAGGTTGTTAATTCAACTGCGAGGATCATTTCCACTTTCATAAGGCCTGTTCTCTTAACTGCTCAGCCTCACTCCTGAAAGGTTATGCAATCAATATCACGATCAAAGTGTAATTCAATCTGATCCGTCCCAAATTACCCCATCTCTAGTTTGTATAACTGACTTGTTCAATTGGGCACAAATTATCTACATGAGTTAACATAATATCCAAAATACTATTATTTAAAATAAATTTTCAATTTCGCCATTATAAACTGATTTAATAAAATCATTGATATGTTATTCTTTGTGTCTCTTTCTCCTTTCAAGTATTAAGTGCAAAATTAATAACTCAAGCCAATCCACCTGACCAGCAGATGTCTCCAAAGTTTAAAGAAATGGGTTCAACAAGCAGTGTAATGATACCAGGCTCCGTGATCAAGCTACAACATAATGACCACAAGCAAAGTAAGAGATCGTAAACAAATGTTAAACATGCAAGTGGATTTTTCTAGGGGATACACTCGAATGGGATCACCGGAATATGATAAATTTAATAATGAAAATGGTGCTTTCTTAAAATTGTATGGTCCAAATTAATCTGGTAATGAAGTTGCATTATTCACTTATAATTAAGAACTGTTAAAGGGGCAAAGTCCAACATTATCAAACTGCGTGCATGACGGTAATTTTAAAAATTTTTCCTTCCGTTACATTATGGTGAGATAATTCGAATTCTCTCACGACTTTTGGACTTTTACGTCCAAATTGCGTACATTGTACATCTCATTGTACATCGATTGTTATTCAGTCTGGCTGTTCACAATAATAACAAAGGATGAGCTGGTTGACGGCAGTTACATGCTTTAGATGTTTCGTTTTCCATTGGGTGGATTTGTTGTGACCATCAAATTTTTGCTTTAGTTGGCATGCAACTGATATATATCTTAATATCTTAATACAAAATTGTATATGCTTGTATTTAAATGTTTCCCATTTTTATTAGGTGAAACTCATTTCATTACATTTGTTGCCTACCGTAACCTGAAAGCCTTGATGCAACCAGGCGACGACCAAAAGTAAGTCAGTAGTTTGGCGTCAAGGGGTTGTTTTATTATGATTTTCTAGATAACTAGCATCATTGAGTTCCATGTGGCACAGCCGTGAAGAGATAAATATATATATAGTTAAAAAGATAGGTCGGATCACCCAAGCTCACCCATAAGTTTTTGCGTGCGTCCATAGGTGCGCCATTTCGGGGCCGATCGTGTGAATATTGAGTAGAGAGAGTGAATCATTTCAGAAAAAAAAATCAGACAAACAGACTTGGTCAAAAATTTGACCTTCCGAGTAAGGTCTGTAGATATTTCTCGCCTATGGCTGCCCTCATACTGGAAAAGTTAAACTTGTCAAAAACTGAAAAGAAAAGAAAAGAAAACACAACAACGTCAGTAATGTATTGATTTTTTTCCAAAAATGTAATGATAAGAAACAAACGCAGGTTTAGATTGCTTTTTACAAAGTTTCTCTAAATCTGGGAAAATCCAGGCGTTTCGAGGATGCTCCCTCTTCATCAGTGGTTTAATGGATGGTTTAAGGTGGCTGAGACAGTTTTGGTTTCCATGGCAACATGAACGATTGAATACGACCTTAAAATTCCACTTTTTCCCAGTTTACCTAAAATTCGCTCCGTAGATTTTTGCACATAGCTTACTATAATTAATCATTACCATCTGAAACTTATTAGACCAAACTTTTAACAGACGGGATTTTAGGCAATCAATTATATAATTGTACTGTATTTATTGAATGTGTCGCAAAAATCGTCTGTTCAACTTCCATTTTAAGGTTCTCTTTATTTAAAATACGATAAAAGTAAAAATTCTGCCAAATATCACAAAATGTTAATGAGTAGATTTTGAGAAATCGTCTTCTGTGTACCATTGCTATTTGCGCCACCGTGTTCGTTTGTCCAATTTAAAACACAGCTGTCACGCGAGTTATCGCTGACCGCCGCAAAACTGTGTTCAGCCACCTTACAGCAACTGAAAAAGGACGCGCAATGTAACGTTTAAACAAAAATCAAAACAAAGATAAACGTTACATGCGCGCACTGACTTTGAGAAGATCAAATAAAACTGAAGTCTACCGTCAGTCCGCATGGTTATAGCGTCAGGTTTAGGTTTAGCGGCAGAGGTATTCATCAGAACACCAACGGCTTATTACTCCCAAATTCAGTCAATGGCGCTAGAAATAAACTGAGTGGCGGCTCAAGTTTCATTTAGTTCCATTTAGTTCAAACGTTTCACAGTTTTACCAACAGAACTGGAGTATCCTAACCCTAACTAAGCACCACCTGTACAAGACTAAAGAGATATTCCCAGATTGCAACGTTTTCAAACAATTTATTGATCACAGTGCAATTAATCTCGGCCCTTAGCAGACAATTTTTTCCTTTAACAGGGCTTGAAATGACGGCCTACCAACGGACAATGTCCGGTCAAAAATAGGTTTAGTCCGGTCAAGTCCTTAGATTGCCGGACATTTTGTCCGCTCTTTTACGCTTCTATTGTATTAACGTTCGTAAAGGAAAAAAAGTGGGGAGAGAGAGAGAGAGAGAGAGAGAGAGAGAGAGAGAGAGAGAGAGAGAGAGAGAGCCAGAAGAAAGGGAACTTTCGTGACGAAAATGGGGAACTTTGGTGACGGAAACAGGGAACTTTTCTGACTAAGGGAACTTTTGTGACGCCCATAGGGAACTTTAAGGACGTTCATAGGGAACTTTTGTGACGAGACTGGGGAACATTTGTGACATTAGGGAACTTTTGTGACGACATTGGGGAACTTTAGCGACTTGAATAGGGAATTTTCGTGACTTTAACTGGGGAACGTCGATGATGTTATCATTGTACTATGTATTTATATCTCGTACATCTTTCTTTTTAGCTCTGTTGCTTTTGTAAAGTACTTAAAACATATCAGGATAGGCGCAAGAGGAATATATATTATTATTATGTTCATTTCTGGAAGTTAATTTTCGGCAAAACATTACTTTCAGTACAATAGAAGCAACAGGTATTTTCCCTGTTGATTATCATCATTTCTCAGTTGTTGCTAAACACTGACGAGTCTCTTTTATTTAACAATCCAACATTTTATTTAACCAGGCGCTCATTATCAAACATCACTACATCAAATTTAAAAGGCTGTGCAGCCACTCAGTTCAACACAATAAGGCCTGTGCACTGTAACAGTATTAAAACATACAACGCTACCGTTTCATGATAACAGAACAGGCAAAAACAAGATGTATATTTATCATGACAACACACTATTAATTAATCAATATATTGCTAATTATCAAGAAGGGTATTAAATTTGAACTTTGCCTGATTCTATCAGGTGCATAAACATGGAGACAAGACAAACAATAAGCCACTACCAATCTATTAAAATTCAGCTTGATAGTGAGGCCTAGAGGACGCAAGCAAAAGCTATGAACAAACATGGTGATTTCATTTTATTTGTATCGGTCCTTTAGGCCGCGCTCTCAAGCTGAATTTTAACATATCCGACAAGTGGTCTATTAGTTCCGTTGTCCACTCAACAATAACTTGAATTAGTAACAGTACTTGGACTGAGTGAAGTACAATTCAGGGAGTAATCGCGGGAGTACATGTCATTTCAAAATTGGATGAGCGCAAAATGCGAGGCCGCGTTCAAAATATGAGCACGATTACTCCTTGACTAATTGTATGCCACGAAGTCCAATTACTAATTAATCGTATCTATAACAAATTTCGAAATTATAAATTTCTTGCGAGAACTTCTTTAAAATAGTCTGTAGCATTTTTCATAAGTCATGAGAAATCTAGGAAATACTGCGACGGAAGCCATTAGAGCGCGCGTAATTGACGTGCAAATCACGTGGGTATCCCATTACAGGCACCCAATTACGAAAAGTTCAAATTAGATACCTGTTATTGGATACCCACGTGATTACGCGCCGATTACATGACAAATAAGCGCGCAGAGAGCTAATCAAGATCAATGATATTGTTATAGATACCATTAGTTAGTATAAATCGTATGAGAAACGTGTACTTAATCTCCAGCAAATCTCAGGACGCTTGATATAATTCTTTTACGAACGCAAACAATGCTGTAACACTTTTACTCCGAAGGAAAAATTTAACAATGCATTACAACGAAACTAACTCCCCCAGAGGTGGGTACTCGGTTGAAGTTAAAGCTGTACAAGAGCACAGGATATATATCTAAATATATAGAAAATCTTGAGATAAAAAAGAGATCTTAAATACAAAATCTAACACTAACAATTTGATTGTAATCAACAAACAACTCTCATGTTGAGCTGTCTTAGGCGCTCTTAAAACGCATTTGTCTTATTTCACGCGATTAATAGTTGGTATGTTAATTTCCGCAATACAAAACAAGAGGTGATTTAGCATGTAAAATGCAGATCTAACACCTATGTTAAGACTGCAATAAACTGTGAAGTTTTTGAAAACAACTCTGATATTAGTTAAGTTGTTAAGACCGTCTATGACAGTCCAACATTAGTGTTGAGTTGCCTTAGACGCTCTTGAAACGTCTTTCGTATTTACACGATTCATTATTGTGTCTGAGGATGCTTTTTGTACTTGTCCCTATCCTCCATTATTGTCCTGAAAAATTTCTTTCTTCCTGGATCTTGAGATGGGTACAGATATCGTTATCGATGCTTTAAACATAGCTCTCAATATGTCAAGATCCGAAGATGAAAGACTGCAATAAACTGAGAAGTTTTTGAAAACAACTCTAATTAGAGAGCGTCTAAGACAACTCAACATTAATGTTGAGTTGTCTTAGGCGCTCTTAAAACACGCCTTTCGTATTTCACAGGATTAATTATTCCGGGCTGTCCAAGTAAGCTTTTTGCAATAGTCCCTTTCCTCCATTTTCGTTCTGAGGAATTTCTTTGACCTTGGGTCTTGAGATAAGTACGGATGTCGTTATCAACACTTTAAACATAGTTAACAATTATTCACCGAAGTGGAGGTGAATAGTGATGGTATTTACCGAACCACGAAGCGGCAAGGCCGGTGAATATCCATCACTTTCACCGACACTAAGGTGAATAATTGTTTTAGTATATACCACACAAGCTGAAAAATTAGCGGACCAAAACGTTATTTTATGTGTGACAAACGGTCAGAAAATAAAAATCTCTCGCGCCGGTTGCTCGGAGGTGAATAGTGCTGGCTAATCACGTCCGAGTTAACCAATCAGAGCGCGCGAAAAGCACTATTTACTTGTGTGGTATATGCTATATGAAGTCCCACAGATCATAACTTTCTCTGCGGCACTTAGTTGAGTTCGTTGTAGTCTTGTTAATTTACACCTACTGTAAAAGCTCCATTAATCCCCCGGGGCTTAGTTAATAATGGGGAACTTATTAGAGAGGAGGGCGCAATAGAGAGAAGGAGGGGTTTATTTCAAATCTTAAACATACCGTTTTTGTCCCAGGTAGGTTTTTTTTTCCAAAGCTCAAACAACTGTAGTCTAAATTTATTACGTAATAACGAGTAGCAAACAGTGGTATGTGTTTGAGTGTATATTTCTGTAATAACAAACCAAATGGCTGCAGAAAAAAAAATGGCGAGGGGACATGTTAGATAGGGGCGCTTATTATAAAAGCCTACTTCCAAACAGCGGACTTATTAAAGAAGCGGGGTTAAACAGAGGGGGCTTTGCTAGAGCTTTTTTTACGGTATTGCACTATCTCAGGAGAGGAAAGTAAACCACATCGGTCGTTTATAATACGTGTTCTTTTTCTTTTTCAAAGCCCAATTACAAAATATAGTCTAGACAGAGTTGAACAAAACCATCGTCTCTATAGCTGAGTTTAAGTTATCTGAACAAGAACATTCTGTTATCACTTACTATGATTCAAAATAAAACGTGTATAGCAACCTTAAGACTAGGGCTATCACGATAAACAGATGATAGATTGTCGAGTGAGGCCAGCCTTTATTTACACAATTGTTTGACACATTTAGTAGCAGCGCGTTTAGGAGCGCGCCAATATCCTTACTAGTTTGGTCAGTGTTTTACAGTTATTCATCTGATTCATAACTCACGAGACTGAGATTTAAGCTGGCACCTTTTGTAGATTTCCTTTAAAAATATATACTTGTCTGCTGGGGGATGTGTAGGTCTTAGATTCATCGATCTTTGCGGAGTTGACAAAGCGACATGTTAAATATAGTGTGTGGGTCAGTTCGAAAATTAAGGAGTGCGCCAAGGTTAATTCATGATCTTCAATTTATTTTTCACAATTATAACAACACTTTCCCTAAAACAATATTACTGTAATCATCAGGCGACACAATGAGGCCTGAAGTGGAATTTTTCAGTCACCTGTCCATATACCTCTATATGCAAAGCACATCGAGTTTATAAACCACCTTTTTTCGGTACTGGTTCCTTTTTGTTGTAACCAACAAATCTGAAAATTAAACCACCCGTTGCTATTGCAGTATTGTACAGTTAGATAGTATCATTTATTCCTGCCTCTCCAAAAATTGCGGTGAAATGATCACTTGTATCATCTAGCAAATAGGGAACTTTAGTGACTTTTGCCATTTTCTGACATTGGTTCCTTCAAATCTTCATAAAAAAATAACGGATGGTGATTCTGTTGTCAAATTTGCTTTGTTATATTGCCAAATGATTGCTTTAATTGCTGTATGATTTTGAGCTCAATCAATGAAAATTAAATAGCGATTTTTATTGTCCGAACTTAGGAAACGAAAAAAGGGCATATTTCGAATTCTGAAACCTTTCATCGACATGAAAAGTCAAACACATACACGGCAGATTTTTAAAGCCGCAGATATCTCAGATTTAAAAGGTTGTGGTGATCGAGAGAATTGAGTGGCGCATAAATGGTAAGTCAATAGCTCCCTCTTGACCAACAAATTGGATTTAAAGCTTTTGAATTGGCTGATACCACGGCATAGGGCACTTTCGTGCCCTCTTAAGCACAAATAGTGATCTGTTTAAGTCAGGATTAGATGGTATTGGCGAACCTCTCGCATGCAGAAAGGTTAGATCATGACGCTTTGTTAGATGGCTTGTCAAAAGTTACCACACAAAAAGGCTTGATCTATCATCAAAAGAGGGAAACGTCAGAAAAGTGCCCTAATATTCTTCTAGAGAGAGAGAGAGAGAGAGAGAGAGAGAGAGAGAGAGAGAGAGAGAGAGAGAGAGAAAAGGCGATTAGATCAACAACTTTTATAACGTAAACCGTTCATAACACAGGGCTTCTGATAGGTCGGGAAAAAAAGTCAAATTTCGTGGGATTTTCAGCGACAAATTCGCGGAAAAAACGACCGATTTCGCGGAAAAATTCCGGACAAATTTTGCTAGAAAGCGATCGGTTTTGCGCTGATTTCACGAACGTTTTTAATGAAACAAAACTGCTATTTGTGGGGGGAGGGGGGAATGATGAGAGTTAGCATGTGCAACAAGAAGAAACATCGACAACTTATCGCTTGGTTTGCGATCTCGTTTGGACTTGGTATTGTCTTGCACAAGGTTTTTTGTTTATCATTTGTTCTTTTAACAACAATGAGCTCAGAAATGCGCCAATGGCAAAGCTTTTTGTATCATGCACTGGCCAGAGCCCAGTTTTTCGCAATAATAATCTAAGAACACAGGCCGGTAGTTTTGGGACGTTTTCTCGTTGCAGTGACAAAGTTTCAAGATAAATTTGAAAAATTTATGGCAAAAACAGCCCCATTAGCCGAGATAAGTCTCAAATATGTTGAACCGCCATTGATTTGATAAGATTTCTACCGAATTTCGCGGCTCTGCGACCGCGCGAAATTTCAGAAGCACTGCGCGGCGGGGCGGTAACAGTGGTTTTTCATTTTCTGGGAGTTGCCAGTTAAAAACTTATTGCTTTGTCCTCTTTAAAGTCGTCACCGCAAATTCAGGAGAGCGTGTGTAGTGTTGTAAAGTACTTTTATAATAGTCCGCATGTATTTTACCGTAAAGTGCAAGTCAGATAATCCTAGATGAAAGACATTTGTCCGGCAAACAACGGATTGTGTCCGAGCAAAAATAGGTTTGACCGGACCACTTAACCGGCACCAGCTGGGAAATTATTTCAAGCCCTGTTCAAGGCCTTTAGAAAAGGATAAACAGAAACAACTAAGGAGGTGGACACAGGGTGTTTTTCAGATTTTCCTCAACTTCATCCCTTAGCCCGATTTGCCCCTATTATAAGCTTCTTGTTGAAAAATATTCTCGCTTTAATTGACTTCTTACTGTAACTTGTTGAACAATGCCATTCAGAAATCTACACAAGTCAACTCTGTTTTGTTTTTTGTCCTTGGTGGCCATGGCTGGTTGCTTTGTTTAGATCTTCAGCGGAGCTAACTACAGACAAAAGTGACGTTGGAAGAATAAATTCGGATGTAGTATCACTTTCAGTACATCCGTTAAGCATTAACAGTTTTGACGAGCCCGTTACGTTGATTATTAAGAACACCAAGGTAAGTTAGGCCTTTCTGGCAGCTTATCCTAAACGAAATTTTAACTGGTCGTTTGTTTGGTAACTTCTGTTAGCATTTTTTTGGTTAAATTCGCTAAGTGGTAGTCAAGGCTCACGGAAATTGATTCCAGAAATACATGGTCTAGCCATCGTTGAACATTAGGGTGCCACAAGCGGGGTGCTGATATTGATCAGTATTTCCCGTTAGATTAATAATAGAAATGTTCACGAATAATTCATGCTGAAGATACAGTAGGTGGAATTTGGTTCCAGTTTTCTCCGAAGAGAAATAAAAATAACGAAGACCAATTATTAAGTCGTTTACAGTTACTTGCTTCTATTAAACGGAAACGCCGGTTGTAACAAAAATCTGGTGCTTTACTAACATTCAACTGGTCGGAAATATTTAAAGTATTTGGCACTTAAAAAAGAAAGCGTGTGTAGTTTAATGAGTCTGTTTGTCAGTGTTTGTAAGGTGTGAGCATAAAAAGCTGATGCCATGTATATAGAGGTTAGGTTGTTCATAGAACTTTGATTCTGTATTAAAGTATGTCGTTTCAGGGCCCATGTCAGTTCTGTATGCGCAGTTACCACAATCATTGTTCCTAACAATTTCAACATGACATTTTCTTCCTCAGACCAACGGCGTAGATGAAACAAGCTGTGTTTTCTGGAACATGTCTAGGTAGGCTGCAAAAAATAGGATTTGTTGTCTGTGTGTCTTGTTGGGACGACCTGGTCACGGTTGAGACGCGATCCGGGCGATTGTATCGAAACCAGGCCACTTCCATTCAGGCAACTGCATTGGTCCCAGTCGTCAGGATAGTGCTTAAGCTATCAACTCATACGTTCGGAGCCATTATATGGAAACTAGGTTTACAGTTTAATTTGGAAAGCAATTAAGATTTATAACATTACAGTTAAAGCCCGCTTTGTTACGGGCAGCCCAGACGTAGTGTGTGTCAACAACATGGACAAAATCGGATCGATCGGAGCTAGACTGAGAGTAGATGGTATTGAATGAATGTGTTTATTAGTTTTCCACTAAATGGGTTTTAAAAACTAATTACAATCAATACTAAATACATTAAAATTAAAAATCTAAAATTCTAATAGATGTCAAAATATATCAGATTACTAATTAAAAACTACTGAGAAATTCCTTTAAATGTCTCTTGAAGATTGGCAAATTATCACATCCTCTTATTTCACATGGAAGAGAATTCCAGAAACTCGTTGCACGGTATAAAAATATGCGTTGCCCAGAAGCTGACTTATAAGCTGGGATATTCAAGTTATTCTTATATCTAGTATTACGGTCATGAACGCAATCACGTGTCTTAAATCTATGACAAAGGTAGCTAGGGGCTAACTTCTTAACACATTTAAATGCTAAAACTCCAAGTGTATATTTAAGAAAACTGGTCACGGGGAGCCACCTTAGCTCTCTTAATGCCAGTGTTATATGATCCGTGTTATATGATCCGCTTTCCAGTGATAATTCTACAAGCAAAATTCTGAACTTTCTGCAGCTTCGAGATATTTTTCTTTGAAGTATTAGACCACACCGGAGAACAGTAGTATAACTTGCTAAACACTAAGGCATTTATAACCCGTTCTAATGTCCTAGCATCAAACAGATGCTTTACCCTATTAATCTGACATAAGCTACCTATGCACGAGGACACTGTTTGGGTGGCATGTTCATCATAGCTTAGAGTGCTGTCCACCTGCAGGCCAAGGTCCCGAGCAGAAGGAGATGGAGTGACCTTCTTTCCAAGGAGAGTGACATGAAAATCAGCGGGCAGCCTCTGAAGCATCTGACGTGTGCCCAACACCAGCAGCTTGGTTTTCTCTGGGTTTATGAGAAGGCTGTTGTAGCAGCACCAGCTTGCGATTTTTTCTAAGTCCTTATTGATCTGTTGAATCGTATTACTAGCCTCAGCAACTGGGAACGAAAGGTATAGCTTTGAATCATCGAAATATGATTCTAGAGAACACACGTCCGGTATAGAAGGAATGTTAATGAGGTAGACAGTAAACAAGGCGGGCCCCAAGATTGAACCCTGTGGGACTCCATGTGAGATACCCTGCAAGCTTGAGGTCTCAGCTTCGATCCTGACACATTGCAGCCGTTCAGAAAGGTAGCTCTTGAACCAATCCAGAGATGCACGGGAAACACCTAGCGCCTGTAGTTTTGCAAGGAGAGTTACATGATCTATGCTGTCGAATGCTTTCGACAAGTCGAGAAGTACCACAAGTGTGACTTTCTTTGCATCCATAGCCTCCAGTGCTTTGTCTGTGATCATGACGTTAAGGGTTTCACACGAATGAAGCTTCTTGTTACCCCTTTGGTGTTCGCTGAGGCGCTTTTTGGTGGTCATATATGTCATTAATTGATTCAGAGCAACACGCTCACAAATCTTTGACGCAGCAGGAAGCAACGAGACTGGTCGATTGTTGTTTGGTATCTCATGATCTCCATCTTTTAGAAGTGGAATGACTTCAGATATTTTCCACGCTGCAGGAAAAACTGACGACAACAAGGATCGATTCACAATGTCCGTCAGCACAGGCAGAATGCAAGGGAGCGCATCTTTAATCACAGACATGGTGACTTTATCGAACCCCGGGGCTTTGTTAGATGAAAATGACATTACGGCTCTACGAATCTCGTGACTTGAAACAGCGCGAAAATTAAACTTCTCCTCATCGAGAATATATTGTCCACTAGTGAAATCGTTTGGCGGAGACAGTTCATGAGTAGCAATCAAGGCTTTAGATGCCTCTGATGCTTAAGCGCCAACAGATACAACAAACTCGTTAAACTCCTCTGCGACCGCCTTAACTTCCCTCGTGTACACTTGCTGCGTAGCCTCCTTTCTCGGCAGACAATTCCCTATCAATTTCCACTGAGAACTAGTATTCTGATCAAAGAGGAATTTAAAAATACGTAATATTTCAAATAAATATATCTTTACCATTATCTCTTTGTGTATGGACTTGTCCTGGTTTATTTTCCCCCTAGAAATTATTGAATCTGTCACTGTTACTAGCCGCCGCCCATGTAAAAACCCTATTATCGAAATAAAATAGCCTAGAAGTCAAAATATAACAAAACAAAGCACCTTTAACTGGACGTCTCCTTGTAGGTCCTGGCCAGCTAAAGTGGCATTTTGTCCAGTTTTGGTGGATAGTACCTTCGAGTGCAAACTCGACAACATGCCACTTAACATGCACTTAAACCAGTCAGGACAGACAAGGAGACGTTCAGTTAAAAAAGGTATGTTAGCTTTGTTTTGTTATATTTCGACTGCTAGGCTAGTGTTTTAGTTCGATAAAAGGGGATTTGAATGTGGCGGCTCGTAAGAGTGTCAGATTCGATAAGACCATTTCTAGGGGAAAATAAACCAGGACAAGTCAATACACAAAGAGATAATGGTGAAGATATATTTATCTGAAATATTACATAATTTTAAATTCCTCTTCAGTCGAATATCGTCGACTCTCAGTCTAGCTCCGATCGACCCCATTTGTTCATGTTGTTGACACACACTACGCCTGGGCTGCCTGTGGCTTTATGGACACCCGCTGACAGACAGACAGACAGTTATAACAGACAGTTTGCTTTAAAAGCCGATAAATTCTCTCTAAATGCAACCCGCTTAATACGGACATCCCGTCAATACGGACACTTTCTATATATGGCCCCCTGAGTTTTGGTATTTACAAAGTTTGAGTGTACCTTTTTTCTGTCCGCATACAGTGCACATGGCTTCTGGTCAGACACTGGATGCCGCGTGGCTAATAAGAATTCCAGTCATACAACATGTCATTGTTATCATCTGACGAGCTTTGCTGTCCTGATGCGCGTAAAGCATCCAGAAAACACTGAGGCCATGGTAAGTTTTGTTTATATGTAAGTCAAGGTAGCCTTGTATTCGACAATATCTAAATAAGTTCCAATAAGCGACTCGAAAACCTTGTTTACTAGTGAAAAAGTTTTAAATGAAGATGTGATCGTCGCAGTGGTAATTGCTATTTAAGCAATTGCAAATAAACCAAAATTGTATTTCCGCAGTTCACATCATCTTCAAGTTCAAATTTTGGGGTCTACCTCGGTGTAGAAACCTGTGAAGTTTTTGTTTGTTTTCTAGCTATTATTTTTCTTGGCTCTATTGTGTTGATATTTCAGTGGCTTCTTTGTCCCGTACTTTGTATTCAGTTTTTACGCCACTCGTGAGTTTTACAGGTTCTGACACTGAGGATGAGCCAAATTTTCTTGCTAAGAATACCAGAATCTGAAATGTGCAGTGCTTTTCCGCAGTTCATGGAAAGTCGTGACTACGGCATTTTCTCACGAGTTGTTGAGACACCCGGGGGGAGGGGCGGGGATACTTGGGTTAATTTTTGCTGGGTATGTGCCGCTGGCCTCTCAGAGCCCCTACCCCATTATAGTCTATTCTGTGGCCAATATAGACCCCATCTTAGTCACTTTTGGTCAAAAACGTAATTTTCTCGATCCCAACTTCGTCAGTTTCTAATATGTATCTACCTTATGTTGAATAAAGAACACTTTACTTTCCACCTACAGTACAAACATTCTGGTACGTTTCTAACCGTAAATATGAAGAACTGTCTTACCCCAAAAATCAGAAAATGTGCGACCCCATTCTAGTAACTCTAAATTGAAAATGCGACCCCATTATAGTCGATCCAGTCATGAAAATGCGACCCCATCCAGCGGCACATCCCCATTAGCCTCTCATAAGGAAGTACCCGTTGAGACATCAATAGTCAAAAGGGTGAGAGCAGCGAACGAGTGAGAATACTAATGCAAAACAAAATAGTGCGTAAATACCGTATAAAACACATTGCATGCTGTAACATGTAGATTTAGCCGGGGCTAAAAGCAAAGCTCTGGTTAATAATACGTGTAAACCAAAAAAAAATTAAATAGTCTAACGCTAGACGGGGACGACAATGAAAATGGCTTCAAGACTAATAGATCTAATTAGCAAAAAAAAATTGCACGTGCAGCACACTTTTTCTTCTAATTAGCAAAAAAGCACGATTTTTTGTCTTTCCCTTGCCGTTTGTTTTGCACGACTACAACGCTGTTTTGTACGACTAAAACGTCAAACGTCCTAGTTACACATTAGTTTTATGGAGGAATTTTCGTATGTGCTTACCCAACATTTTGTTTCCTGTGTTCATGTTCGCTTTTATTTTTCACTGCCGCTCATTTTCACCTTGCTGGCCGCAAGCATTTCTCATTTTCTCACCGCCGCTTTCAATTTCCATGTGTTTCTTCCTACGAAATTCGCCTTCTTTGTTTTCAATAACTCGCTCTAGCTCTTTCTCTGTTACCCACGTTAGTGTAAACATAAAAAATAACGCCGAAAAAGATACGACTTTGTTGTTGTTTATTCTTTCTAAAAGTCCGGGCGGCCTTGTGATTACCTTCCAAATAAAACCTTGAGTTGCATTTGCGTTGCCATACCTGTTGATTGAGTTATTTTACATTGGTATGCATGTGGTGCGGACGGACGGTCGCTCGCTCGGTCGCTCGGTCGCCTGGTGTACGGTCACGTGATTACCAAATTTTCTCGGATGGGTAGATTACCACATTTCCTTAGCTATGGGGCTCCGCCCACGCGCGGCGGCGGAGCTCCGCTATTACTTAATATTTATTGAATTCGGTTTTCCTATGATATGTGAAATTTTGCAGATCTAGGTGCGTGTTATCAGCCGAACGCGGATGGCCTCGCTTCGTAGACTGCATAATTCTTCATATTGCACAAAAGCCGGTTTCAATAATTGTTTTATCATTCAATCAAAATATTTCCAATCTTTTAATTTCCTGTTCCTCAAAATTTTTAGGATATTGACGAATTTAGCTCGCGTGGCAGGCGTTCGGAAGGGAAGGGGAAGGGAATTAGGGCGCAAGACAGCGCGCCCAAATCCCCCATTCCCCTTCCCCTTTTAACGCCTGCCACGCAGGCTATGATGAATTTTACTGTAGCACTTATTCTTCAATTGTCATCTATAGATCGTGTATTCTTGGTAAATTTTTGAGGCATCAATTCGGCCACATCTTCTTCGCGTAACGTGTGAAATTACAGGCAGCTCAGACGTAGTGTGTGTCAATAACATGGACAAGATGGGATCAGTCGTCGAATCTCCAATGAACTAAAATAGTTCAGAAGTCAAAATATAACAAAACAAAGCTAACATTCCTTTAACTGAACGTCTCCTTGTCTTTCCTTGCCGGGTAAAGTGGCATTTTGTCAAGTTTTGCAATATTAGGTACTATCCACATAGGAGAATTAAATGCTGGTTACAAAAAAACGGACCGTCTCCACGCGACTCCACGCGAAGCGCTATAAATTTGAGAATAATCGACGATTCCGCTCCAAAGTGCCATCGGCTAATCTGCAGGTTACATGTGCTCCGGCCTCTCGCTCGCTGGCTCCACAAAACCCATTGTAACTGCACGATAATCGCTCGCTCATCAACAAACACTTGACCTTTACGCTCCGTCATGAACCGCAAATGGGCAGGATTACTACGGCTGCGTGCAAACGGACGCAACAACTCTGAACACTGTTGCGCCAACAATGTTGGGAGTTGTTGCTTGCGTGTTCGCAGTGGTGTGTAAACGGATGCAACAACTCCTGTAAACCATGCAGAATGAGCGTGCGTGGCCCCAACAGTGTTGGAAGAGCTGTGCAAATGGATCCAACATTGTTTCGCTACGCTTCGGCGATCACGGAACAAAAGAAATGTTGGGAGTTGTTGGCTGAAAAGTTTGACCGGTTTCAAACTGTGCAACAACACGCAACAACATCCAAGAACATGCAACACGGTGTGCAAACGGACGCAAATGTCCAACAATGTTGGGAGTTGTTGACCAACATTGTTGCCCCGTGCCAATGTTGGGAGTTGTTGCATGCGCTTGCACACCACTGACGACATGCACGCAACAACTCCCAAAATAGTTGGCGCAACAATGTCGGGAGTTGTTGCGTCCGTTTGCTCGCAGCCTAAGGTGGTCCTTTGAAACAGCTGACGTCATCTGACTTGATTTGAATGAGGCGCCATCGAAATAGCGCCACTAGTGTAGATTCCTCGTCAGTTATGCCGGTTAGGTGCCGAAACAGGGTCAGAAGTAATAATAACAACAATAATGATGATGATGATGATGATAATAAAAATAATAGAAAAATGTTCAATTGCTGTTGCGCTGACCAAATATACCTGTCAAAAATAGTTTCCAGGGACACGTGATACTAGTGAAGGAACGAAAAATTGACAAAAAATGTCTTTATATTAAATTCTGGAAAATTCACAGTGTTGTGAGTAATGCTCAAAGAATTTTACACTATTACTACTCACTACGACTGGAAAGGTGAATGAGAATATGCAATTTTCAAAAGACTCGGATGTCAGAAGGAGGTTTCAGTTCAGCGAAAGCACAAAAAATAGACGAAGGTAGCTAGACCGAAATTTTAGCTGGAAAAAGAATAAACAAGCTTTGGAAAGCTAGCAAACATGATTTCTGATGGGACTAATAACGTATTCAAATTGACAGGTGGCAAATTATTTTTCCATTTACACGAACGACCCAAGTATGACCCAAGAAGGTCACTGGGGACTAACAAGAGACAAATTCACTCAGTGGACTGCCGAGTGGGGCTTGGGATCAGCCGACCTCTCTCCCATATCCCCTCTTACCAGTATCGTTTATATTGTACTCTACTTTAAAAAAAACTGAAAAAAAACATATTTAGGTTTGTCTGCCTTCTTTCCCCCCAGAAGCAACACTCCTTTGCGTTGAGTCTCATCTCGTACATCGGCATCAGCATTTCCATCGTGGCACTGAGTTTATCCTTTTTAACCTTCACCTTTTTGAGGTAAGTCAATGATAAAGAGACCAAGTCTATTTCTTACCATTCGATCGAGTTCTATCATTCAGCGCTAAAAGGCTCCCCTTTCCAATTCACGATATCATCCGAGGAACTCATTCGATTGCCCAGATGATGTTATATTTTGCAGGTTTAGGAATACACAGCAGCGTTATTTCGTTCACGCAAATCTAGCACTATCTTTGGTTTTGGCGGAAACTTTGTTTTTGTTTGGTGTTAGCAAGACAACACATAAGGTAACTTCCTATGTAGACTTCTCTTGCAGTCTTTGCTATACTCTCTCGTGTAGTAGTCACTGCTGTCCTCTCGTTTAAGCAGTCATAGGTGACAGAGCCGTTGAAAAGGCGTTCTGTATTGATCGCAAGATGATAGATAATAAATAAGTACTTATTTCTTGACTTTTGAAAATTATCGGAATTGCTTCTTGGAGCTTATTGGAATAACACATATGAATCGTAGAAAAGTTAAAGAAAAAATTATTCGTGTTTTTATTCTCATCTTCAAGATTGAGGAAGAGTTTTAGAATTCAAAGGGATCTGGGTGCTGTCTGAGTGTCCTGTTGCTCTATATGGAGAGCCCCAAAGATGGGAAAAAGTAACTTTGTGGCCTGTTCTGAAAATTCGCACAACAGATACGGAGAAAAAATTTTGAATATTTTAAATTTCTGTCATCCTATTCAGTTGATTAAATGGCCCCGAAAAAGAAAGATAAATAGATAAACTTCCGATCCTTGGCCCCAGGAGTTCACTTAGAATATACTTCTTGTTGCTGCAGAAGCCATTTGTGTTCGACTGATTGAACTTAGGACGAGAATTCCCTTTATGACGATTGACTTATTTCAGTCTGGATATTATTCTTAATCACATTTCTTTTAATATTTTCAAAGATTGTCTGTAAAGCTATTGCCATTACAATGCACTATCTATTCCTGGTATCATTTGCTTGGATGGCCCTTGAGGGAGTCGTCCTGTATTTGATGCTGGTCAAAATATTTCGGAGCAAGAGTCGACCTGCCAGGGACAAAGCTGTTTTCCTACTATGCGGCTGGGGTGAGTGCCTTCAGAATACTCGATTGATTGACTGTGGTTGAGTTCGAGTTTGACTGAGATTTGGAGCGGTTTAAAATTGACTCGAGAGTTAATACAGTTTGTGTTTAAGAAACCTCACTTCGTTTCGCTGTGCGAAGAATAAGGATCTAGAGCCGGTATCTCCCCCGCTACTGCAAGCGTTTCTTTGCTCTCGCCACACATTTCCCGTTTGTTGCGTCGAATTACTTCCCTCACCCACCCCGTATACAGTGAACCCTGTCAATACGGCCACCAATGGACCAAAAACATTTGGCAGTAATAACGGGTGACCGTATTAACGAGGGTTTTTTTGCAAGTTATTATGTATGGCCGTTTTGTCGGGCGGCTAAAAAAAGTGGCCGTAATAACGAGGTGACCGTATTACCGAGGTGGCCGTTAGATGAGATTTGACTGTACCGAAGAACTGAGAATGTTAAAGAAGTCAAGAAGTTGATTTCCTGTTGGAAATACGGTGGAACTCCGTTAATACGGTCACCAATGGGCCAAAAAAATTTGGCCGTATTAACGGGTGACCGTATTGATAAGGGTTTTTTTGACAAGAAAGTGTATTCAATTCAAAGTAGACAGACTGCCCGGCGGCCAAAAAGAGTGGCCGTAATAACGAGGTGACTGTATTACCGAGGTGGCCGTGTAATACTTTTTTTTTCCCAAGAAACGCGTTTTTAAGAGCAGATTTACTGCGCTTTTCACAAACATGCGAATTCTGAAGTTCAAAAGCCAACAGACGATTGCGTTTTTTGCTGCCGTCAATCATCTTAACGGACCTCTTAGGAAACAAAACTTTACTTTAACGGGTTCAAAAGGTCATGGTTTGTGATTTGTGATTGGTGGATTTCGATCCGTTTTGTGTGTTTCTGTGTTTCAAGGTTCGTTGCTAGTGATCGTAATTATGATTGACGGCAGCGAAAAACACAATTGTGAAGGAGTCTTTTGAACTTAGAGTTCGCATGTTTGTGAAAAGCGCAGTATAAGGCAATAACATGGAATTTATGCCGAAAAAATCACAATAATTTCGTTTTTAATTTCGAGCTAAACATTAAGTCTATCGTTACTTTACAGGAATTCCTGCTGTTATAGTGGCTGGCTCCACTATTTTATTTGACGAAGGATATGGCACGAGAGAGTTGTAAGCAGATTTTTGTACTTTAGCACCGGTATTAGTCTTTTTGACCCATCCGCATTAGGGGTGTGAGAATTTTCTTAACTAGCACTAAAGTACTTACATGATGACCGGCTGGCGACTTTGCCTAGAAGACGGGCTGGCGACTTTGCCTAGAACCAGGCCACGTTGATCATTCCGAGGTTGTCAGCTATATTGTCTCTATTTATTTTTCACCTTGATTTGTTAGCTTTTTTACATCAGTGGCATAGTATGATCGTCTTTTATTATTTATAGTTGAAGCTATAGTTGCTGAAACGTCGGAAAACTGATGTTATAATGCTTATTTTTTTGCAGTTGTTGGTTGTCGATTGAGGGGTATTTTATCTGGGCGTTTGTAGGACCCGTACTTCTTGTTTGCCTGGTGAGTCTGCCTTTGTTCCCAAGGTTGGCTCATAAATTACTGGAACTTTGCGCGATAAGACTTTGGTGCTTTCCTCTCTTACCAACTGGTCTCACCGGACTTTCAGTTGATCCTATTAGCTAGGTTCAAGGAGGGTATAGCGACTATACAGTCTCCAAGGGATGGTCTGTGTTCGTCATAAAGGCTTGATCATATTGGCGATTTTGTAGGATAGGAAGTTATTGGACTTAGTTTTTGTCAGAAAACAGTGGCCTAAATAATGTAGCGGTGGTATGGTGGAATGCCACTGTGCAAGAGTTAGGACAGATCAAGAGAGGATTCCTTGGATAGAACTATAATCATTTTTGTACTTTTTAAAAAACGTTAAATAACGATGAACACTCTTATCAGGTACGTTATATTTTAAATTATGTTGTCTAACTTTTAGTAGAAAATTGAGGTATTTAGTCGCAACTAAGACTGCGAATCAATTCTGTTTGCAGTTTAATTTCATTTGTTTGGTAAAGACCTTTATGGTCATGTCAAGTCGAGGGAGAGTAAAGAAAACTGACACGAGTTTTGAAAAAATAAGGTAAAGAAATTTACATATGTAATGTTACATTAAGGACCCCAGTTATTGTAGGTGAGAGTGTTAATTTCATGAAAACTATGTTTACTAAAATTTCATGAAAACTATGTTTACTAAAAAAACCGGTTTGTTGAAAAGTGGAATCGGAAACGTTTTTTAAAACATGTAATTTCGTATGAAACAGAAATGTTGCGATTTAAAGCTAAAAGATGCGATTTAGAACAGATGTGATTTAAAGCAAAAAATAGTGTGATTGGTGAATAAATCACACTGCTGAGAGCCATTATCAGATTGTTGTGATAACAAGTGATTTCAAAATGGATGAAATAAAGTAATTTCAAGTGCCGTTTATATAGGGACACAGAACATGGACTGAAAAGACAAAAAGATTGACTAAAACGTCTCATCAAGAGCCATAATGGGACCACAATAGAGAGGTTAAGCACCACGTTTACGTCAAACGGCCACTGCGAATCTTGTCGTTTACTGTTCATTACAGTAATGTATCGATCAAATCGAAGCTTCAACATGCCCCCCCCCCCCCCCCGGGCATTTGACTTTTTTGAAAATTATTGTTCAAATTCCCCCCTACCCGGGCCAAAATGCCGTTCAAATGCCCCACACTATGGTTCATTCAGGTGATCAAATGCCCCCACCCCGGGGACGTTTCACAGGCACAAAACTGCCAGAGGGACGGCGGAAACGCCTTCAGTTGTCGAACAAAATCTTTATAAATATAACAAAAACTGAGAAACACTGTTAGCGTATTTACTACGAACTAAAGTCTCGTGCAAAGCGGCGGAAATCGCTGCTACAAGGTCACTGAATGCTCAAAGCGTTCTATTAAAAAAGACCCCATCTATTGGGATTACTACATCATGACCATTTCATTGATATGCATCATAGCTCACCTTATTAACTAACATACTTGCAGTAGGTCAAAGTAGTTGACCTGAGCTTTTTTTTTTATTTTATTTTATGTTGTTGTATTGAATCGCCGGTATAGGTATTGTATTTCATTGTATAAAACATAACAATAAAATACATTCATACATTCAAAGCCTGAATCCAGTATTAAAAATTTTAAAATTTAAATACTTCAAATACAGCACAAAGCTTGTTTAAGCCCTTTCCTCGTAACCAATTGGCCACAAAGGCACGATCTTTTCCACGAAAATCGTCTAACACCGCGTCCCCCATGATAGCTCGCCACGCCAAAGATTTTACATGAAATCGAGGGTTCAGTTCAAATTCCCCACCCCTAAAGCATGGGGATCAAATTCCCCACCCCCTGGAAGACTCTGATAATCAAATTCCCTCCTCCCCGGGACGGCAAAGGTGTCAAATGCCCGGGGTATGCCCGGGGGGGGGGGGGCATGTTGAAGCTTCGGTTTGACCGATACATAATACACATATATTAGTAGTTTCACGCAATTTTTTTTATCCTTAAGAATTGTTTTGAGCTGTTTTTATCTGCTCATTTTCTGCTTTGAGAAATTCTCAACTTGAATCTGACGTTTGCCGTTTGCCGTATACGTGAAGCTTTAAAAACTGTCTAATGTCTCGCTTCTGCAGTGCTGTATGCGTCGGCCATGTTGTTTTTATCATTGCTCAGTCAGAAACCCAAGAAATTGCTGACTTGCAGAGGCGTTTACGACATCTCAGTAATAAATGGAATCAAGTGATTAGGGACTTTTAGCATTAATGATTAAAGGTGGGGTAATCTGGGCAAAACGTTTTTAACGAGAAAAGATGATTAGGCAATTTGATGATGAATCTAATATGATGATTTGTTTTGGATGTGTAATAGATACTGGTCAAAAGGCTGTGCCTTACTTTCTTGTCTTCTTGGCTTAACATGGATTGTTGGTGTTTTTGTGGTAAATGAAGACACCATGTTCATGGCGTATCTCTTTAATATATTCAACACTCTTCAGGTGAGAAATTTATAAATTTGTGGAACGTTTTCTTTTTCTAGGGTAAAATGGAAACTACCCATCGTGATATAATACTGCAAATACAAAAATAAAAAAAAAATATGAGGGTGTGCTCTGCAGAGGAGTTCGTTAATTTGAAGTTGGCTGGAAAAAAGCGATTAAGCTCCAAGCATATTATGAACAACTCTAAACTAATTAAATGTACCCTACTCATTGAATGTATGAAAATTAACAGTGAGTTTTTAAAATTTGTTTCACAGGGATTATTGATATTTTTATTCCATTGCATTGGGGATGAAAAGGTAAAAAACAATAGGCGAATATTTCGATGCTTTGTTGTTTTGTTGATCCGCGCCCTTATGCATGTACAAGCAACAAGGCAGGTTGTTTTCAGGTTTTTAATCTATTCGAGAAACGTGAATATTTTTTCTTGTGCTTTAACAGAGTTTACTTCTACCAATAAAGCCAATAGCCCACGTTCTATATCTTAAAATTTTAACATGACTCCGAGGCTTAGGGGAAAAATATGCAAATTTTTCACAATTTCATTGTCTCACAATTCCCAGAAGAGACTTGAGCACAAAGAAAACCAAACCAAATGTAGAAAGATGATCAGAAAGCCTCAGAGTCATGTTAACATTTTAATGCATCGAACGTTTGTAGCGGAACGCTCTCGCGTGTGCGCAGCGGAGCACTGTGGGTAAGAAAAAATGGTAACCTATGGATCCGAGGTATTTTGGTTATCACGTGACCTTCGTCCTTGCGTCCGTCCTTGCGTCCGTCCGTACGTACTTATGTACATACGTCCGTCTACCACCCACAAATAAGCCGATATCAAATGTCACGTTTACACTCGCACGGCTAACCGAACTTTTAGAGAGAGAAAAAAAAACAACAAAGCCGATTTTTTTTGTCCACTAAATTTTGATGTCTACCCTGAGACGTATAACAGAGAAAAAGCTACAGCGAGAGATAAAAAGCAGAAGAAAGGAATTTTTGATGGAAGAACCACATGACATTTTTGTTGCTGCGGTAAGAAATTGAGAAATGCGAGCGGGAGTGAAAAAGAAAAAAAAAGGTCAGGGACACAAGCAACAAACTGTTTTGTGATCAAATACGGCATTTCCTCCATAACACGTGCAATTAGGAAGTTTTACGTTTTAGACCCTGTTCACACTAATTCGTTTTCGTTGTCATCGAAAACGCATCCATCAATTCGCGTCCACACTACCGTTTTGATTCGTTTGCGACCGTCCACACAAAAACGTTCGAAAACGGTATACGTAGAATCGCACGTTGTGACGTAAGTTGAACTCTTTGCGATTTTTCGGTCATGGTTTTCATTTTGATGCGTTTTCGACCCATTTTGTCCTCACTAATACGATATGTATGCGTTTAGGTTTTGATCCACTTTCAAGAGCGCTTTTAAATGTATGCGTTTTCAAACGAGCATTAGTGTGGACCGGGCCTTAGGCCTGTTTTCATCGGACACGTGTGGACGGAAGCCTTATTTGTAAGGAAAAAGTTGCGTTTTCATATGAAGACGGATACATGTGGACCGGGCCTTAGGCCCTGTAAACACGTATCCGTTTTCATTTGAAAACGCAACTTTTTCTTGACGAATAGGGTTTCCGTCCACACGTGTCCGATAAAAACGATCAATGAAAATGGAACTTTTCGAAAACGCTCTCCAAAGTGGAACTTTTTGAAAACGCTGTTTTCGCGTGTACGTGTGGACAGACGAAATCGGAACTTTTCGAAAACGCTGAGGACACACTATCAGTTCCAATTCACTCCGCCCATTATTAGAAACTTATTAAAGATGGTGGACGGGTGCTTCCCTTTCTTGTCTTTTATACTTGGGCTTATTTCTAACCTAATTGCTTAGTTTTCAAGCAAATTTAGTTTTTTTAATTCCTCAAGCTGATTATTCCAGGAGGCGGCAAAACATTATCAGGTTACTTTCGCTACCAGTGTCAAGAGGCAGAAGGTTGGATCTCCCTTTAGTTTGACATTGTTTTTGCGCTGATTTTGACATTTTAAACTGTTTCTGCAACTATGAAGAACGTCACAACAAAAAAAGCCCACACCAAAGAGTCTCAAAGATGGCGCCAATTTATTATTTCGCGGGCTCTTAATAGCGAACACGTATGCGTCAAGTATGCGTAGTCGGGTAAGTTATCGTTTTCAAATCGATTCATCGTATACGTGTGGACGGGCGAAAACGATGCGAAAACGCTACGATTGGACGCGAATTTTTTTGAAAACAGGGAAAAAAAGTTTCGTTTTCAAACGAACACGGATACGTGTGGACAGAGCCTTAGGGCCTGTTTACATGGAGGTGGGGGACCCCAGGTAGGTGAGGTAACCCGCTTAGGTGGGGTATCCCGCCTGTCCATACAATCTCTCATTTTAATGTGATCACGTTTACATGTTAGGTGGGGTAACCCGCCACATGTTACCTCACCTACCTGGGGTCCCCCACCTTCATGTAAACAGGCCCTTAGTTGGTGCAATACAGCGACAAAGAAATGTACAAAAGAAGTGTGCTGCACGTGCAAAGTTCGTTTTTTTGCTATTTAGACTTATTAATTTTTTTGTCGTTCTTCTTGCCGTCGCGGTTCAGCATTACACGATTTTATTTTTTGTTTACGTAGAAAGCTTCGCTTTTAGCCCCGGTATATGTTACGAAAACCTCGTCTTCTTTATAGGTGCGTGCAGAGTACTTACGGTTTCTCCGCTGTCAAACACGAGCGATGGCTTACGGTGTGGCTCGGCCATGGTGGAGCAAGTCTGATTCAATAAGCCGCTCAAAGGCGTCGGATAAAATGCGAAGAAGTACATTACAATCAAATGTGGAGTTACCAAAGGTATTTTACTGGTTTTGCCTCAAAACTTCGTAGTAAGTAGCTTCGACGCGGACTGACTGCGATTGGAACTCCATGCTTCCGCTGCATGGAAACTGGTGAAGTGGTGAATAAAATATGTAATTTCTATATTTTTATAATTGGTAAAAGGCCTCCTCCTTTTAACAAAAAAGGGCTAATTTTGACAGGAATAGGAATAATGCAGCTGTGTTTCGAGATAGAGAGAGCAGACTGGTTGAACTGGTTTAACTACTGGGTCTATGACAGATTTTGTTCCAAGTTCTTCGCATTATTTGCTCTAGGCAAGGTGAATTTTGGGTGAGACTAATCTGTTGAATTGCAGACCGCAGAACCGGTGGAACCTACAGAACCTAAAGAAATGACTGTTTTATTACAATTGCCTTTAGATAAAGTGATGAACTAATTAGTTGCAATTGATTATAACGTTGATAGACTGTTCACAGTCCCCTTTTTTCCGTAAGATCGTTGAGATAGAGCGCTCACTTTAATTTCAGTGGCAGCCAGTTTGTAAATGGATTCAATTGTACCGAGAGAGCGGGCCTCCGGGTTCCCGAACCGTCTACCGCCCTTTAAGTGTAGTATATACGTTTATAGTGAGAATGAATTTGAGGAGGTCGCAAAGATTCTTTGTGTATGGTGGATGTAGAGCGGTTACTAGAAGTGACTGCATGCGCCAATAATACCTTCATCGTTCTCTCGTCCTACTGTGTTTAAATCTACACCTCTTATTTCCTTCCGACGACTTGAAAAAAAAGCCGGAAGTCTGCGATTCGAGGACTTTCTGTTTCGGCACCAGAGCTCTCCATCAGTGATACTAAACCGAAATCGACAACAGTTTTCAGTGGTATCTACCGTTATCGACAAAAGCTCTCGACCAATCAGCGGGTGAGAAATCGCTCAGTCATTGTAAAAATTAATTGCCACTAATTATTTTATCACGTTAGCCAAAGGCAGTTGTAATAAAACATTCATGTGTCTTTAGGTTCCATGGATTCCACTGGTTCCGTAGGTTCCGCGGTTCCTAGGTTCCGCGGTCTGCAGTTCAGCAGATTAGTCTTACCTGTGAATTTTCCCTCGCTATCGTTTTCAAAAGCCCCTTTTGCGGTATAATACATTTAGCAAGCAATATAGGTACACGTCGACCTTTCAGAACTGTATGACGACAGCTGTCTTACACCACCAGGAGTGATGTAATTTGAAGCTGTATTTTTTTTTTAAGGTCACCATAGACAACTCCGTGAAAAGGAGGACTACTGTCATGACAGGACCAGAATATACTGCTTTACGGCAATCTATAAAGATGAGTCAGATGTACGGGATAACTGGTAAGACTAAACATGTTATGCTTGATATTTCTTTTACTTTCGTCGTCGGTTTGACCTGGTAAGATCAACAGCCAACTGAAGTTCGGATTCTTCAATGTTATTTAGAAAAACATTCAAGTCGGAAGGAAGTGAAAAGAGTCAGTGCTTACTTGTATTTAGGAGTAATTTTTTTAAAATCAATTTTTAACTTTCAGAAGATGACTGTGAGCAAAACAGCGAAGGAAGGCAGATCGCTGAAAATTTAACAGACACGCATGCGCAGAACAGTGCTGACTGTGATGAAGTTCAGAGTTTGAAGGTGAGATACGATGCTGCATACCGTATTTGTTCGATTGAACGTCGCGGCGTTTTTCAAATTGTTAGCGTTTCTGCTGCGTCGTTTATTCGAGAGAGTCGTTTCTTTCAAAATTACAATTCTTAAATCATATATAACAATTATGAATGATAAATCTTTTCTAAACATTATGTAAACGAAAGGATGTTATAGTTCCATCATAGTTAGTAGAGGAGACAAGTTATGAAAGCCGGTAAATAACAAACTTGAAATTTAAAACAACGGTGCTGTAGTTTATGTTGAAACTCCCTGACCGTGCACAATCCTTTGATTTTTGTTCACAAATTGTGTCTGAATAAATTAATGCGAAGTTTTATTGGTCACTATGTTCAAAATGATAGGAATGCTATTGAACGTTGTGCAGGGTCAAGAGGTCCAAAAAAGCTAACAAAAACATATAAAAAGGAGTCTAACGGGTTTCATAACCATTCCACTTGAATACTATGGTTCCATGCCTCGCTTTTTTGCAACCCTGGTAATTCATTGAGTGCATTGTCGGTCCAGAACAAGGATCTTGACGCTACGTTGTAGACGTTACTAGCCAGGGTGAGATCACCTCTGCGTCGCGGGCTTTAATAACTACACCACTAAATAACATCTTGCTTACAGAATTCTGAGGAAATCGTCACCGACGCAGTACATGATCATGTAACAGATTTATCGTGTTCCTGTGAATGCACCTGTGAACAGACATCACAACCCAATCTCCCGGATTTAATAAAGCATGACGCTGACAAAAATGAAGATGACCAAGAGACGCTTGCAGCCACTGCAGAGAACTCGTCAACAGAATCAAGTTTGTAGAGAAATCCGTGACGGCACTGCGAGCGTAGAGTCACATGCGGCATTAAGCTCACTGAATTTAAAATCGATTTGGTGCATCGCCATAAAAAGGAAATACTTTTTTTGAGGTGTAATGAATTACAGTATTTAGTAACTAAAAGCAATAAATTCTGATTTATTCGGGAATACAGGGAAAAGCCTTAATATACAAAAATTCTGTTGCATGATCCACGTTTTGTTTGATATCCCATAATAAGGGCAATAGTTTAAAAAAATCAGGTGAATTATGAAATTTGTTTTATTAATATTTAATTGAAGATGCATATTCAGGTCATTCCTGTGTGCATGGATGCAGAAGCTCAGTTTTTTTAGTATGCGAGGGTCTCAATGTAAAAAGCAGCGAGCGGTTAAAAGATGTAAATTAGGAAAAGGTGTAAAAGAAAAAAAAGCATTTAAAAGTAATTAAGATAAAATGCAAAAGTTTGAGTTTTGTGCCAAGCCATTGTTGTTGTTGTTTCTTTGTGGAATTTATCTCACGATTTTGTCAGTCTGATGTGTTCAGCTCGTGCCAGTAATGAAACTGTCTCGGTTACGTCAGTTACGAAAGTGTCATATATCACTCTGGGATAGTTTTGGCTTGTTGATCTCATGACTATGCGTTCACACCTCAAAAAACTGACGCTTTTATTTTGTCACTGAAAAATTGTAAGGACGCGGGCTGTGCACTATATTGTACCTCGTTTAGAGGAACTTGGTGGATTGAGATCGATATTGCTGAGGTGTGTATCTCTAATACTGGATAAACTGCTGATCTAATTTGAGTTTTTATGCAAACTAGCCCTTGCTCTGGGCTGTCTGATCTGTCCTTCAAACAACTCGTCTTACGGGGCCTGTTTTTCGAAACTCCCAGTGACTTTCCGGACACGAAATCAAATATTCAAATCAAAATCAAGTTTAAAAGCTCCATTTCTAGACAACAAATCAGTCCATTTTGTTTTGTCAACTGGTAGTTTTATGATATTATCTTCAAAACTATTAAAACCTCTATCTTGAATGTAAACAGCATCAGCTTTCTTTAAATTATTGGGACTTTGGTGATTGTTGATTCTTTTCAAGAGTAATTTCAATCTTTTATGGGTACTTAATCCGCGATATGAACGTATTCTTATGAGGGTTTAATCAATAGACACCAGTTCTTGTATTCTCCATTTTGGCTCCAAAATAGTAACAGATTCTTCTTCCTCGTTATCTGGCTCCAGGACAACTTCAGCAAGTTCATAGGTACCACGCATTTCACAGCCGTGGTCAAAAATGTACTTGCCCTTACCTTTAGGCTGATTTTGTTGAAAGCAACCGACGAAACGATGATTAGCATGAATCAACTCTCCCGCGTCCTCCATCTTTCCGTGTACCCACATCCCGCTGTATTTTGAGCCGGTAACTGCATAACTGTATACACCATGGCCATGCCGCTGGTTTTCAGCCCATTCCCCTTCGTAAATGTCTCCATTAGGGTACGTGTATTTTCCATGGCCCTGACGCACATCATTAACCCAGTACCCTTCATATTTGGAGCCATCAGGGTAGACGAAGGTACCTTCTCCGTGCTTAATCCCATTCATGTAACTTCCTGTATATTTTCCTCCGCCTTGAAACCTAAAAAATGCATTTTAAAGACTGAGGGATAGCCTTTTTGCTGACTTTCGCAAGGTCTCGCTGTTGGTAACTATATCGTAGCTTATGGAACAACATAGCCCTGTGGTATAAATTTATCTGTATAGCCAGTTTGTCTTCCAAAATGTGAACTTCTATCTCTCGGCTCCGAAATCGTCAATTCTCAGGACACGACAGTGGAATCCGTTACTGAGATTTATATATGACGGTTTTAGTTTGCGACTGAGCCCGGCCGTGGACTGAACTGGATATAAGACAGATCTTTGAAAGGTCATTCGCCGTTTAAATTTATCTGTATATCCAGTTTATCTTCCAAAATGTGAACTGATATCTCTCGGCTCCGAAATCGTCAATTCTCAGGTTCGACGAAGAATTATTTAACTTCTTAAAAGAATAAAACTGGAATTGCGGTTGTCTTAGCAGTTTATGAACTTCTTGTCTGACGATGAGTGGCAAGAATGTTTGTCCTTTTGTTCTTGTTCTTTTAGTTACAAAACAACTTTTTAATCGTTTGTCGCTGACTGTCTATGACTTGCAAAGCTTTTGCTTCTATTGTTCGAGGAGGAAGAAATACAATGGAACCCGGCACCTAGAGGACATACCACAGTGTCCATGTTAACCGGGTGTCCATATTAAGCGGGCTGTCACAAAAACGTCACGGATACATGTTTTATCGTAATCAGTAAAGATTTTTTTTCTTTTTACAGGTATAGTACAAACAACATACAGATCGAAACATACAAACATTACAAAATTTACAACAACTACCTTAATTACCAAAAAAAAAAAAAGAAAATAGAATAATTAAATAAAAAGCTACACTGCACTACACTACAAGGCTTACATAACTTATTCGACTTGAACTTAAAATACAGAGTAATACAGGGAGTATTAGAAAAACGAAGTTTGGATAACAGCTACTGTTGTATTAATGGGAGTAACGGCTTCCATTTTTTATCATGGAAATGGATTTTGTTGTTTCTTTTCGCGATAAAACGTTCGTTTTGAAACGTTTTTTTAAATTTATCGACTAACAGTCTTACACATAAACAGCCCTTATTTAACTTACAGCGGTAAATAAAATATTTGCTTTCAAGAATGATGTAATTGACTAGAATGCTTATATTATCTGTATCTAAGATCCCAAAAAGGACATTCATGTTATCAAACCTAATAGTTATATTAAAAGAATCAAGTACAGACTTTAAATCATTCCAAAACATACTTACTTTTGTACAATGGAAAAAGAGATGTTCTATGGTCTCCAACTCCTTTTCACAAAAATCGCACAAGGGAGAATCTACTTTTTTGAACTTAAACAGCATCTTGTTCGTGTATAAGATCCTGTTTAATATTTTATATTAATAATCAGTAAAGATGAAGGAGACAACTTCACTACATTTTGACTATGACTACAAGAAGATTATCCTAAAGAAACCACGATCATTTATCAGTCTCGGACGTAAATGACATTTTAAGTGTTGTTCGTGAAACACGACAATGGAATCCGTTACTGTACGTTATAATGACAGTTTTAGTCTGCGACTGAGCCAGGTGGACTGGACTGGATATGAGACAGATCCTTTAAAAGGTCATTCGCCGTTTCTGTTAGATTTTCACTGGTAAAATGTTCATTCATAGGCGGTACGCAGAAAAACAGTCCCGTAAAGCGGGGTTGACGATGTGTTCGCGGGAGTTCGTGACTCGGGACACAGGAAAATGTCCGTTGTCCATATTCACGGCGGTGTCCGTATTAAGCGGGTTAGTTTTAGAGAAACTCTTTATATAAACTGTTCGTTATATGCGGGTGTCCGTAGAGCGGGGTTCTACTGTAGAACGAAAACATTGTCTGTCAACCGTGGTGGTGTTTTCTACATTTTATAGCCAAACTTACTTGTAAGTGCCTTGTCCATGCCGCTTGCCGTGTAAATATTCACCTTCATATTCGTCACCGTTTGGTAGCTTTGCTTTTCCTTTTCCATGACGCTCTTCACTTTCATTTCTTTCTCCTTCATATTCACCAAGATAAGGCGCACCTTCTTCATCCAAACTCTCTTCATCGGAAGACATTTCAGTGAACCCTCTAGATCGTACGAACAGGCTGCCGAGGAAACGAAGAAACGAACTCTATTTATGTGCTGTTTCTAGGGTAATGTCCTTTTTTATTTTTTTAGCCTTATATATAAACATGCGGAATATGCTGATTGGTTGGGGGAAGCAAATATGGAAGTTGGATGTTTAATTAAAAGATGTAGAGATTTGCATAATGGTCCAAAATAGATCAAGGGTCGTGTTAGGACGTAACCTTCTTTTGCAACTGTTGAAAAGTCATTCTTTAGCCGGTTTTGTTTTAAGCCCCTTTATCTGGCAAGTTTTGTTGAAAAGCCCACAATAGTTACGTTACGGAATGGAATTATCGCATGTATTTGTCATGGCCTTGGAGCTCATGGAGTCAATACTAACGCAGCTTTCGGATGTGTGTACTTAAGAGCATTGCTTGGCACCACCGACCGATCCGCGGTCGACAAGCCGATCGACATATCGCACCGAGGGGCGGATGCGATCAAAAAATTCAGAAAGGGGTACCCGTACACCTGCCAGTTTTTATAATTTATTTTTCTGAGAATCTTTGAAAATAATAATGATAATAAATTTTCACAGAAAAAGGGGCTGCCGCGGTCCCTCGTACCCCTTTAATCTGCCCATTGTTGTTATCAAAAAGTCTTGCAAGTTCACCATCGAACAATGAGTCTTGTATGTACATCCGTGTGTAGTTTCTCCATGATCCTGATGACTGTTACTGGACACCCAGATATGCCCAAGATTTTCAAGAGGATTTTAAGGTTCACCTTGTCAAACGATTTTTTTAACAAGTCCACAAAAGCGATGCACAAAAGACTATGACGTCCGATCTTGTTGTCTTGATCCTCTGCCGACATCATTTCTTAGGGGCTGCTTTTCGGTCGCTCCTATCTGCTATCACCAAGACTATTAATTTGTCAATAACAACTGGTGTTATGCCCGAAACCCTAAAGATTGCTCCTCTTTCACCTACCCTAAAGAAACCAGCCGCTGATCTCGGCCGTTTACAAAGTTGTAGTTCTAAGCTGGTTGAAAAGTCTGCTGCTGTTCAATTGAAGAAACATGTTATGACCAACCATAGGTGTTTCAATCTGCATACAAAGTATTTCATTCAACTGAAACAGCAATACTTTAATAGAAGAGGAAATGATTCCTTGTTTTCTCTTCATAAAGAAAGTCGAGCAGCATTTGATGCGGTGGATCATGCAATACTAATATCTCGACTCTTACCGCTTCGGAGTGAAGGGAACTGCATTGGCCTGGTTTAAGTCTTACTTCTACATATTTATTCTCTGTAAATCCATCTTCAGTTGGCATTTTCAGATTTTAGAATTTTAACTTTTATTTCTTGTACCTGTATTAATATTTTTTTAGCTCTTTAAATTTATATTGGTAGTTTTAGCTTTTAGTTTTTACCTTAGAATAATTGATTTAAAGCGCTATGAAAGATTATAGCTAATAGCACTATATAAATTAATATCATTATATTATTATACAAATCCTTTCACTGTTCCATATTGCTTTGGATTAATATGGAAATTGAGAGGTTTGTTACAAATATTTAAAGGTTTAAAAATCTAAAATAACTGATAATGATGGTATTGGTGACTAGTTTATAGCTTAAATCAGGTTATATCATGTATTTATAGGAGTCAGCGTGGCCGAGTGTTCAGCGAGTCGAACTCGCAATCCGGCGCGGTCCCAGGTTCGAGTCTCGCTCTGGCCACTGTTGTAAATAGCCAATTGGCTGCCTCCTGCCAGTTAAGAATTCTAACCCTGTTATGTTAAATTTGAATTATTTGTTTCTAATTATTTGAGTGTTGCCTGTAAACTAGCTGGATAAGAAAATCGCACTTTCCACTATAAACAAACCTGTAACCTTTTTTAACCTTTCAGTGATCAGCATGCCTCATCACGTCTGTTTACTCCGTGAGGGTCCTTGGTGTCCTCCTTGTTTATCAAGTGAGCTTCCCAAGCCTTTCCGTGAGTCACGCCGTTTGCTTGAGACAAACGTCACTGAATGAATGTCCAGATGGATAGAACTGTAATGAGACAGTAGTGGGTTCGCTGAGTTGATGATGGTTTAATGTATCTTCCCTGTTTCACTCTTTTTAGTCAGTATTCAGTTCAACACAATCCTATATTTTACGCTATATAAGGCATACACTTTATATAATGAGCAAATTTATGCAAATCCATTTTTTCGTCGAGAACCTCTGCGATTTGAACACAACGTTGAATCCTTAGGTGTTCTGTGATTTCGTGGGCAGTCTGTACATGTTCCTAAGCGCAAATCGACAAAAGAGGTTATTGCGGGCGACAAGAGGAGCCCCCAATCCTAATCTCCAGATTGTTATTACGCATGCGTTGCATATATGTTGCCAGCATTCGTTTGGATTTCCACTAAGAATGAACGGAAAGCAATTTGATCACGAGCATTTGGACCTTCTATCACTCGCAATCTGATCACGCGTGTTTTGACTATCTCTCACGTAAAGTTTACGCAAAGCACACTAGCACAGCGATGGAGCAAAAGCGTTTTGACCTTCGATCGTTGTTGCCCTCACTCCGTAACCTTTGCTTATTTCTAGTTGTTATAATTAATCGTGCATGTCAAGTAATATAACGTCTCAATACCATCACACCCGGCGTGTTTTGTATTTCGCGGTGCGACTTTCGCTTAGAAAACTACATAGCTAAAATCCTCTTCTTTCTTAAGCATTTCGTAGAGTAACGTCTTAACTAAAGTTTCTTTTCTACATTTTTCGCTGATCAAGGCCTGATTAGGAAAGCGTAATTCCCTAAGGCGAATCACCATAATCCTTGATTACTACTATTTTAAGAAATTTTTAGAAAAAAAAAAAAAAAACGATCAAATTTGCCGCCCTCAATTCGTCTTAGCTAGTCTTCTCTCGGAAGCCTTTCGGGAAGAAAGGAGCTGTGATTTAGATTAAGTAACTATAACGTAAATCAAGTAGCCGGTGACTTAAGATAAAAGTAAACAAGTGATATTTCTTCAAATTTAAAACTGAAACAGCTTTTAAAAGGTACGAAATACCAGTAAGATGCCTTTCCAATAGATGCAACAACACTGGCGGCCCTAAGAAGGGGATAAGGATGCATAAAATCTCTAATTACGTAAATCTCTATTTACGAAACATAAACATGACGAACAAACTACAAGAATTCACAACGCAAGAAAAAACACATGTCGAAAAAACCAAAGGGGGGTACGAGCCCCTGAAGACTAACTTAGGGCCTAGTTCCCACACTTCCGAACAATCTAACAGAAAATAAACTTTTAGTTCCGAACACATGGGTTACATGGTGCTGCCTGTGCTGCGTATGGCAGGCAATCTCCCTTGACAATTGTTACAACGGTTACACTGACACAAGCTTAATGTCGCTAATGGCTCAACTTGACGGTAACCGGCGTAAACTGCTATCTAAATTATTGACAATGAAATAAAAAACTAAGGTTTAGAATTAGAGGTATCTCGCTTTGGTGGGGTAACCTACCAGTCCATATAATCTTCCATTTTAATTTGATTATATATTGTCATATAAACGTTTCAAGTTGGGGTAAACCGCCTTAAAGCTGTGGTCGGATTCGTGTTACATCATATTTGAATCGTCGACTGAACAACTTGAACAACTATTTGCGTTTATCATTAAAGTGACAAGCCACAGCATTGAAAGGTTGCAGCAAGTAACAGTACAAGAGCATTAACGTCCAAAAAAGTCGTTTCCCGTTTTACAATCTTGAGAGGTCTTCATAGTGCACCCCGATTCAGTATAGATATGACTCCAGATGTAGTTAATCGATAAGCCGATAATCGATAATAATCAATAGAAAACGATATCAATCATGCACTGAGGAATATCGATTTCCGATAGAAATCAATAATGATTGATTTATCGATTGCAATAGATTACTATTGATTATTATCGAGAGGACTTATAAGTCATTCGTTAAAGGTTCAACTTAAACAAGATGTTGTCCGTACGCGGTATTATCACCATAATTCAGTCGTGATATTATGCAGTTCTTTTAATTGATAAACAAAAACTATAAGAGCAAAACACTAACAAGAACAAATTGCTCTTTGCTTCTTTTTTTTTTTTAGCTTAAGCGCAGTTTGTAATAAGGAACGAAATATTACTGCGAAAGTGGCAGAACATAACTCTACCAAGTACGACCCCCTTTACCAAGCACGACCCCTTATGCCAAAAGATGGCAGCGATCTGGAGGTCTCTAAAATAATAATGGCCGTGTATATATACCGAGTTGAATTGGATTCCAGTGTCCTCAAGATTGCAAGGAAAGAAATGCAAGATACAGTCGATAGCAGAGGGTTGAATTTATTAAAGCAGACCAGGAAACAAAAATTCAACGTGAAGAAGACTGCGGCTGGAGTATAGTTATGAAGTCAAATACAATACAAGTTAAGCTTAAGCCGGTCGACAATACCAACTTTATTTACTTCACAATACATTAAAAAAAAACTTTATTTACTCGATGTTACATAATAGAAAAATCGGCAGTTTTCGAGTGTGAACGCATATCTATTGAATAATATATTGAGTGAACTGCAGTCTCGAGACCGATAGTCCTGAACTGTTCATTGTGACCCATTGTCCGTTGACTTTCCACACTTAAATTCCAACATAAATGAATCATCTTTCTGGTTATGTTCATGTCTGCTGCTTGTTACGTACTGATCATGACGACAAACGCGACAAACGTACTTTATGTTTGGTTTTTGAATTGCCGACAGAGCAATTATTCCTTATCTGCTCCTGTCCTAAGTTATCTCAGCGAGACGGATATCATTGTGTACAGCGGCATTTCCTGATAGTCACGTACACTGTATGTAAGCGTATTTAAGCCATCCTCGTCGATTAACGTTTCGCTGACTTTCAACTCTTCAAACCTATATAACAGAAAAAAATAGTGAAGCAACAACCTTGTACTCAAGTAGTTTAAGGCCTGGGACTTGTGGAAAATGAATTATTGGCTATATCGTTGGCATAGGTGATGGCGCTGAATCAAAATTTGGCATACATAAAGAACTCATCGTCCTTAACATTTTAAAGTATAAACATTGTGTTAATAAGTCAGGTGATATGTCACGTGACCATTTTGCTAAAAATCGTAAATCATTGACCAATTGGTACCCGGTTTAAGAAAAGAAATCGGGAAAAACATTTTTCTAGTTCATATTAACACTTCACGTTTGGAATGACCGTCCATTGCGCTTCAATAAAAAATTATGAGGGAAAACATCATTTTGAATGCCCAAATTTAAAGTTGAATTATTCAAAACTTTAATTTTAAACTTCGCGTACATTCATTCCAAACGAGTAAAGTTAGGTATGTTTATCTTCTTCTAGAAATACCGACTTGTTTATCGAAACAAAGTAAATTAGTCGCCACCAATTCGCCAATTTCCTTCATTTTCAATCTTTGATCACGTGACGTGTCACGTGACAATAGTTAAACGTTAACGCACAAGGAAACCTCAAGATTTACTTTTTGGGAAAAGTTCATTTTGTTCTAGGTCTCCTAGCGAAAGATATTGCCAATGATTCATATCCTCAGAACACATCTTTGAGCCTTAAACCACTTGAGTATAACTACAACAACAACTGCAGCTACTACTATACTACTACTACTACTACTACTACTACTACTACTACTACTACTACTACTACTACTACTATTCAGTACTACAACTTTTTCAGGATATACAGTATAATTGCTTAATTTACGGAAGCAGATAGAATATTCAGTGATATTGATCTGTGCAAAACGGCAATGTATTCTATTCTTTTACTACTGACAAGAAAGTTTTAAGTTATTTATATTCCTGTCTTTTCGTTCTTCTACTCTTTTTTAAAAGGATACTGTCTCATGTTGACTTATACCAATCAGAAAAAAAGAAGTCATTAAAAAAGGCTAGTTGGAACGGGTTAGATGTTATTAAACCGTTGAAAATGCTTCCAGGAGCGTGAAGAGAAAACTGTATTTGCGGGTCAGTCAATAGGCTCACTAAATTTTAATCTTGTAATAATAATAATAATAATAATAATAATAATAATAAAAACAGGAAACTATTTTAACCTTTGAGGGTTTTTATCGTCTTCTGTGTGCAAATGACTTAACATCGCGTATCTACCAATCATCTGAGCAGGCCGTGTGAGGCTAAGTTGCTTCTCCGTAATTCTAGTTACAAAACAAATAATATTCAAAAGACGTATGTAAGCCTTTATGTTTCGACGAGAGCAATGGCAAAGATAATAACTGGAGGGCAATTTTACATATATAATAAGGATTGCCAATAGAGGATAAATAAATAATAGAGACCTTTCCACGTTAAGGTGTATCCCTTAATTTTGTGTTTAAAACTGACGTGTGCACAAATTAACTATACTCCTTTTACAAACCTGACGAACAAATCATCATCTTCACCTCCCCAGCCCCAGAATCGGTTGGGAAAGCCGTTAACTGTACGAAAATGCTCGCTCCAGAAACCCTCTACTCCACCAAACAAAGTCTTGTAAATCAATCTTTTTAGAAAAAAAAATAGAATAAAAATAGTGAATAAATTTTATGAAAGCCATGATAACTGTATGTATATTGCATATTAGTATATACACACTCAGTGATCATGGTGATTTAAGTAATCTGATCGGTTCGCCATCGTTCAACAATATTCACCTCCTAGCAAGTGGATAATGTGTAAGCTCGGTGTTTTTCCAATTTTGTTAGAGAACGATCTGTTAAAAGTAGACAAAATCCTAGGGCTAACCTTTTCTAAGGCAAGAAAAGACTTTGAAGGATTCAAAACAGCGTTTTTCCATTTACTGTAGCTGAGTTTTGTTCTCGATGGATTGTTTACAACTCCCGTTTATTCGCGTAGAAGTTTCGTGAACTCGGCGTTTCCTAACAAGAAAAATTGGCCCGAGAAAATTCTACGTTTCAAGTAAACAAGAAAAAGAGTGGTACAGGAAGACGATGTCTTACCTCGAGCAACCGAACCACCATTTTTGTCACCACTTCATGCGAAGAACGACAGAACAAACACTTTTGGCTATAAACTTGGCGAACCAACAGAAAACAACAAAGCTCTACTTTTCTTCTCAGGTAAGGAAACAATTCAAACTTTTAACGGTTCCATTTAAGCCATTACGCAGTTGTTACGAAGTGCTAAACTTGTGAATTGCCATTTTTGAAAATTCTGCTAAGATGTATTTTTAAACTTTCCCGTGATTTGATCCGTCAATCAAATCGTACTTTCTAATGGTTTCCTTTCTGATTTTGTTGAGATCACTTCGTGTGTATATACTAAAACAATTATTTTTTTCACTCTCGGTGAATAGTGGCTTTAGGAATAGTTACCTCGCCGCTTCGCGCCTCGGTCCTGAAATTTTTAGCCACTATTCACCTCGATTTCAAAGAATAATTGTTAAATGACCCGGAAACTTTATAACTAAACTTGTTCACAAAACGCTTGAGGTAAACTATGCATTTAAAATTCATTTCAAATCTGGTCTGTAATTTTCAGGTCAATGCCCTGTATCCTCGAGGCTAAAAAAATTAGAAAAAACGTAGGATGAGCATTTAAAATTGAAAAAGTACAAAATCCCTTCCTCCTAGTGGTGGGGAGGTCACTCCGTCCGACCTTAATACGGGGTGGCTCCACCCAAAAATGTATCTTTTTCAGGTCAGTATATGAAAGAGCAGGGATTTTACTAGTTTAAGTGCATGAAAGGATTGGAAAAACTGTCATTTCGGGCTACAAACAATGAGGAACCAAAAGGTGCATTTTATGAAATGTTCTGTTTTATCATTTATTCATTTTATTCACAGGGAAGCAAAGTGTATACTGGGAATGTCCCATTTGTCAATAGAGGATATGCAAAATAGGTATCTTCTCTGTTAAAAATGATAAATTCAAACTTTCAGCTCTAGTCGTTCTTATTTATGAAATAAAACACATCCGCTGTGCCTAAATTGTGAAGGGAAAGGCACATTTCCTTTCAGGTCGGGCCGCAATTGCCACCATTATTGAGAGAAACAGAGGATATTACATCGCCGCGCGGAGATACGAAATTTCCCTTCGAGTGTTGAAAAATATTTCACGAGTGAGCGCAGCGACAACAGTTTTCATCTCGTTCTTTCTCCCATAGTCACAAAATAATTTCGTTTTGTGACTTCATCGCTTCTCTTCTCTATTGCAAAACGACCTTTATTGAATTTGGTTTGTGCATGCCTGTCGTGGAATCTTTTAACCGGCGTAGTGTATATAATCAATAACTCACTTGTATTCCATACTGCTCACTGCAGTGGACATGTGTCGTGGGGATGAAGGGCAGCCGTAATCATTCCTGGCATCTTCGGGTAACAAATCTACGTCATGAAAGATCACACAACTAAAGTGTCCCGCCTTCATTGCTTCACTGAAACCAACGTTCATCAGCATTCCACGATTGAAACGCTTGTTATCATCCTATGAAAAAAGGAAGCCATAATAGGATGAAGAAAGGACGATGCTGGAATTAAGCGACAACGTGGCCTCAGAACCAAATTGAATCATTATAGGGTCGAACTCGCTTTTAATACTTAATACGGACACCTCATTTTTAGAGACAGTTTTCTTTGTCCCTGGGGACAGCCCTTACATTTCTCTTAATTCAAGCCACATAATACGGATTCCCATTAATGTAGACAAAAGATATTTTTTCGTTGTACAGTAAAGGTTCTCACCGAAATCTATAATCTCGCTCGATGTTCCTTAAAAGTGCTACAGTACACCGGATAGGTTGAGTTTAAGACGTCAATTCCAGACTAATTTTTAGCCATCAAACGAGTTTATGGAGAGAACGGTTTTAATGAAGGAATGGGTCACTTTTGAGTTTTTGTTTTAAAACCGTTCAGCCGTAAAAAATTACACAACCAATTCTGGTTGGGGATCAGGAAGTACGTTCGAGTGTTACCTTTGAAATTTTGGCTGCAGTTGAATGTCAAAGTGGAGAAGTTTTTAATGATTCATTGAGCAATCATGGACATGGGTTTGACAATAAATTGCTTTCAAATGTGAGTCCTCGATAGGCATTTCGCCAAGGGAAATTGGGAAATTCTCATGTTTAAGGTCTTCAAGACCTACCGTATTTTTCAAAGGTCCAGTGAGGGGCTTATGTTTGGAGGGGCTTATATAAGGAGGGAAATTTGTGCTTCAAAATCGTCTAGGCTTATTCTTGGAAAGAAATCTGCGTCTAAAAATCGATTGGGCTAGTTTATAGTTGGAAGGAAATTTATGTCAGTAATTTGCTAAAAGGTTTTACTGAAACTCGCCTTGGGGACGTAGACCTTGCTAAAACGCAGCAATATATGCATGTACGTTCTTTGTCTATATGGACCGAGGAAATCTAATTCAAGAGTGAAGAGTGAATCACACAAACAGCAGATACTGTAAAACTATTTGACTGCATCTTTTGGCACACGTAATAGTTACTTGGCAAATTCAAAAATTTCTATGTTACTGCACCGTGATTGCTTTGTTTTACTTTGTAGCGGAGCTCCACCCGCGCGCGAAGCGCGCGCGTGGACGGAGCCCCATACTTAAGGAAATGTGGTAATCTACCCATCCGAGAAAATTTGGTAATCACGTGACCGTACGCCCGACCGTCCGTCCGCACCACAGGGTAACCAATGTTTACTCTCACACTTTCTAGCTAGTTTGGGAGCTCAAGAGAAAGGCTAATTGCACATCAATGTTGTGATCAATTGACAGCTGTCAAAACAGGATATCCGCTGACCAGTATCACCTGACCGTACCGCGGGCTCAAGTGTCGACCCATCGAAGTCGAGTACTTTTTTGAAGTTATCCGCTGACAAATTAATAGTTTCAAATGATCGCAGGCTCAAGTCTTTTTTTCCCAATGATTCATATGAAATGTGTTGTTTTTGTCACTATGGCCCCGCACTGTCAAGATTTTGATTTCAAACTCACCTCGGACGCGAAAATTCAGCCAGCTTTTTAAAAATACGGGCGGGAAGACCTTTTCTTACCATGGTCACGCGTTGGTCACGCTCTACTTCCAATTTTTGTACTCTGATTGGTCAAAATTTGACAGGTGAGTTCATGGGCAAAATTCATACAGCATCTTTGAAAGTCGTTTACTTTGACAGCTGAAGCTGACAGAGTTTTGTGTTAACTTGTGATGTTTTTAACTGTCTTTTTCCACTGGATGTACAAAATGAAATACAGCTACTAACAAGAGTCTTCTGTTACCAATGGCTGGTTTGTTTATTGGGTTTTTTGGTTGAGAAATGCGTCGCTTGTCAAAAGTGGGTAATTTCGGATGGCATCGTTTTTGTTTTTCACCTTGCGTAAGAGGGTTTAAAAGTCTCAAGCAACTGTGGCCTTCCTTGATATCTTTCAGGAACTGAATCTCGAATGGTAAGCCTGAGTAATTATTGTATTTGATGTTTGTTTTTGTTATATTTAATTGCATGAGTTTGCGTGAAGTCGAGCACAGTTTATGCGGCAAGTTTTTGCACGTTTGTAAGATTTGAGTCAATGATCTGACCTAGTATCAGGTTTGATATAAGCTTACAGAACTCTAAAAGGCCTTCAGATATATTTTCTCAGGGCAAATAGAAAGAAAACGTTCCGAAGAATATTTAGTTATAAATTTGGCTGTAGAAAGAAAACTTTGAGCGATTTTCTTGCTTCGAGGAGTTCATCGTTGAAAAAGGCAAACACCGGGAGGCCGGCTGAAGAAGTAAAACAAAATAAACTTAACCTTAAGCTTAAAGACTCAGGATTTTTAGAGACCCGTTAATACTTGTCTTCGTGAATGAAAATTGTTGTCTCTGTAAATGTTTCACCGAATTATATTTCTTTTATTGATTGTTAGTAGTCTCTCTTGCAATTTTAATCGCTTTATCGCGGCGTTTGTTTTCATCGTTCATGAACATCGCTTACAGGAGTACTTATAAATGTCGCGCGTATCAAACGCTTTTAAAGACTACACATCGTTATAACTGAAACAAAAAATAATGATAATGATAACAAAATAATGATAATGATAATGATAACAAAATAATGATAATATAACAAAAAATAATGATAATAAATTTGTGATAATGTTGAAGCGTGCCTCTGTTAAAGTTGATTCAGACACTCGACCATGACTGACAGCTCGCACTAGAAATGAGAACCGGTTGGCCGTATGGGTGATTTTGGAAATTTTTGGAACGGTTTCGCTAAAAGCGCACGATTGATCGTCCTGAACATTGACTGAGTGCAATTTGTCTTGAAAAATTGTGAAATACCGTATATACTGTCCGAGGTCTGTATGATAAATAGGTACTGTTTCACCTCAGATGTGATGTATAAAAAGTATAAAAGGTTGGTTTACACACCCTCAGATTTGTTGGCAAGAATTTGTAAAGTAAACCTATCGAACGCAAAAAAATTCGGCCTGATTTGTTTTCCAAGAATTTGTTTTCGAGGCCTAATCTACTGTGATCAAGAGCCATTATGGCTCTTGAATGTGATCGAAGATGTTTGCTAATTTTTGAGTGTACTTTTTTAGGCTATCAACTCGATGTAAGATGTTTCACTCCAAAATAACTTATGCTTTCCTTCAAAAGTCACATGAATCAATGTGCCCTTAAGTGAACTGACTTGTGGATTACAAGTTTATTGTCTAATTTAAAATATAAATTTATTGATGGGAGCTTCGCTTTTAGCCCTGGCTAAATCTGTATATTATTTGAGGGCAATTTCCAAGTACAAGCCCCTGGGGGCTTATATTCGGAGGGGCGATTTAACAGTCAGTGGGTTTTTTGCGTTACGAGTTCTGGGGGGGTTATACATGGAGGGGCTTATTTTCGGAGTTTTATGGTATTTCCGTTTAGTTGGTCCAAAAGACAAAAATTGAGTTTCTTTGTTTAAAATGGTTGTCCCCAGGTTTCTCGTGCATCTTAGGCTGCGTTCTCCTGGCGTCAAACGCAAAGTATAATTTCAAGGGGAGCTTAATTTCAGAAAGAGCTGGTCTATATATATATATTTCTTTTCAGTTCGTTTCCGTTTTTGCGGTCTAGTCTTATTAGCAAATTTATTTCCCAACAGCCTCACCTTAGACTGTTCACAGTCCCCTATTTTTTCTTGAGATCGTTTAGATATACGGCGTCTTACCTTCACGGCTATCTTGATTTTCAAATGTACCAAGGGGGCTCTCGTCGGGGATTACCGCCCCCTCCCCCTAAGTAGTTTTGACACTCACGCAAGATGGCAGCCCGTAACGCAAAGCGCTCGATCTCGATGATCTTACGGAAAAATAAAGAACTGTGAACAGTCTAGCCTCACCTGTTCAATTACAAAAATTCTGTAGTCTAACAGCTGCCATTTTAGGAACTGATGCATATGACGTAAGAAGATGTAAAGATGCTCATGTCGGTTCCGGAAAGGAACAACAATAGCGACCTAATAAAATTAAAGAGGAATGAGTTGAGTCTTGGGAAAAACCAAGCTGGAGCTTGTCCTGACATCGGGCAACCCCGAGCACTTGAAATTGTTGATTTTCGTTGGAAAAAAAAAAAAGAAAAGAAACACTTTTCAAAAGATAAAATTTAAAAATTTACCATCTCATCTATATCACGAACTCTTATGTTAGACTTTCAAAAAGTATTAAACCATAGTACTTTATTGTTCCTCAAGGCACAGAAACTGAAGAAAAAAATAATAATGCAATGGTTTTTCTCGAGTAGGGGAGGGTGTGATCAGCCTTTAAGAAACGACAGATTTTGTTGTAACTTAAGATACAGTCCAATGTGAAAGCAACGTCGATCTTCCTATTAAGCAATTCAGACCTTAAGGGTTTTGTCATAATAACCTGTGCAACATTACTCTTGCTCCGTAAAGGCAGGATGTGGAATACATCTTTAAGAATACACATTTGCAAACATTCCCCGAGCCAATAGCCTTTAAAATTTTAAAGGAGTCTGATGTGGACCACATAAAAGGACGAGCTTTGTTGAAAAAATATATATGAGCTAATTCCCTGGAAGCAACAATAAGAAACAACTTTGTCATGAAAGATATTAAAGGAGCTGTGTCACGAAATTCAGCACAATTAGGAAATTACAAAATGCCCGTTAAATTAAGAGAAACATAAATTAAAATAACCGCTTAAAACTTTAAAGGAAGGTTAAAATAACATCACAGAAACAACAGATACCACGGATGGGAAAAACTGAAGAAGACTTAAACGGATTAGAATTAGGGTTTTTGAAAACTGTTCAGCCTAACAGTTTTTCAAAGTTGATCCCTGCGGCTTGCAACTTCAAAAATAATGTTTAGGAGACATATTTGTTCGTCTCGGATCTCTGATTTTGTCATTTACATGTAATTTCTTTGCATACTTTAAGTTCCATAGCGATTGAGGGCGAACGTAGGGCGAATAATTGGCAAAATTAAACAAAATGAACTGGACTGCCGTGATACAGGCCCTTAAATCAACGTGGATAATGTCAGGGGCACCCAACGACAATTTTCGGAAAATATCTGTTCGGAAGACGATTTGAGATCTCGAATTTTCGGAACATTTGTTGTAAAATTTCTTGCTTGCCTGCCGCTCCTAGGATTTTCGAACAACTAAAAAATGGTCTAATTGCCTATTTTTAACGGATTTTTACTCTAAAAAGGTCACCTAGAATTTTCGGGAGCCTTTTTCTGGCTATAATTTTCTTAAAGGTAAGTTTTGATCCCTATAATTTTCGGATCACTAGACTTTCAGCTAGGAAATCCGAACAGATGAAAAATTTTTAGGGGATAAAAATATGCCTATATCTACCGTTTAAATACTAAAATACGTTTAACAATGCTATGTATAAGTAGTTTTGAACTATATTCTCGTTGGGTGCCCCTGATAATGTGATCTTTGAGATAAAAAATAAGATGTATGAGGCAACATTTATCTCAAGGAATAGCTAGGTAGCATTAAAAGCAGGAGGGTTGGTAAACTTAAGACATGGTTGTTCAAGATACAGATTTTTATTGTACAATGCATATGGTATCAAATGAATGCCCAATCTCTGTTACACACGTTGTGGCTTTTTGGCATCTTAAATTTCCAATTATAGGATTCCTTAATTTTTTCGAATTGAAGTCCACGGTTTTCAGGTTTGACGGTGCTGTTTAGGGAAATCGCTTAGTAAAAAGCGTTGATCATAATTTACCTAAACCTTGAGGAATCAACTTAGCGTTTCCCTTGCTATTCAGAGGCAATTTTTTGGCATGTATCAGTGAGCGTAACTTTAACATTCCCGCGAGAGTTGGCTAGGATGTGTAGCACGAAACAGAAGTCTCAACAGCGTTAAGTATAGGCGGGAGCCCATCAAATTGATGGGCTCCTGGTATAGGTTTAGTTTTGTCGTTCGTCTCACGATTGTCACTTTGATTGATCGCGACGTTTCGACCGCCTGCAGGTCTTCGTCAGGCGATAGTATCGATTTACTGAGTCGAAATATTTTTACCGCCGTGGTTGTTAGTGATTGGTGTATCACAAACCTCGCTCATGGTTGGTTGGTCTCGATCCAAAACATTGTTGGCATTATGAGAGGAAGAAACTGATCTGCTCAGCGGTCGGCTGCGGTGGAGATCGGTTGTCATGTTGAGTCTGATTGTAGGCATCCACTCCTCAGGAATCTCAATACCACTGTCCCTGTTGATGTTGTTAGGGTGAAGTCTTATGTAAATAACCTCCTTAGTTCTACGACAGTACCAGTGAGGGTCTCGGTGAATAAACTTAACCCAGAGCGGATATTGCCAGGTCTTAGGCCTCAGGTCTGAGGTCTTATTGGCGTGTTAAGAAACGGCCGAAGTTTGAGCTTGTGAAACCTTTATTCAATTCAACCTTTATTCAAAAATTTATAGTGCTGCAACGGGGTTACCATCACGCAAGACGCCTATTAGTAAATAAAATGAATAAAATTAAAAGTAATGACGTTAAAAAAAAAATTCTATAAAAGATAAAATGGATAAAAAAATGATAATAATAATTAAAATAATCACAGCATTAATCATTATGCAATATTAAAATTCATCATTGACTAAAATACTCAAATAAGACTTTTTTGAAACGATCTGCGGACTTGATGTTAACAATTTCGCATATCCCTAGCGTGCTCCTTAATTCGTTCATGCATACACCTTCCTGTTTCGCCAATGTATACTTTGCCGCATTATACACTACTTCATCTTGTTTTCGTAGATCCACAGGATCCTTAGGTCGCACTAAGTGCGATCTTAGTGTTGTATCGGATTTGAAAACAGATCGTACGCCATGCTGTTGTAGACAAAGACGAAGTGGTTCAGATAGACCTTTGATGTATGGTAGTACCGCTGTAGGTTTCATTTCGGTTGCGGGTTCTTTGTCAGATGTCTGCCAACATCAACAGGGACAGTGGAATTGAGATTCCTGAAGCGTGGATGCCTACAATCAGCCCCAACATGACAACCGATTTCCACAGCAGCGGACCCCTTAGGGATCAGTTTCTTCCTCTCACAGTGCCAACAATGCTTTGGATCGAAACCCACCAACCATGAGCGAGGTTTGTGATACACCAATCACTAACAACCACAGAGGTACAAATAGTTCGACTCAGTAAAGCGACACTATCGCCTGATGAAGACCTGCAGTGTGCGGTCGAAAACATGGCGATCAATATCAAAGTTACACACGTTGTTGGAATAAATTTGGCCATGATTGTAGCTAGTTGTAATTGAATAATAAGCAAACGCAAAACAGTACATTGCAATGAACATTTTCGTGCTTAATGTCTTGTTCATAAATGGGGCGACAAAATACCCCCCCCCCCCCTTCAAGGCACACTTTGTGCCTGGGGCCCCAACGAAAATACAAAGCTCGCACTTCTGTGGACGCCGAACATTTAAAGGGATAGTGTGAAAGGAAAGGAACCGGCGGGATGTAGCCCATAGTGTGACCATCCCAATTTCTTCACTAACTACCTTCGATTGCTAAACCACACAGGCCGTCATCTAAGATGCAGCCCTTTGATTGACCAACTCCATAGAAAAACATGAACTGACCTTTCTCCTAGAAGAAATCCATTTATACATTAATTTGATAAAGAAAGGATACACTATGATCAATACTAGCACCTGTTTCCGTGACTGGCAGTTTGGTTTCCACTGCCCACCGTTTACCACAAACTCGAGTTCTTTAGCCACTTCTTCCACCGTTACTGAAGTATTTCGAACAGCTAACAAACCAACTAGAAGAATTATTGTAATAAAGTAAATATTATTACTAAATTTGCTAAGTTCGTTATCGAACTCTTGCGTGTGTTTTGCGATTGGTCCTCATAATCTAAATTAGTGAAATCCAACTAGTGGTCTATTATCAATGCTGCGTTCTGATTGGTTGAGTTACTACTAGGCTATATGTTATAGTCCACTAATAGCGAAAAGCACCGGCTTTTTGGCGGCAAAAAAGGACTAAATTCTAGCTTTAACTAGCTAAAGTTGTTTTGTCTCGATATTTTTGACAAACTAGTTGGATTTTACTAAAACAATTATTCCTCTCGCCCTCATAGTCTCTGAGTCAATAGACAAGGCCTTATGGGCTATTAACGAAGAGCCCATTCAGGCTCAAGGGATAATTGTTGAATAGCTCAGATCATTTCAAGGGAGGATAGAAGGTACTCTCATGGAAAGTAAATACTAAGAATAGATTTTAACTGACCACCACTTTAACAAAATAATAACGCCTAAATGTTGGTTAATTTCACTCGCGTGTCAATTGACAAACTTTGGAAACTGGAATAGATTAGATCAAGAGAGGATAAAGGGGACAGAGAAGGCATCCCCCATACACACCCTATTCCATAGGCAATTCGTCTCGAGTCTTTTTTAAGTCCATAGATCCCAAGGGGGATTAGACAACAGCCAATCACATAGCGCGAACGTGTTCCGCCTGGATGACCCACACTCAGAGCCATGCGTCCATCACGAATTGAGGCAGAAAAAAATGGCCGAGGACGCGGAGAGCGATATTGCTATTTGCTTTGTCGACGAAAACGACTAAAGAGAGATTTCTACTAAAGCTGTGTCAGCGAAACGGAAATTAAAAAAGAATCGCCCTTCCTCTCTTCTAAAGAGCTAACAGTACAGCAGGGAAATCCTTAACACACTGAATATTCTCTCAGGATCAGTTATAATTCACAGTTTGAAGAGAGCAATTCTGGTTTGATATTTATTCTTTTATTAGTATTTTATTATTCAACAAAAATAACACTTGGCGTCCTACTTGCTTTATTATACAAACGACCGGTTTCAATAGACCGGCGAAATTTCTCATTTTATTAAAGCACTGAGGTTACGACAACTTCAAGTTAAACTGATTTCATGGGTTGTCAAAGAGTGCAGCGGTTCCATTTTCCCAGGTGAGCGCCGACTCATTTGGCTTCAATATTCAGAAATGCTCTCGATCTCTTTACGCTTCCATTGCCTTTCGCCCGACATGTTTTGCACGGAGTTTAGTCACGCGAAACCTCAGCGAAACATCCACGCAGCGCGCGAGGTAACTTAATCCCGATTCTAAAAATAACTCGAGACGAATTACCTATGGAATAGGGTGTATATGGGGGATGCCTTCTCTGTCCCCTTTATCCTCTCTTGATTAGATTGAATAGATTGATATAGTTACTCTGCAGAATATTAATGATCGCGTGCTGTCCAAGCAGGTGACAAGGTAGTCCATGTTATTCAATCCTTAATTGGTAAATATTCACCTTCGATTCAAACTGTCATTAAACTGTCTAAACATAGATCTGAGTTTAGTGCAAACATGAGCAACATAAAACAGTTCAGTCACTAGCACTTTTAATAAACGATGTGGATGACTTGGGATGACTCTCGCACTGGTGAAACTCATATTTGCTCGGTATTTGTTAGGGCATTGGAAGTACACGGAGTCATACTAGTACGTAAAGAGCATTTGAAGGGGAAGCACAAAAAACATATTAAATCACAGAAAACTAAACAACAAAAACAGTAATAATAATAATAATAATGAATAATAATAATAATAACATTAATAATAATAATAGTGATAATAATAATAATAATAATAATAATAATAATAATAAGAAGAAGAATGTTCAAGCTGAGCGGTTAGATATCTGTAGGAATTTTGGATACAGGTACTTAATCTTGTACATTATCGAAATTTTATTGACGTACCTTAGACGTTCTCATTATTTAATGGACAGCTGTATGAACGATGATTTTTAACTTATGAACATTTTTATTTTATAATTAAGACGTGCATAAAGCTTGTAGGATTTTTTCTTGTTTTATTTTTGTTATGATACTTTTATCAAATCATTTTTACCTTTTTTTTGGCGCAATTATTGTGTAATTGTTACTACAAATTTTATTCGATGCTGCGGCTGGTTACGGTTCGCCTCCCAGCCAAAGCTAATTCAGTGTTGTGCGTATCACCGCTGATAGGCCGTATACAAACGTATACAAACAGAGATTGGATGGTGTTAGTAATAATAGACTGAATAATTAACAGTCAGTACCATCGAGGACCTTTTTAAAGAGCTAAACATCCGCAGGACTGCCCCCAACTAAGGACGGCAATTTGTCTCGTAGATATAGACTCTTATAATGAAATAAATACGGGCAACAAGCTTACCTTTGCTTAAATGACTTTTGGGACAAGGCTTATCTGCTGAAAAGTTGAAACGTTTATCCATTTTCCTGATTAAATTCAGCAAAGAAGCACCGTTCGGATTGACTTGTGGTGGAGGCGCAGTCGTCGGTTTCTTGCTGGAAGAAATGTCGGCTTCGTTGACTTTGACTCCCAAATCTTGGAGAAACGAGAAAATTTCGCTTTTAGCACTATCCAGTGTTTCAGGGATGCGTTCAACGAAGTTTCTCAGTGACGATTTATTCCAAGAAGAAAGCTCCACGCCTGAAGACAACTGTTTATCGGACAGAGTTGAATCAAAAGCAGAGTACTTTTGTAAAAGAATATTGTCCCTTTTTTCGGTTTCGAAATAAATTTTTACCACGAAAAGCTTTCGAACTATGAAGCCATATATAAGAAGGTATAAAACTAGCACAAATAGCAAAATTCCGTAAACAGCTTTAAACGCCGGCATGATAAACTGAAAGCGAGAAAATTATTTCATATGTTCTTTCATAAATCAAAATGCACAAAATTGTATACTGGAACACCTAGCAACATTTCATCGTTGCAAAGAATGCCAACTGACGTCGAATGGAATAGTGTTTGTTCACTTGAAATATCATATCAAGGATGTCGTTGATTAATTACTACCTTTAAACATTGCTAAATCAAACTGATTCTGATCATTATTTTTCTTTTCTCTTCTTTCTTTCTATTTTGTTCTCTTCTCTTTTTTCCCAGAACAGATTAAACAGTTAATTTCATCGCTGCCAATAGTTTTCGCACGTGTTTGTAAAATGAATTCAAACACTAGCTACCTTTTTTACTTTATTTTCTTTCTTTCTAGTTTTATTTCATTTTATTTGTTTTTTCATTTTCTATTCATTTTTGTTTTCCCAGCTGAATTATTATGTTTTCACTGATATATCACAAATGGGCACCAATTCAAAAAAAATAACAAGTGCATAATGTATACCTGTCTTGCAAAAGCCTGTATTGCTAAAAGAGTACTTAAAATAAAAAAAATAAAAAAAATTTTTACCATTTTCACAATATTTAGTTAACTGTACTAATCTGTTGTATTTGGAGCAAAGTGAGACAGCACAGCGATTATTCTTGACATTATAAAATCCAAAGAAACAGTTTTCTATATAACCCATAATATCAGCACAGTCTCATTTCTTCTAACCTACATACATACATACATATCCTTTTTAAACACGATAAGGTTTAAAGCTCAAAGCTTGTGGGGTCGTGTAATCCTACTTTACACTCAAGTTTTATTGAAGTTCTTATAATTAGGTAAACTTGAAATTACATTTTCTTTATTTCCTTATTAGGTAAAAGGACGCCTCAATCACGTTTGCCAACGCTGACATGTGAAAGTGGTCAATAATCTGATCAATTCTATTCTTTTACTTCGAGGGGCTACGAGTAAGAACATAAGGACGATTATTTCGTTACGCAACGACGACGACGACGGCAACAAGGACGGCAAAAAAATCAACAGCTTTTAGACAACCAACATAACAACTTTGCACGTGCATCACGCTTTTTCGTTCATTTCTCTCGATCTTTCGTCAGCTACAACATGAAACTCCCGAGGACGGGAACGAAAGACAACGATAGGTTTAATGAGCAAAAAAAAACTCTGCACGTGCGTCACGCTTTTTTATACATTTCTTTGCCTTTACTTCTCAACTACGACGTGAAATGACCAAATTTTAAGTCTACTTGGGAACGGGAATGGCAGGGCGATAAATTCTACCATCTCTGTCCGAACTTGAGCGCGTTCCCCTCTCTTCAGCTCCAGCCAAAATCCTCTTCTTTTAAGTAACAGGGCGAATTGGGATAATCGCGAAAAAGTTTAAAATGATCCGATGTCTACTTTTCAGCGACGTTTTCACGGACGTCGCTGTTGTCGGATCGTAAGGTCCCTTTTAGCTTCTTATTATAACACGTGCTCGAGAAAATCGAGAAAGCGCTTGACCCAATCCACACGTATTCGCTTTCAAAATATTCTTTGTCCGTCTATACCGATCCGATTCTGCTTGTGAGAGGAGGCTATTATTCGCATTGGCCTTCAAACATTCTTAAGTTATAACCCTTAACTCTTCGAAAAGAAAACAAGCCCTAACTCTTACACTGTTTATGGCGTTACAATATGCAAATACAGTGAAACCTGTATTAGGCGGACACCCTCGGGGAATGCTGTAGTGTCCACCTAATACAGGGTGTCCGCCTAATACAGGTTTCGATAGAGATAACGTTATATGAGGTATCAAATGCCATACAAATGAACAGTGGAAACGTTTACAATACTCCCAGAGACTATGACGGTATACGTTTGCAATAATTTCTTTATCAAAGTGAGCCAATTGATCATAGTACCTGAGATTGCAACTCAAATTTGAAGAAATCAGATGAGTGAAACAAGCTCTGTACAAACAAAACGAAATTGGGTTTTTACCCTAAAAGGGTCGCCTAGAGTTTTCGGGAGCCTTTTTTCTGGCTGAAATTTTCGAAACGGTAAGTTTTGATCCCTATAATTTTCGCATCGCTAGACTTTCAGCTAGGAAATCCGAACAGATGAAAAATGTTTAGGGGATAAAAATATGCCTATATCTACCGTTCAAAAAAATACGTTCAACAATTCTATGTTTAAGTGGTTTTGAACTATATTCTCGTTGGGTGCCCCTGAAGAGTATTCAAACCTTTTTCAAGTATCTCTATTTAAACTGTGATTTGAAAAGAATAACGTTTAATCAGGTTTTTAAAATATAGTTTTTACAAGTAAAATAAACTAGAGTGTTTAAACACTACTTTAATAGGAGCTCCACGACCACGACTTTAACACTTGAAATATGTTTAACGAACGTTTATCAGGTCAGTTGAATTTTAATGATGATTACAATAAATGACTCTATGAAATCAGTCTTTCATGCAGGATTTAAATATGCTATTTTCACTTTATTTTAAAGGAAAAATACTGACTATCCCGATTCAAAAAGTATTTGAAATGGAAACCTGTTTCCAAACATAGTTTAAACAGCCTGTTTTTAGGGTATAACCGGCCGACGCGATGGTAAAAGAGGGATTAAAGAAAGCTAAAGAACCGTCAAAATTTCAAACAAAAGGTATCACTACTTTTCTGAAAAAAAAAATCATCGGGAATTCATGTTTCGCTGCCGCTTATAATTCATAAGGTGAACACCGATCTTTCTTGAGGCCAATAAGGAAGGAAATAACAAAGAACGATAATCGAGCCTCCACTGCCTTAAAAATAACGTTCTATTTCTAACGCTAAAAACCTGTTGGTTATACGTCAATAACTATAAACTTTCATTAATCAATGTCAAGCTTAAAAGAAACTTTGGTACATGTGCATCTCTAAATTTTTTGTCCACTTTGCTCAATCCAGTTTTATTGCAGAAGTAAGCGAGATCAAAATTTTACGGTTTTTAAAGTACGGCAAAATGGCGTCTTTTAACTAGACCACATTTCGTTGACAACGACTTTTATTCTTCATATGGAAGCTTCATGGAAGAATTGTGAATTTGCTGTCATGAACATTGATCGATTGCACCGCACCGTGCAGAAAATCTGGTTTTTATACGCGTTTAAAGCAGGAACTGTAACACTGAGTGAATATGGCGTAAAACTATTTTTTCTAAAAGGTGGTCACCAACATCGTGTGCGTGGCCTTTTGCATTTTTCAGTCTTTATTCTTAGAAACACAGTTTTTGGTCCATTTATAATTTTACAGTAATCCACTACATCCATTGATCAGCAAACAGTTCTTCAAAAAGCTTCTTTAAAATATCACCATCCCTCTATCGATATGCTCATGGAACTTTCGGTCAAGCATTTTGAAGCACAACCATAAGCCTGGCGCAAGCAGTGAGCGTGATTATTAGCTGGGTTTAAACCGCAGTCGTGGTACTGTAAGTTGCACTTCCGACAACAATCGAAAAAGCAGAACGCTAAATAAGTGTTTTCCTCGATATCAAGTTGTCCAGTTTTCTTACAGAAAATAGGGTTGTTTTCAATCCACACAAGCTTCTGCCAAAAAAAAATAACAATAAGCTGTAAATAATAAAGTAATAATTAATAAATAAATATGTAAAAAAGTAATCAAATAAACTGATATCATTCGTAAATGATTAGAGGAATATTCCAGACCACAAAAACCCTAAATGAAAAAAGGAGGAACGACGTTTTACCACAAACAATGTGAAGCAAATGTAAAAATGATAAATTTGATGAATTTTTTGGACCCCTAAATTATTTGAGATAAAGCCGGATTTCGTACTACGTCATCTATTAGCCATTTCAGAGTTGCGTAGGGAAATGGGGCGAGTTTCAAATTTAAACTAATCGATAAACTGACACCACCATATAAAAAAATCATGTTGAGATTGGTTATTTTGGTGCTCTAAAATTAATGCACAGGAATCAAGTTATGACTCTTGAAACAAGGTTAAAGATCTATACAAACGTCTATAGTTTTGTGAGTGAGCGTCCCCCAAAACCATATAAAATTCGTCATGCATCTACTGCTTGGAAGGAACTAATTCGAAAATCACTGTGTTTGCCCGTTTAGGAATATCACAGAAATCGTGAAAAAAAATTAAGAGTTTATATGGTTTTGGGGGACGTTTTTACAAAACTACTGTATGGATCGATCTTTAACCATGTTTCAAGAGTTTTCCCTGTTCAACCTGTTCAAAAAACCAATCTTAACATGATCTTTTATATGGTGGTGTCGGTTTACTGATAAGTTTGAATTTGAACCTCGCCCCAGTTCCCTACGCAACTCCGAAATGGCCAATAAAATTGTTATTATTCCGTTTTATTAAAATGGCGATTCTTATACGCGGCGAAGTTGAGATTGTTTATTCATCGCTGAAATGCAATGAAGGGTAAAAATGTTTCAGCTTTAAGATCTGACTTGACAAAATCGCTCGTCAGTAGGTCATGTAGCCACTGTCTTTATTAATCATACAACGCTGAACATTCAAATTAAAAACAAACAGCGATAACTTAATTACCTCTAGTTCGGTGCTGTTAGCAGCTGGACAATATTTTCTACAATTGCATGGTGGAGCAGTTGTTGAAATAGTTGGTTGTAAGGTACTCTCTGTAGTCTGCAGTTTGGCTGCAAGATCAAGCATTGCTTCTCTCTTATCTTCAGTATTTTCCTCAAGTTGGTGTGAGCTTCGGAGGTCGCTGTTCGTTGATAGGCTTTTGCTTGCTAGGCTATTTCCATTTAGTGGAAACAAATTCAGGAACCATATACACACAGTTAGCAAAAATACCCCTCGAATCGTCATTTTGGACCTCTTTTCTATTCACATCGGTTAAAATCTTGCAATAAAAAGAATACAGGTTTACCAAAACCTTTAATTTTGCAAATTTTGGAATGCTTGAATATATGAATGTCAATGGTGGATTCAGACCGGTATCGAAGTGAAGCAAAACTATGTACAATATAATCGCTTTAAAATAACCGAATCCCAACCACTTGACGCCTTTTTTGACCCTGATAAATTTTCATGATCTTTATTTCCGTTGTTTTTTGCTAATTTGCGTGAAAAAGAATTAGACTAAGGCAATGTACTGTGGGATAAAATTTTAAAAAAAGAAAACATGTCCATTTAAATTTTGTAAAGTAGCGACTGTATGCGTGTATCAACGTTTTCTTAATTGTTTTGTTCTGTTACCTACATTTTTTTGTTTCTAAAAACAGTTTATTTCAATGCAAACGATTCCCATTAGTTATATTGTGGGATGCGACTTGTGAAAGCAATACGACTACCATTGCACGGAACAGTATCATTAGTATCTTCCGTTGAAAAACGGTTAAAGTACGGCAGTGCTATTTTTGTTTCTTATTGAAGCGGAAAGCAACTTGCACCTTGTTGTACTGTTGACTTTTGTTATAATATATGATGACAAATAGCTGCTGAGTAAACAAAGACGTGACGAATCGATCCATGGCTACCAAAAAAAAGCAGCGGAGCAAAATTAGCGACCACGGAGCTAACTCAACTTGCTGGAATTCTCGTCCTGTCAAAGTTTCCTAACTCCATACGAGTCGAAGGATTCAATTGGCAAAAAATACATTGCCGCAAACTAGCTACGCCCCATGACGATGAAGAGGACAGCATGAAAACAAAACAAAATAAAACAGTAGAAAGTAAAATATTTGTATCTCAATGGGCCTAAATTTAACCGGACAACTCCCTAGCTAGGCCGATACAAGGGGTACAGCCACAAATTCTATGATTGGTTCTCATACATCAAGCCATTTCGTATAGGGACTAAAATTAATTGCAGTTTTTGATATCACGTAGAAATTAATTTCAGGACGGAAAGCCAATCAGTGATTACCCATGCAGGTTAAGCTTAATTAAGGAACTGAAAGTATTTATATTGATATTATGATGTATTTACACCTAATTGCAATAAGGTTGTCATAGAAAAAAGAAAAAAGCAAAAAGCAAAAAGTTAAATAAGAATTAATTAGCATGTAGTTATCATAGCTTGCAACATTCACAACACACACGCTTATAGCAGAATATTAATCACGCTGAATATGAGATAAATCATTTGCATCAGTTTCTTGGTGTCATTCTAATGTAATTCGAGGCTGATTCATCTAGCGAATTTCAAACGTGCTCGAATTACAAAGCACATCGGATAACTACCAAAGAAATAATGGCTCCATTGTTTTTTAATAAATATAGCCTGGGGTAAATTCCAGGAACTAAACGCGTGTTTTAGATTAGTGCTAAATAGAAAAGCCAGTCTGCGTATGGTTTGTAGTGCACAACACCATCTGATCACAATTTTCAAGCAACAAATCAGGGACGTAGGCAGGACTTTTCATCGCGGAGAGGGTAAGGGGGTCCTCCGCCAGTTCCTGACCTGAGCCAAAAACCAAGCTTGTCAAGTTTGTCAGGACATAATAGATTGGCGACTAAAAGTGCGACAACTGAGAGTTAATATTGCTCGCGTCAATTTCGAATTGTGCGACTTCTGTTGATGGAGAATGTTGGTTCTAAAATGACTATGGCGCCTGTCTATCTTACAGCGCGGAATTACAGAATTATTTCTTGTTACTGTGAATGAATTCCTAAATAATTGTTAAATACTGAATTAAAATGCGCAAATGTAAATCACATGGCTAATTTATTCCTATTTGTCTTTTTGCTTTTGCTTTTTGCTTTTTTCTATGACAACGTTATTGCAATTAGGTATATATTTAGAAAAGAAATAAAAAGCGAAAGAGAGAAGAGAGCGAGAGAGAGAGAGCGATCTTTGAAAACTTCATATCGCACGTAAATTTTCTATAGCTCTTATCGTCCTTTCTGTCAATAGCATGGTGTCTTTTAGGGATCAAATAAAGTTTAATACACGCCCAGGTGGATCTCATTTAGGGGTTTGATTCCAATTTCCCGACGGGTGTCCTCTCCCCCTACTCATATAGAAGGTACCCCTCTGGTAAAACTGACCCCTCGTTATTACTTCTTTTGCCTACCATAATATATAGTTTGTCCTGCCAGCACAGTTATTAATTTGCATTTAAGCCCCTTCCTGTAACGTTGTAAAGAGCCAGAGGACTCGGCAAACGTTTCTCGTCAAAGTTAAAGATAATACATAAATAACAATTATTCACCGAAGTGGAGGTGGCTAGTAGCCACCGACACTAAGGTGAATAATTGTTTTAGTATATACTAAAACAGTGAGATAATTGAGCACAAAAATAGGGCCATTTATACGAGGAAAAAATAATAAGACACATCTTACATAGGACGCGTCTTAAATAAGACGCGAACTTTCCGTATAAACGGCACATTTCGTCTAAAATAAGACACGTCTTATTTTAGAACAACCCTTAACACCTGTTCTTAGATAAGACGCGTCTTAGCTAAGACGAGAAAAACTTCGTATAAATGACCTTCGCGTATTACATAGGACACGAACGCATTGTACGCATGCGTTAATTTTTGGCGCACCACGTTGGATTGCCGTTCCTACGGGAAACATTCACATGAAAACGAGTCAAGAATAGAAATAAGACGCGAACCATTTATACAAGCTGTTCTCGTCTTAGATAAGACACGGCTCGTATAAATAGCACAGTTCGCGTCTTATTTAAGACGCGTCTTATGTAAGACGCGTCTTATTTTTCCTCGTATAAATGGCCCTAATGATGATTTTTAACTCTTTACTGTTGCCAACGATTGCAATTTTGGCTCTCGATGACCGAACGGCCGCGGTCGTCGCTTTTTCTTGGCGACAAATAAAACTTTTGAAGGCGTTTGTTTAGTTCTTGCGGGGAAGTGTCTTCAAAAGGAGTTGTGAATTCTTTTTGTATTTAAAATCATTCTGTAAAAAAGATTATTAAATTTAGTTTTAAACTTATTTTATGAACAAGTCAACCAAATAAAGTAACGCAAGACTTAAGCTTAATTTGCATTTGTAAACAAAAAACTTTTTCACCGGTTTTATCGATAAATTCAAGTCAAAAAGACAAAGCTTTACCTGTTAAAACTTCCAAACCGAACTTCGTTACCTTCTTCATGTATTTTAGGAATAGCTTGATTGATTAACAAAGAAGCGGTTCATATAATAGTTAAACAAAAAATAATCAAGAACAAAAGTAGTGTAAAGTTCCTGTCAACATTCAGGAGAATAGCTCTCGCTTAGGGGCGGCATGTTTTTATAGCCAGCGAATTATTATTATTATCAAAAGAAATAATTAATACAATTAAATTATTATAAGGTACGTGAAGAAAATTAAAGTTCAAACAGTCGCGTTCTCATAGAGCCTCGTTGTAGTACCAATATTCAGGGTTTCGCGGTGGCTGTAGTGGCGATGGGTTCATTAGTAGCGGGTAGTGTTGGAAGCTTGTAAGGTAGTTCCGAGTACGATTTCTGGGCGATGCAGTCGCACATGCATTTGTATGCTCTGCGCATGCACGCACCGTATGTGTACCCGGCCATGCTTATGCACGTGTAGAAGGCGTGGTTACATTCACGGCAGCAGTCAAAAGTTTGTTTGCAAACATACTTCTTGGATGGCGGTGAAGCCGGGAGCATGATGGAGGCGGCATCTCGACACAACATAGGGAAATTTTCGTAGCTTAGCTAGTTGTCTTCTTCCTGGAATGAAAAAGAGGGAGAGAAAGAGAGAAAAAAACGTAAATTTTACATCAGAAAATGTCACTTAGATTTATTTTAAACAGTCGATTTTTTACCAGCGAAGACCCCCAAAAATTAAAGGTCGCTATCGACGAGAGGACGGTTTCTGCCAACGAGAATTGAGCCACAGTGGCTCCTCTTAGTCGTACAAGAGTTTCGTATACATCTACATTTTGGCATAGAAATTCTATTATTACATGCAGTTTTTTATTTACGACATGTGTTGCCATTTTTTTTACTAAAAGAAGATTGAATTTAATTGCTTGTAGTCCATTAAATACAATAAACATAGAGATAAAACCATTTCTTAAGTTGTTTCCTACAGGGGGATAAAAACCGGCAATGGGAAATTGCAAAGCCGTCATTCAAACTGGTGGTCGCGGTCGCAGACAGTTGGCACTGAACTGTACATTGTACCCAGCTCGTTTGATAAGCGTAAGAAAAAAGTTTACAATAAAAGTAATATAAACAGGTGAGCTTTACAGTGATCTAGGCAAAACTGACATCAATTGCAAAAAGAAGGAATAAATAAGAATAAGGATAAAGCTGTATCTGCCTTAAGCATGCACTCCGGTAGGTTGAAACTGTTTTTCCGAGATGGTGCTGTCTAAGCAGTACATCATTCTGCAATGCTGTATGTCAAGTCAAGTTTATAAGCTGTTAAAAACTTAAGGGCCATCTTGGCCTTGAATGCTTACCCGAACGACAAGAGGGAGCCTGCTCACGTGTAATTGAGTACACTCGTCTTTACAACTGCAGTTGGTATAGTCATCTTCTTGTTCTCGTGCAAGGGCGTCGACCATCATTTCCTCGGGCTCGTCTTCTCCCCAGCCAAGATCATCATCCAAGTTTGTTTTAGCCTTATACCAGTCAACTGCATCCTCTGTTAGATATCCTTGGGTTTGCAGAAAGGCCGTTAGAAGGACTAGAAAACAAATGATCAGAAATGACTTCATCATAATCCTGATCTTAGCTATGAATGTTAATGATGCAGATAGGTAGCTTCAGCGTGCCAAGCCACCAGATTGCCGTGAACTGAATGTGTTTGCTTGTATAAAGAGCTCTTATATCACAAAAGCAAAATATGAAATGCTTATCATTTTGTTTGTGATTTGCTAGTTAGAAAAGATTGCTACTTCTAAGGCCGTTGTCACGTATACTTGGATTTTAATTGGACCATTTTATTTGGTAGCGTTTTAAGTGTTCACTTTATGTCGGCCTTAGGGCTAAAATGCAACGCTTGCATGATTTAATTACAACTTGATCGTGTTTTACACGCGAAAATCAGCAAAAGCTAGAATTTTCACACAAGTGATAATTCTACTTACATTTCGTCAAAATACGTCACTACTGAAATTCCACGCAAAATTATAACATTTCAGTTCCTTTTGCTTTTTTTTTTTGGTGATCGTGTCGAAGTGCTTAATTGTATTTGCCAACAGAAGTAGTCCCAGGTCGGAACAGGAAGTACAGCCTCTTAACTCAAGAGTGGTATGTCAAGTTAAAGTTAAGAGCTTTTATCAATAGATTATCAGAGGATCTATATTAGAGCTGCGGAAAAATGACTATTATTTCAATATTTATCAGTGAGATGTATCGATAAGTTTGACCTTTTCCCGGCTTTGCGCGGACATTCTTGAAATTTCAGACTCCGCTGAAAGGTTGCAGTCATTGAATTGTTATCGAAAAGTCCAGTCAGGTGGATGTACTGAAATATTATCAATTGCTCTTTAGAGAATCCATGTAATAGAGCATGAACAATATTTATCACTGTAATGTAAAGCGGATCCATACATTAAATCAAGTAGTTTTGGTTATAGGTTTTACCTATGTATTGCGTTTTCGGCGAGGGTTTTGTAACTGCAACTAAATGCAAATACAGGAAAACAATATCACCTTACAGCTGTAATTTTATCTGCATACCCTTCCTCTATCAGCCTGATGGCGTCAAACAGTTTACCAGCTTTAGGGTTTTAAAAGTTAGTGTAAAGTGGAAGACTGACAACCAAAACAGTTATCCATTTTCCCTAAGCTCAATGCTTCTCTTTTTTTTTAAACTCATGAAAACGTACCCCCGCCCTAGTATTCTTTTCCTTGTCCAGATATCACTCTTTCCATAGCTACCCCCAAGGACCTTTTCCTAGTTTATCGCGTTTACCTCTCAATGCAAGGGCCATCAAAGGGCCAGGGTAACCCGCCTGTCCATATTTAATCTCTCATTTTAATTTGATCACGTGGGTAGGACGGCTGGTAGGTCGGTCTGCCAGACCGGGTGAATTTCCCAGATGGGGTCTCAAGGTGGGGTAACCCCCACCTAGCCGGGGTCGTAGTAGTGATACATCAAACTCGCGCAAAATTGACTTGGGCGGTGACTTTTATCATTATTAAAGGTAACGATAGAAAACCACAGCACGGAAGGTTGCAGTAAGAGTAGCAAGTGAGTGTAGAAGAGCATTAATCGCCAAAACACTTGTTTTTTGGCAGCATTTTTCTTTGTTTACGTGCTTAGCGACCATTGAATATAATCTTGAGAAAGTGCATCCCGGGATGGCGGGGTTGTAAGATTGCATGTTAAGGAGGGTTATTGTTTCTCCCCACCTAAGCGGGTTACCTCACCTACCTGGGGTTCCCCACTTCCATGTAAACAGGCCCTTACTATAGGGCAAAGATGTTAATTGCACATTTGCATACCAGAAAAATAAAAGAGGTGCGACATCTTTTTTAATCCATATACCATTACGACAGTGACAATTACGCTAGAGATGCAGTTCATCCATTGATATCCTCTTAACTATCCATCGAAATGGACAACAGCCTAACAATTGTAAGAATTGGTCTCAGTGTTCACTTTCTTTCATCTTTGAGGTATTATTTTTAAATGCCCTTCAGCCCTGAAATGCACAAGTTAATAGGCACAGTAGTCAATCTCTTTTTAAACTTTCAAAAATATATAATTAGCTTATATTTACTATTATACAGAATAAAACACAATGTTGAAATATTTTATTTTGTGATTTTTATTTTCCTGACTTCTTTTTGTCATTACAATTAAACGTGTAAGCAAATGCTAATTGTAAGAAGTAATAAAAAATGATTATAAAACTCAAACATAACAATATACTGTAACGAGAAAAGCGATGAACTGAGTGTTAGAGACAGTAATTTCTTCCTATACCTTACATTTGAAAGGGTGCAATATTTTTGCTATTGACGCTCGAATACAAATACAAATAAATGAACAAGTGGACGCCACGCACGAACAGCCGTTATATTCAGGGGTAATAATTCTCTAAAGGAGTATGCTTCTCCAAGCATTTGCTCATGCACTTGTAAGCGTTACGATAGCAGAACTCGGGACCGCCGCTATAACTTCCAACAGATTTCATGCATTTAGCATAGACAGCATTGCAGGCTCGACAACAGTCGAACTGATAGAGCGCCAGGAACTTGCATCGATATCTGGGAGTCTTCTTGAACACCACTGTCGATCCCAAAACGCAGTTGATTGGCGTGTCTTCAAATTTGTGAAAACTTCCCTCCAACTATATTTAGACAAGAAAAGCAAGGTCAGTCCTTCGAATCATTCATCTTTTTACTCCAAAATTAAAATTTACAAGCGAAAAAAAACAACAACAACAAAAATAAAGAGTTTGGAAGGTGGTGCTACAAGATATGGACGTTTTTCATACGGTAGTCTGGGTCATGTATTTTGCAGCCTAAAATACTCTGTAAATCTATTGAAATAACCTAAGGAGCAGTTTGTTTCGCGAATTGCCATAAAATAAGACGTTTGTTTCTGATTGCTTACCCTTAAATATGCCGGTATATCCAGCTTCTCACAAGATGGCTCACAATGAGCCAAGCACTTTGTCGACTCGTCATTCTGGGAAGATGTTAAGAGAGCTGGTTCGTCTCGGAATTCTAAGCTTGTCGTTTCAGGCAATAATGCTATGTGTTCTGGACGGAAGAATCTCTTGACATGTTCTTCAGTGGTGAAAGCGTTCACAAAAGCTAGAGCAAGGGAAAGAGTAACAAGGCATGAACACGTCTTCATTGCTTCTCCCCGGCAAGATAAGCTGCAAAATTTTGGTGGTATTAATGCCTCGCTCTAAGATTCTCTCAAATGAAAAAAAAGGCTTCACTGTCTTTTTATGACAGGTATATCATTATATCGGTACAGATAATGTGTGGATATTGTCCCTGCACTATCATTCACGTTCACTATTGAATGGACTTCGTCAAATACGTGACTCCTCTTAGGATTTGATATTAGCTAATCAAGATCTACCGTTGCTATGGTAACAAGAGATATTTCTCGTTTTCCAGGACTCCTTTGCTTTGCACACAGGTAGTGATGTGTGCCAAACAGACTTTAATCTGATCACAGAAAGCATTAATTCAAAGTTGATTTTTTAAAAAAATGAAACTTTCCAAAATGTAATTGGTTGTTGGTGTTTAAACAGGATCAATAAAGTTAGACTAGGCTTCAGTTTAAACAGCTCTACCATCACTAATTAATCTTTGACTCATATCTCAAGGATGTTTGTTTTGCGCTTTATTTTCGCTTTACGATTTTCTTTCGTCGCTTTTGCTGGTACAAGTCAAGTGATATGGATTTCTGAAGTCTAATTTTCGTACCTACTTTTGCACAGAGATCATGTCGTGATCCCGGCAATCATCTTAACAGGGGTTGGTCTTGGTTGGTTGCATTTTCCCAAAAATAGTCAGAGAAAGAAATATTGCACATTGGCCAGGAAAACGTTAACAGGAAAAAGAGTGTTTAATTCAAAGGGCAAAAGGTCTCTAATCAAGTATAACTAAATTAACTCAATTGGGGTTTTATTAATCTTAAGAAGTATGCTGGTTTCAGTTGCGTGCATGAAAACAAATGCAAAGTACTGTTCAATATTAGTAATTTGTAAGATACTAAAAATCTACCTTTTCACTGCTAAACCCAGCGAAACATAATGTGCAACAAACAAGCAAAGCCGTCGAGGTATCAAAAGCAAATGTGGCTGGTAAACACATGATCTAAGACTTATCTAATTCGTTTAAAAATGCTAAAATGACAACAACGAAAAAAAAACAACAACAACAACAAAAACAGCATCACAGTAAGGCTGTCATACCGTACTGCAAAAACAAAAAAATATATGACAAAAATGACAACAAAAAAAAAGAAAGAAATGAATAAATGAATGACCCAAATAAAACAAAAGCAAAGTGGCACAGAATTGCAAGACATTAATTTTTATTTTATCCTCCATTTGATTTATTATCCACTATACTGTGTATTATATTTAGCTTGCTTTCCCTTTATTTTGTATGCATATTATGGTTGGTTTAGCCATCATCAGTGATTTGTGATGACCCCTCTACGATGCCACTTGATGTATCGTGGTTCATGTTAATCTGCGCTTAAATTTGCCTCATAGACTCTGAAGTCATTTTTTAAAGATTACATAAACCAGATCTGCAGTTGGTTAGTTCAAGAGAGGGAGAACCAGCTGTAAATCTTTGCTGTCTGGATCTATTAATGCACGGGTTTAGATTTGTCGCATATCAATCTTCACTTGTTTGTAATTCTTGATAAAAGAAAGTTAGGTGTGGTTCTACCTCAAGTTCAAAAATCAACCAATATAACATACAATTTTTGTAACATATAAAATATATTACCACGGCTCACAAACATTTTCCACTCAGTTATGGCTCAGAGATTCGCAAGTGTTCTCATCCTGTTGTATTCTACTTATAATGAAAAAAGCACCAAAATATTCAAAGCAAATGCTTTGAAAAGACATTTGTAGATTTTTTGGATCAAGAGTAAGAAAATAGTTCAAATAGTATGAATAAACATGAAAGCCGAAAGTAGTTAAGTTTTGAGATTTCAGCATAGGATTAACTGACTGATGATCTAACACTTTTTCGTAACTAAATCAAGCCATTCCACTTACATGCAAAGAGGGTTAATGCATCAGCTAATTGAAAACCCGGCCCCCCGACCCCCGGGGCATAGCGAGGGATTTAACGGAAGTTAACAACGTGTTGGCCCCGGGGGGGGGGGGGGGGGGGGCGATGGAATTAACAAAATATCTGCATGTTTACCCCTGGCCATGAGCGGGGATTTAACAGCACGAACGCATTTTCGGAGGCGGGGACAGAAGCGGGGATTTAACATGAATGACAAAAGGCAAAGCCTGGTTTTCCAAGGTGGTGAAGATGGCGGCAGAAGGGAGATGATGCTGCAGAGAATGACATTGAAAACATAGAAGAAACAGAACAGGAAGGTAGAAACTAGGTCGCCCTAGTCTCAAGCCGAGAAAGGGATGGAGCAACTCAGTATCAAAAGCAAGGAGTTGCCGTTAGTCAATTCTAGAACACCCAGGATGAAATCGATTGTCAGAACTAGGCAATAAGCAAAGAAAGCTGGTGTTCACTCCGCAAGACAACACAAAGTAAACCTTGGCACAGATAGAAGCCTTGTAACAACAGAAAGTTCAGGAGACGATTTTTGGCTAAAATCACTGACAGATTTGCAAGTCAACAGTGAATCAGTGCCTGCCAAAATTAATGGGGGACCCAGCCCCCTACCGGCCCCGCTTTGGATGAGCAATGTTTGCTGTGATACTAAATAATGACAATTCCAGTTTGGGATGAATTTGGCCACAAGAGTGGCCGTTTATTTCATTTAAGCAAATATGGCTAGAAAAATCCGGATACACAAGAAGACTATGCTAGCAAAGATGAGGGCACAGCCGCCATCCGGGAAATAAAAGTATAGCAAAAGGAAAGGGATTTAACCTCTTTCAATAAAACGAACCAGGTGAAAAAAGAAACGAAAAAAAAACAACAACAACAAAAAACTATAAAGCTTACTGGGATGTATTTTCTTAGGGTGTCAACTCTAACCCTAACACTAACCCTAAAACAGCATTCTTTTAAGAAAAAGGTGTTTTCGCACTTTTTCAGTGAATGTGAATCATTGCAAAGTGATATTGATAATCTAGTTCAATGGAGTAATGAATGGAAGCTGATCTTTAACACAGAAAAATGCTTGTTATGCTCGGTAACAAGAAAACACGAACCAATTACATATGATTTGAACATTAAAACCTTAATAAGAGTTGACAATCAACGTGATCTTGGCCTTCTAATAACTTGCATGTGACGCCGGTTTTAATGATAACATTTATGCACAGGTTAATAAAGCTAATAAGAGATGCTAGCGTTTATACCTCGTACCATCTGCATACTAAGTGAGCAATATTTACCTACACTGAGATCACTTTACACGGCGCTAGTGTGCGTTCCCACCATGATGATTCCTCTGAAATCTGGAGCCCGAGGTCCGATCTCTATGATAAAGTTAGTGGAGGGGTCCAACGACGTGCGACAAGGGTTCTCCTGTCCAAGCTAAGCTACAATGAGCAGCTCAAACGATTGGATCCACTTCCGTTAGTTTACCAAAGAGAAGTCAGAGACCTTGTAACTTTTTACAGACTCAAGTGTGGTCACTATGATTGCTCGTTGGACTTCCATTTTCAGTTCTGCTCTGATATGATACTAATTAAGGTCATTCTCAAGTAATAAACTTACTAGACTAAGATTAAACTTAGTTAAAACCGACGTCTTCAAGAGAACGTTTTCAATAGAATTCCTTATTTATGGAATAACTTATTACCCTACTACCACAAAACTGAAGTTTTAAAATAGAATTCCCTATTTATATTATGGAATAACTTACTACCCTACTATCATAGAACTGAATTTTTTTTTAATAGAATTCCTTATTTAGCAAACTTGCTAACCGTTTATGTAAAGTCAGGAATCTTTTTAATGTGAAAGATGCTGTCCCTGAGGGGCTGCGCACGCGTGTGGTCTATAAATTTTCGTGTGCAAGTTGTAATGCTTGTTATGTTGGTGAAACCAGCCGACACTTCTCCACACGAGTGCGCGAGCACTTACTTTCAGACAGGTCTTCGAACGTTTTTAAACATCTGCAGAGTTCAGAGTTTTGTAGAGCATCCCACCGGATTGCTTCGAGATGCTGGACTCTGCGGCCACTAAGTACCAAGTGAAGCTTAAGGAATTCATGTTTATAAAATGGGAGAAGCCCGATCTCAACCAGCAGGTGAAACACATTAACCTGACTCTCTCCCTGTAAAGAACTAAGCGTCACTCATTTAATTTTTTGTTGTTGTCTTAGTATGCAATATTGACAACGCCATGTAACGAACTTTGTAAGATCGCGCGCGCTTTAAGTTCAACGGCGATTTCAAAATATGTAACACTGAAGATGACGGATGTACCGTCGAAACATGTCTGGAAAACTAAAGAAAGTTGTTATATATGTTTATACGAATTCCTTATTTATGAAATAACGTACTACCCTACTACCTTAGAACTGAAGTTTTTTTTAAAAAAATAGAATTTCTTATTTATGGAATAACGTATTACCCTACTACCTTAGAACTGAAGTTTTCTTTAATAGAATTCCTTATTTATGGAGTGACGTATTGCCTTACTACCTTAGAACTGAAGTTTTTTTGAAGTAGAATTCCTTATTTATGGAATGACGTATTACCCTACTACCTTAAAACTGAAGACCTTAGCCTGAAGACCTTAGCCTTTAATTCAAAAAACATTGCAGAGCTTATAAGGGGCTTTGATCCAGATCGCCCACATGTAACCTGGGCATGAAATCATGGCAATTATCAATTTATATGCGTTACTTTTTCTTACAATTTCTCTTTCTTTCTTTGTTATAATGTAATTGCGGGTGACAAGAGGAGCCTGCAATCCTAATCTCCAGGTTGTTATTACGCATGCTCCCATGTATGTAGCCAGCATTCGTTTGGACCTCCACTAAGAATGAATGGAATGTACAGAACGCAATTTGATCCCGAGCGTTTGGAGGCTTCCCTTGTAATCTGATCACGCATGTTTTGACTGTCTCTCACGTGAAACATACGCAAAGCACAGCGATAGAACAAAAACGTTTGTCGCCCGCACTCCGTAACCTTTGGTTATTGCTAGTCTAATTTTAAATTAGGTGGACTAGCCCGTACGGTTCTTCCGTTCCCTTCTTGCAACCTCGTTCCCAGGGACAGGTAGGAGAGAACCCTGGGAACGAGGTTGCCCTTCTAGTGTTTCCCCGCTGTTAACCTGTGTCTGTATATTTATTATATTGTATGCAGTAAAAAAAAACATGCCCAGCCCCAGGCCCAACCCCGACTTCTGAGGATTTTGGGCTTAACATGGGGAAATATAGCTGATTCCCCCTCATAACTCTTGATAAATTTCGTCACTTTTTGCACCAAAAAAATCATCATCAACGTCAAGGAGAAAGAAGAAAAAACAACAACATCGTTCCTAGGGTCTTCTCGTTTTCCACCGCCATATTGGAAAACGAGAAGACCCTGGGGACGAGGTTGGGAAAAACAAGGAGAAGGTCCTAGAAAACAATACCGGGAGGACTTTAATCGTGATCGTGGGACTAATTTTCTGTTCGCTAGTTGAAAAGAATGATAGTTGAAAAGAATGCGCTTGTAGATTGTATCATTGCTGTCTTTCCTACTAATCATCTACTAATTATCTGTGGCTAGTAGAAAGAAGTGTTATTAGCACGACCCTCAGGGAGCTAAGGGGCGCATCCAGAAAATTCGGAAAGGGGCAGGGAACAGAGAAGACAGAGAACTCACTAAAAATAATACAAAATTTAACAGAATGGATAGGGTGGCCGATTGGTCCATTCGGCCGACCCCTAAATCCACCTATTTTAAAATCTAGAACTTTAGCACCCGTTTTAAGAGTTTAAAGTACAAGGTCAACTTGCCGTAAGGCTGGACTAAATGAATATGAGACAGACGAGACTGTTAATTCGGATTAAGTGTAGAGCTGAGAAAGGCTGACCATTCCTGGAGAGGCGATGGCGCTGTTTCACAATGATTCAGTTATCTAGAGTTATGTTTAACAATTCAGAATTAACCTGTTATGACTGTTATGGCATTGTTCAAATTAGTTGAGTTAGCTTTGGTACAAGCACGTTATAAAAGGATTAATGTAAGAGTGTCACAAAACATTCTCCATGTAAATTGAAATGTACACTTCCGAAACAACAGACTTTTTAAATAAAGTTGTGGTTAGAACAAATTGAGACTGCAAACAATTTTATCTCCCAGTAGAATCGACGCATATATTTTATATGCTCTCAAACTAGCATTGTCCAACAGATTTGAGGATGTTGAGTGGTCCTTCTGAATTCTTCTAAATTTCTTTCAATGGTTTTTCCTGAGGGGGTTCCCAAATACAAATGATCTCCTCTTCTGTTCTTCTGAAAACGGGGCGCAAGTATTATTCTTGAAGCACAACGCACAAGTCGAACAGTAACATTATTTAACAACGCAAGTTGGATCCCCTTTTATAATGAAACGTATACTAAACGTTGTGAACTGGCCTTTAAAAGGATAAATGGCTGTCAGTTACCCGAATATTTGAGGGCATCTCTAAGAAAAAACTCCGGTGTTGACTCAAGAAACACGAGAAATTGTAATGTGAACTTATTGTGCCCTCTTCACAGGAACATCTCGGAGGGAGGACGCACCTTTGCTGTAAGAACTGTAAAGGACTGGAACATTCTACCCCGATTGCTGAAGACAAAGAAGTCTTTGAAATCCTTTGCGGCTGGATTATGGAAAATAGTTTTAAATTCTCAGAAGTAAAAGGGATGATTAGATGCTCTTCGTTTTTAATAGTTTTTTTATTTTTATCGAATTCTAGAAATATTTTTATTGTAGATAGTAATTTATTGCTAATGTAGTTTTTATAAATTGTGTTTTTATATTTTTAGAGGGCCACAAATTGATGATCAGTAATGTTCAGTTACTGTTACGTGTCACCCTCGTAAAGAAATAAGAAACATGGCGGCCAATGGCGGCCGCAGCGGAACGTATTTGAATTTCCATGTATTTCTTCCTACGAAATTCGTCTCCTTTGTTTTCAATAACTCGCTCTAGCTCTTTCTGTGTTATCCACGTTAGTGTAAACATAAAAAATAACGCCGAAAAAGACAGGACTTTGTTGTTGTTTTTTCTTTCTAAAAGTCCGGTCCGCCATGTGATTTCCTTCCAAATAAAACCTTGAGTTGCATTTGGGTTGCCATACCTGTTGATTGAGTTATTTTACATTGGTATGCCTGTGGTGCAGACGGACGTTCGGAAGCGGTCAGTATACGGTCACGTGATTGCCAAATTTTCTCGGATGGGTAGATTGCCACATTTCCTTAAATATGGGGCTCCGCCCACGCGCGGCGCTTCGCTAAGAACACAACGTCAAGTGAGGATCACGAGAAAACGCGCAAGTAATAGCCCTGTTGCGTTTGTTATAAACAAACGTTTTGCCGCCCTCTTCTTTCTGCTCTCCTTTTCTATTTTTCACCCGGCCAGTTTTCCACGTCGGTTTTCATTCTCGTTCGGTTCCTGGTTGCACTGCAGGCGCAGAGTGTTCCAAGTGTTCGAAAGTGTCGTCACGACAATTCGTCATGAAACGTCCCTATGGTAACTGTAAGTTTTGAAAGTTTTAGTTCGCATTTGTTCTTGTACTACTGTTTGTACCACATCGCCTTTTCTAACGAAAATATTGGCGCAATTGTAACATGGTCGTGCTTCAAAAATCGGATAACCAACTATACGCAGACATTGTTCGATGTTTGAAACAAAATTTTCGATCTGAGTTTCAACCGCCTTTCGTTGCGCCGCATGGCGAGCGAAAAGTCCGAATTCGAACGGGTTGTCATTACAAATCGCAATTACCGGAAGACCATTGGCGAGAAAAGTACAATCGCAATGTAAAACAGAGTGTTCGAGGATTTTATACGCCGGCTCATGTTCCGTATGCTTCAGTTGGAGATGTTTGTTTGGATGTAAAAGACCTCGTAGTGAAAACAGTCGGCTGCGAACAGAGCCCTGAGAAGGTAGGTTAAAAGCTTAAAACACGGTTGTTTTACTTATATATTCACATTTATTCTCATTCTTAAATCTGAAAAGAGGTTCTCATTTAAAGCAATTTACCACTCTATTCTCCAGAATCAGCTAGGGTATATTGTATGTAAGCATTTAATATAACACAACCTCCGCCACAAGAAATCCAACGATGTCCCTGATTTGAAAACCAAATATATTAAACTTTGTTATCAGAACATGCACATGCACTGGTTGACATCCCTGTTTTCTCTGTAAAATTCCCTTGACCTTTGCAAAAAAAATTTCGTCATGTCTTGATTAGCATCTCATACAGCTTTTTTTTATGGAGGAATTAAAAAATTCCTTCATTTGAAAAATATGTCCTGTAACCCTGAGTAGTTATCCTGAGTTATCTCGTTATTGTTTCAGTTTAATAATTCCAGTCTTGCTGCTTATCTCTGTGAAAAAGAGAAAAAGAAGGACGAAGATCATGTGGTAATAAGTCAGAAGGTAGGGCGAGAAACACAAATTCTGTTATAAGTAATGGCAAGTTATTGTTTTTACGACATCGCAAAAAGGACGACAGGAAGAAAAGGACGACAAAACGCTTTTGAGTGGCAGAAGTGACAGGGCTGTTACCTATCTGTTTTGACGTAATCTTCACTTGACATTAATTTTTTGTTTCCAGTCTTTTACAAAAAAAGATCTATTTAAAAGAAGGTGAAGATTGGCGGAAGCTTTTTTCAAACAAAATTGTTGTCACGCTTGTCACACAAGGTTTGCCGTCTTCTCCTCTCTTTCGTCCTGTTGAGTTAGTTCACTCAGCGTACGCCTTTGGTAAGTTGAAAGTACAATTTTTCTACGATTTTTAAAAATAATCTCTTTTGTAGTTTTTGTTGTTGTTGTTTTTGTTGTAGTAAACTCAATAATAAATTATAAATAATGATGTTATCATCTACTTCGAAAATGTAGAAGGGGCCATTTAAGAATACGAGGTTTTATTTATTTTAACATGTTGTTGTTTTTGTTGTTCACTTGTTGTTTTTCAGTATCTGAAAAGGATGATTTTTTGTCATGACTTTGAAACACTAAACTGTGTACAAGATAATAGTGAAGTAAACTTTATACAATTGGTTTACCTCATTGGTCAATAATAAACAGCACATTTCCTCTTTTTATAATTAGAATACCGTAAAATTCCGAAAATAAGCCCATCCAAATATAAGCCCCCCAAACTCGTAACGCAAAGAACCCTCCGTTAAATCACCCCTCTAAAATTAAGCCCCCCCGGGAGCTTGAACTTGGAAATTGCCCTCAAATACAAAGTAAAACAAAGCAAAAACGGAAAATCTCTTTCCAACTATAAGGCTAGCCCAATCGATTTTGAAACGCAAATTTACCTCCATAGAAAAGCCCCTCCGAATATAAGCCCCTCAAAAAGGGCCTTTGAAAAATATAAGCTCCGCGGGTTATTTTCGGAATTTTACGGTAACCTTTTTGTTCTGAATTATTGGTTTACACTTTTGTAGAAACAGAAATTACAAGGATCAAAGAAGAGGGGGTGTTTCTTGTTTCAAGATCAAAGTGGATTGAGTGAGATCAAAGCAAAGCTTTTTCAATACCGGGAGAGATTATCGGCTTTGCGAGCGGGTCAAACGTTTCAAGAATGTCTTAAAAAGGAGGATTTCATGCTCATGGTAAGAAAAATGAACCTCTTTCATCTCTGCTCAAAATCATCGCTTTACATAACATTACAGAAAGAGAATCCGGATTACGGAATCCGGAAAATTTTTACTTAACAAAATCCGGAATCCAGCAATATTTGCTGTTGAATCCGGATTCCATGGTTTTGGAAATCTGGAACGCATTCTAAGGAATCATGAATCCTGCTGCCTGTAATCCTGAAACCAAGTTCCACTGGCACAGAATCCGGGAATCCAGAATCCACACCGCAGAATCCAGAATCCAAGACTAGGACTCCCTTTCATGGATTCCCTCACAGTCGAACTTGCGGTAAGCGACCGCCCAAAGTGCGAAGATTAGGTGGTTGCCTGCGAGTATCGAACTATGCGAGTCTCTTTCGAGAAGAGGTCCCAAGACATCTGCTTTTATGCAAAGATTGTTTACATGCAGTTTCTATATGTGAGGTTCTACGTTGTCACTTATCAAAGTTCTGTATACTTTTGGAAGCCTGGTACTGATTGTGAACATAGAGATTAGACCACGGGTCAGTTGGTCGCCTACAACAGGTTAAAAATTAAAAAACCGTCTCCCCCAAAAGTGGTAGCGGTCGCTTACTAGAGGTGGTCGTTTTCTGCTTAGAATAAAGCGGAGATCGTCTAAAAGCTCTACTAAGCTTGCTTGATCTCCTGCCTTGTAGTAGTGTGATAGGTTATGTGTGTACAAATGAATGTATGGTAAATAATTACAGGGCTTTGACTAGGAAAAGTTTCCATGTTTTTGGAAAGATGGCAGCTTATGCAAGGTGATCGCTTAAGAGAGGTGGTCACACATGGGCGGGTTGAACTATATTTAACATTTTTCCCTTAAAGATGTTTATAACTTGTTCTTCAAAAGTTTTGTTCTTTGTTTTAGTACATTGAAGCGATGAAAGAATCGAGTCAAAATCAGCCCGGCGAGTGTGCTATATCGCCTGCAGATAAACTAAAGACGATACTGAATAAGATGAGACCATCTGAGCGTTTGGATGCACCTTTACTTGGAGATGAACTAATTCCTGCTTTACCGAACGAAATCAAGCCTGAACATGAGGAGGAGATCATTGATCAAAGGCTGGTTTATAGATAAATGCATAACATAATAATGAACTAACCCATTATTTTCTATATATATATAAAAGCGACAATAGCACTACGGAATCATTCTCATCACGTGTCAACATTAATCGTGAGATGGTAATAAGCAATTTCTACCGAAAATTGTGCTTTACTTGCTTGTCGTTGGTTTTGTTCTTGTTTCATTATAAGGAAGCTTAAGCAAAGACGTTTTTGAATAATGCATGTCAACCGGAAGTGAATCCTTTACCCTTTTAAAATGCCTTGATGGTACCAAATTTGTATTCTTTAGTGTCTTTTCTCTCAAGGAAACGATCTGCGAAAAAAAAAAAAACACTGGTCAAACTCTCGCCCCAAGATTGCAAAAACCCCACATCCGGTTGACATGTGTTGCTCAAATAACGTCCTATTTTCTTAAACTTTCTAATGTCGTTATTATTATTTCCGCTTTCCACTGTCGTTGTTGTGGTTGCTCAAGCTCGCAAGTAGCGTTAACCAACGATTTTGTTCAGTAAACCAACTATTTGATGGAAAACGCTTGACAAAAAACAACGTCCACTGGTAGAGGCCCTCTGCAGTTACACCCAGTGAATGGTTCTTCCCCTTTTCTGGTCAAACTGGCATATATATTCGATTATTAGATCCAAAAGTCAGTTTTTAGGGTATAGTAGTCTTGTATGACTTAAATTGTTAAATTTTCTTGTTTTTTTTTTTCTAGAGATGTTCACGATCGATATGTGCGTAACTTCAGCGGTAAACTAAGTTGTATCTACACTTTACTATGTTACATCTATCATCTCAGGACGAGAGACCTTCGAACCAAGGTAGGCGACCCATCCGGGGTAATATTCCATCGGTACCATGACGACGGTATATTTCTCCTATTTGTAATAGAAACCCATGTTTTTAATGAAGAGGACTCCACAAAATGGCGAAAGAGGTCACAACCATCCAATCCGAAGACAAAATAGCCGTCTGAAAACTGGAAAATATTTTGAAAATATTTCTGACATTTGGAAGAATGGTATAATACCTGATTTATGTTTGTTTGTGTTCGAAAAATATACGCCCAGAAGAGCTGAAGCTCGCATAAAATTATTGTATGTTTGTAAGAGTATAACATACAGGCTAGTTGACGTTTTTAACTGCATGAATGCTTTTTCATTTTCACTCGACGATCACATCGACGTTTTGAATTTTTGCTCCTAGGCTCCTTTATCAAGAGACTTTCTAAAAGCACTCAAAACAGAGGTCCTCACAGACCAAAAAGGAAGGCCTCTTAGGCATACACGAAACATGTGCCACATTCAGCCTCAGTCCCGCGGGACCGGAAATCAGAGGTCATCTACCGATGTCCCAGGATCCCGTATGGAACACGACAATAACTTGTCACCGCACATGAACACGCGTGCAAGTTTTGTCAGCGATTCACCTTCGTCGCTATTTCGTACAGGAATAACAGGAACTGGTGCCATTGACTCTAGAGCCTCCTTTGTCGTCCGTAAACTAAGGTAGGGAGTTGTAATGATCATCCTCATTGCAATCAGTCAGTTCGAATAAGACTGTTCTCACGGAGGGACCAGACCACACCCCAACGGGTTCGTGGAAATTTGGCTAATTTACAGTAACTTTGTTGGCTCTAACTCTTCCTCTTATCCACCTTAACCTGAAAAAATATAAACTTGAATTATCACATATTTTGGCATTAAAAAGTTAAATTATGACGTCACACTTGCCGACGTCATTCATACGTAAATTTTAAACTTAAACTCTCCCATTTTTCCCCATGTTACCAGAAAACCATTGATAATTTCATAATTCGACATTTTGCGTCAAACACACACTTATAATAACCTGGTCTGCATTTGAAGTCTGTCTGTTGGGTTGACGTTCAAGAAGTGAAAAGAAATGTAAAAGACACGGGTTGGCTTGGCCCCACCGTGCTAGGGTTGAGCTAATCGGACGATTTCACTAGGGTCAGTTTGATAAGTCTTCTTCAGGTTGTTTGTTCTTCTGCCAATGGTTGAGTTCAATACCTCTCCATTTCATGTATCTCTTAGCAACATCTTTAAGGGCAATCTACGCCACCTTTGATTACGCATTCACCATTAGAATTGACTTTACGAGTACAACAGCTGGTTTGGCAAGTCTGGCATCCTATGTACAACTGACTAAGCCAAGGTTTTTTTTTCGATTACTTTTCCCCAAACGTTTGTCCTCCTATATGAGGATACTTTCATTATTCATTATATATGACTCTTATTTTACCTTATCATTAGCCTTGGAGCAAGCTCTCCGGGGCGCTCCTTCCCACTACGTCTCTGGAATTTGAATTCTACTGAACTGTCTCAGTTTTCCGCCAATCAGCGCGAATGTAAACAAACATTGAAAAGCACGTGTCAAGGGTAATGACGTCATTACTAATGTCATCTCCGCTAATAAGCATTTCGCATCGACTTTTTCGATACAGATGTTCAAATTCCAGAGACGTAGTTGCAACTGAGTTCTCCTTCCTTTTCCAACCCCTCTGCCATAGCGCGCCGGAGAGCTTGCTCGCAAGCTAACTCATCATATCCTGGTTTAAAGGATGGATGCATGGGGCCAAAGTATGAGCTCCAGGTATTTGCTTTGCGATACTTAGTTTCTTGTGCCCGAATGCTGATTTTTATGAGAGATTGTTTTTAGATTTCTCGAGGCTGAAACGCCATACAAAAGGGCTCTTTGCCTGTTATTGAGTTTCCACTGCCTTAGCTATGTATAGCTCGGTAATGAAATATTATAACAGTAATTTTTCAGATCCGGAAATGCTGGATTTTGTAAATTAATTATTAACTTCACCTCGATTCGCCCGAAAATTCATTAAATCATGGAGGTGTTCGATATATAATAACGAACCCTCGATATAACGAAAAAAATTTCCCCTGTCTCTTGACACTTCGTTAAATCGAGTTTCCACCGTAATAGCCACAGCCTTAAATTGTTATAACTCATCAAAACATCGTTAAAGTCATCTTTAATGGCTTATAACTCAAACACGATTCAGCGAAACCCACTGACATTGCAACTGATATAAAAAGGTCTCTTTAAAGGAAAACCTCTGTAAGACGGACACCTAGTGTTGGTCCCTGCCGTTTTTCAGTCATTTTACTGTAACTATACTCTCTATAAGACGGACACCTCTCTAAGACGGACAACGAACGCTTTTCAAACCATCAACGGACAATTGAGAAGTGCTTTATGTAGAGGGAAACCACCTCAGACCAGAAAAGGAGGTGCGTTTAGACCAAGAAGCGGTGAACGTATACTTGTCATGAACGTTTGATCATGATTGCACAATAAGAAAATAGTTCCACTTTCCTGTTACAATGTTCCAGTCATAATCTGTTTGGAACAAGTTAAACAGACGAGGTCGTGTGTTCATTGCTAATAGGTACAGCTTTCCTGGTAAAGCCACGTTACCCCGAATCTCCGGAAACCTCTCTAAGATGGACAGTTAGTGCCGGGGCCCGCAGGTGTTCTTCTTAGAGAGAGTCAACTGTGGGAGTTTTTAAGCAAACGTTAATAAAACAATTATGTCTTGAGGTCACAGAGCCATCTTAAATTTTATAAAAGGTTTTAAAAAGTTCTTTAGTTTAATAGTGCTGATAAAATCGACTGATATATAACGTGACTGATTGACCGGGTAATGTAATTTATTGCAGGGTACGGGATACTTCTGACAAAATAGAAACTTGGGACGACCTACTAGAAGCGGGAGAAAAACCACCTTCTAATTCCCAGGGTCCATGGCCGGGAATGGCGCGCAGTGGTCCAGCTAATGAAGCTGGTGCGAGAGGTGGAGTTACAAGAACAAGTTTCCTAAACACAGCTGGCTGGAAGATGTCCTTTGGTGGAATGAGACATAGGTACGTCTAGGGGCTATTAATACAACACCGAGGTGACTTTCAATTTTGAGTTTACTCCATTCGTTATATATTTCTCCATATTTTTTTTTACATGATACCAAAACGACATTTCATTTCCGTTCATTCCCTCCGGAATGAGTTCATTGAGGTTTTCAATCGGAGTGAAATGCTCGTTCTTATGCCAACTTCATTCCGGTATCATGTAAACTCAAAACGAACTTTGATATGGATTGAACATCAAACATCGTGTAGTCTGGGATGAATAGCGCATGAGTGCCTGATCTGGCGCAAAAACCACGTGAGGGAGAACGCCTTAAGCTAAGCCGGTCTATTTAAACACGTGAATATAACTTATTCGTACTTCATTCCGGAGCGAAACTCTCCGGAATGAAAGTAATTTCGGTATCCTATTAACATCCCCTTAAGACCGCTGGTCGGCGAAAGCATTCTCTCTTCTGGTCGAAATTCTCTCTGCTCGCCCGCGCACTTGCATATCATTCCCGCTCTAAGAATTCCGAGCAACGTTCTAATTTGAACCGGTTATGCTTTCAGACGATATGGAATCCTACAGTCATTGGTAAATCAAACCCAGAACGTTGCAACTGTTGAGCAGACGCCTCTGTGGCACCAAGTGGCCACATCTGAGAAAAGTAAGAACTTGAGCCGCAGAGGTTTTATGTATTATAATAGGGGTGGGGGGAGGGGGAGGGGGATTTACCCCGGGGAAAGGGTGTGGTTGTTTAGGAATGTTTCGCGCTAGAATCCGGGAACCCCTTCCAATAACCAACTAATCAACTGCAACTTTTACAATACAGTAAGTAGTAATAGTTGACACTAGAGCTGCCCCCGCTTTGTGTATTACCGGTCAATAGTATTCTTGCTCGTTGTGTAGCTCTTTGAAATATACCAATTCGTATTGAAGATTTTCACACATATTCCATACAATAGGTGAGAGTAAAACAGCAAACGCAAGGTTCCATACACTGTTTCAGTTCGATTTACACAGCTTTGATGAAAACATTCGCAGTTTCGAGAATAGTTTATTCTAAACCATAAGAAACTATTTAATCAGAAGTTGGAAGTTGCCACTATTTCTCCTTCTTTTTTTACATACAGTTCATTTTATTTGCCGGAAAGTAAGCCTTAGAAATTCAAAGCTTTAATGAATTCTGGTTGGCGCTTTCTAGTCTTTGTTACTTTAAACTTTATGAAAGGAAATCTGTGAGCTGGGAATAAGTCAGCATAGAATTCGTTTGTTGGCAAATTCCTGTATATAATCGTCCATCGTTCTGCTAGTGATAAGCTACCCGTTGACTCACTCGTCTTGCTTGTTTGCAGTTATTCCCCCAAAGAGAGAGAAAGAGTGTCTAGCAACACATTGTTTCCAACGAAAGATTTTTGAACTCGCTCCGGCAAACTCTCCAAGTGTTCAGATATACACAGTTGTACGGAGGCTAAAATTTGCCAGTTAGGACCCCTCTATAAAGAACCTGTTTAGCCTAAAAATTTGAAACAGGTTATTATTTTTCTACAATTATTTGGAAAAATTTTGTACTCTTGTGCAAATAAGATATTTTAGTCAACATTCTGAATCCTAATTGGAGACATCGGGGCAGGTTGTCTGTTAGCTGCGTGATAAAGTAGCTTATTAAATATTTTCAAAACTGTTAGCCTGCGTAGCAGGCGTCGAAAGGGGTAGGGGGTAGGGGATAGGGAGGAAGGGAAAAAGGGGAGGGAGATTGGGGAGAGGGGGAGGGGACGCCTGCTCTAAGAACCCCCTTTTGTTCATATCTGCGGACGCTGGCGTCCGCAAATTCCTGATTGGCTGAGCCGTAATGAGTAACATATTGAAATGCGCGTTTCACAAATCAACAAACAGTCGAGATGGCAGCGGTAGACGTGGATGTCGTAGAGAGTGCTTTGAGAGATGTGAATTTATCTAGTGGTAGAGAAACTGTTTTAAAACCAGAGCAAGAATCATCAGTAAGGGCTCTTTTACCCGACAGAGATGTTCTGGCGGTTTTGCGGACCGGATACGGCAAGAGTTTAATTTACCAAAGGTTTGTACGCGAGAAGAACTACGAGCTAAATGGTAATGCGGCGATTCTCGTCATTTCGCCACTGAAAAGTATTATCGAAGACCAGTTGCAGGAGATGGAATTGTTGGGCTACCCAGCGAAAGATTTAGCCAATTTATCGAACGATGACATTCGCCGATGTAACTTAGCAATAAAAGAGGGTGGTTTTACCTCATGCCAAACTGCTGCTTATTCCAATAAAGTTGTTTTTATCTGCTGGGTAGATTATGCTCCGGAAGGTTCTGCATTTATACTGAGCAAATGTTATTTTAGCCGCATGTTTCACTCTGAGAGGTCATGACATACGTATCGATTGACTGTAGTTATTGTTTTCTGGTCGGCAGGATTTGCCCTCTGATGCAAGCGCAATTTCTTTGACCTCTTTTGAAGCGTAAAGCTTTTTTTATTACGGCTGAATAAGGGTTCCAATTTTCTCCAAAGTGCCTTCTAGATCTGAATAACTAAGCGAATTTCTTTAGTCCGTGAGTGTAATGTTTTTCTGCAATGGCGAGTGTAGCGACACTTGATTGACAGTAAGCGTAATCGGATTACTAGAAAATTGGTAGGCGTTATGCAAAAACATAGGCTCTTAGAGCAGGCGCTCCCTTCCCTTTTCCCTTTCTCCCTCCCCCCTCCTCCTCCCCTTTTTGCGCCTGCCACGCAGGCTAAAAACTGTTTGCACTTATCCCGGCAAGTGACTGTCCCCTCTTCCCTAAAAGTCAAGTAATAGTCCCATTGCGGGAGGGACGGAACACGCAACGCCCTCTTTGTACGCGTGGCAATTTTGTCTTTTCTCCACATACACGCTACTAAGAAATATATTGGGCTTTGCACAGGCAGCCCAATAACTACCAGCTTAGCCTGGTTCAGGCTCTAAGTTAGTGATATACAAAGATCGTTAAAACTGATACGATAAACCCTCGGGGGCTATTAGGCTTTGACCTTCTTCTCGCTACTGTTTGAGAGGCTGGCACTGGCTACTAAACCATTCAGAGCGGATATTCAAGTCGTTTTTGATGATCATTTGTAGGCCTGGAATAGATTTCCAAAAACAGTTCAATATAATAGCCCTGAAAGAACAATTTAGATTATGTTTCTTTTTTCTTTTATAACCTGTGTAGATGCTAAAGACAATGGAAACAGTGGCACATTTACCAAGAGAAGGTGACTAGATGTTAATTGTAATAAATAATATGGACACTCACAGGTCGATGAGGTCTTAGTGGAGCTCCATGGGCGCGCTTTGCGCCCGCGAGCGTAGCTCCATACCTAAGAAAATGAGGTAATCTACCCATCCAAGAAATTTTGGTAATCACGTGACCGGAAGCCGTCCGTCCGCACCACGGTTTACCAATGTAAAATAACTAAATCATCATGCATGGCAAACAAATTGCGTAGTCCCAAAAAATATCCATACCCCACCTCCAAAAAAAATCGCTTGCATGGAATATTTATTGATGAAAATCTACGGTGGCAAACGCACATCGATAAATTATCTAAGAAGATCGCTTCCGGGATAGGAGCAATTAAATTAAAAGAATTAGAGATTTTGTTCCAAGGCTTACTCTCCATTGTACATACAACGCTCTCATTCAATCTCAATTCGATTATTGTAATATTATGTGGGGTAATTGTGGAAAACCTTTGTTTAACAGGCTACAGTAGCTTCAGAACCGTGCTGCTCGTGTTCTAACCTTTTCTAGATATGATGCTGATGCCAACCGCTTATTTAGACAACTTAATTGGAAAGACTTGAGCACTCAGTTTCAAATGAAAAAGGCCCTAATGGTTTACAACTCTTTAAATGATCTTGTTACAGGATATTTATCCTCTAAATTTGTTAAACGATATGAAACGCGCTACTCCCTAAGGGACTCTGTTAACAAAGTAATTGTCCCGTTCCCGCGAACTAACTTCATGAAGAACAGCTTCAATTATAGTGGAGCAGTTCTCTGGAACAGTCTGCCTGGTGATATGACTGAGGCTAAATCTTTAACTCAATTTAAACGATTGGCTCATCTAAATTTCTGTTTTTTAAAGTACTGTACGTGTACACGGCACTCATGAAAACCAGGTCTTAGTTAGATTAGTTGTAGACAGTTTTGCGTATTGTTTAGGGTAGTTAAGTTTATTTATAATTTTTTATACTCCTGATGAATTTTACCGTGTTTAAATAAAGAATTTTTCTATTCTATTCTAGACCCCCTGGAAATACCCCCACCCCTCGGAAATTGCCTCCTTTTCGACCCCCCTCCCCTTGGAATTTCCGTTGCCCTCAAGGGGGGGGGGGGGGGGGTGGGTAAGGATATTTTCTGGAACTTAACATTACAACTCGAGGCTATTTTGGCGGGAAATTGCATAGCCACCAGCGTCTTGTGAAGCAGAGACAACTAAAGAGTCAATCGAAACGAAAACGGAAAGCGGAAATTATTTCTATATTCGTGTTGTCTAAACTCTTAAACTTAGATTAATTGTCATCTCCACAAAGACGGAGGAGAAAGACGGAGAAAGACGGAGGAAAAAAAACAAGTAGGCGACAGGCCAGCAAAGCTTAGCGAGAAAAAGAAAAAGAGCGACAGAGGGCTAGAGCGAGAGATCAAAAACAAAATTTAAAGAGACATTTTTTGTTGGAAGAACAACATTAAGGACTTTTATCAACGGTGAGAAAATGAGAAATCCTAGCGACCTCAAAGGTGAAAATGAGCAGCAGGGAAAAAAAACGTGGACAAGAACACGAACGGCAGTCCCTCCATAAAGGTGACGTTACTCGGGACGATTCGCAACGACAACTTTTAGCGCAACACATCCTTGCAATGTTGGAACAATGTTGCCACGCTGTGTTACGCTAAAAATCGTCGTAACGGTTACGAATCGTCTCGTGTAACATAACCTTGAACCCGCGTGTAACTGGGACGTTTCTGGAAGTTTCACGTTGTAGTTGTGGAAGGCAACGGCAAAGAAATGTCCAAAAAAGTGTGCTGAAGGTGCAAAGTTTTTTTTTTTTGGTTATTAAACCTATTGTTGTTTTTTCACCGTTCTCTTTGCCTTTGCAGCTTAAGGTGATGTTAAGGTGATGTTACACGGGACAATTTGCGACGACGATTTTTAGCGCATCACATCCTGGCAATATTGGAACAATGTTGTAACTATTCGAAACAATGTCTCAACAATGTTGCAACGCTGTGTTGCGCTAAAAATCGTCGTTGCGAATCGTCTCGTGTAACATCACCTTCAACACGCACAGGACAAGCAACAACGATCTTTAGCGCATCACAGCGTTACAACATTGTTGTTACATAGCTGTAATATTGTTCGAACATTTGAAACCTGTGTTGCGCTAAAAATCGTCTTTGTGAATCGTCCCGTTTAACATCACCTTTAGCATTGCACGATCTTATATTTTGTTTGAGCAAACTAATTATTATCGAGAGCTTCGCTTTTTGTCCTGGCTAAATCGATATATTATTTCAAGGTTGCGGATTGTCGCCCCATGTAAGGGAATTAGAATCCTAGGGTTTCTGGAATCTGGATTTCCTTACATTGGGCGAAAAATGATTTACTTTTAGGTCATGATGGGGTTATGGTTAAATTTGCTAAAAATAAATATGACTGCCTCCCAATACGTTTATTACCCCCGCAGGGTTAAGAAATCTCCTTCAAAAATAGAGAACTCATTGTCGGGCATGATGAGTGAGGAGTTTGAAAAGATCCAGACCAAGTCCGCTGAGCGAGTCAGAAGCAGACTCAACAAACTAAACAGGTAGGAAAATTAGCGTAAGCTGAGAATTTTAATAGATTTATTTGCTATGTGCTAGACAAGAAACTGCTAAATGAATTGTTGGACTAATGAATTAAAAGGGTATGTTCCGAGAGTATTAATATTTCTTAGTATGATAATATTATACTAGCTTGTTAGCAAGCGCATACTCTAGGGCGCTCTGGCGGCGGGGCGGGAAAGGGAAGGAGAGCCTGCAACTACATCTCTGGAATTTGAATATCTGGATCGAAAAAGTCGATGTAAAATGCTGATTGGCGGAGATGACATTTAGTAACGACGTCATTACTCTTGGCACGTGTTTTTCAGTGTTTGTCAGGCATTTGCAGGCTAAGGGCTTTTTATCCAATAGGCGCTTATACAACCGGGTTAGAAAAAGCGCTTCGAAACAAGCTATAGCAGTGCTTATTATATTAGGTTTTGTTTTTGTTTTTGTTATATTAGGCTTTGTTTTTTTTGTTTTTAATTAAAGTTCGACACGTCATAACAAATCAAATTCAATTTAAGCTATTAGCTACCGGCGAGTTTATATCCGGTGGCGGGCTTATAACCGCATGATTTTTTCGCTTCCAGTAGATACTAGTCTAAAACATGGCGGAGGCGGGAGGAGGGGTTGGGGGAGGGGTCTTATAAGCGGTTTAACGTATAAGTCGTCAACTCCCTTTATGAGTTTAAACTGGAAAGTTAATTAGCGTCCAATATCTCATTCGTGATAGATAAAGGGACCAATCTGGCCGATAAGGTTCGATATGAGGCAACGATACCTTATTTATCCTAGAGTTTACGCTTAGTTAATCAACTAGTTTACTAGTCAACGACCCTAGTTTATTTTAAAAATTAAAAACTAAAAATGTGCAATTATAATTCACATAACCCTAAAGCTAAGAACTAAGAATCGATAAACGATTCTTAAGTTCCAAGCAATCCCTCTCTATGGTAGTTACTATTGTTAAACAATAAAAATGGAAGCGATGGAAAATGTTCGTAGTGCGCACGCTTTTGACTTAAAATTATTAGGGAATTTTATTCGGTGTTTGGGATTTATTGCAAAATTCATTCGTTTCGGGAAATGTTTGTGGGTTAAGGAAAAATATAATAAAAAGCAATTTGACTCATTTTACTTGTTGTTAACTCCTACGCATCGGCACTGATCGAGCGACATCCTCTCCCGAAATGAGAAAGTGATTTCTGTTGATTCGTTCTCCTTGGTCTTGTTGAAGGAAAATGTTGATTGAAGAGTTACGTTAGCCACTTGTGACAATTGTTACAATATATGTTTATAGTGGAGTTGTTGTAAGCGTTCTTGTTGATTAGTTTGAGTAAGCTACCTTACTACTAGTAATATTGGTTTTTCTAAGTTAATTGATGTTCGATAGAAAGTTTCTCCTGACATGAATTCGGTACAAAGGAGATGTACCAAGTTGGTACATCTCCGCGGTAACACTTCTGTTCTTGAGATATGTTTAATTAGAGCCTTTGGCAGATGACAAAGCCTTGTTTATATTAAGTATTTTGTCTAGTTGACATTTTTGACCTTAATCTGGTCTTCCTTCCATATTTACCAGGAACTACTACCCTGCTTGTTTCTTTTAGAGTTTTAGGCGTGTTTCCCCGAGTTTTTAACCGAATTCTTGGCAGTGGATAACTTTAATTAAGCTTAGTGATTTTATAGGTGTTTTTGTAATCAAACAACTATTGTTTTAAATTCTGCCTTGTACTTTGAACTGCATTTTAATTTACCCTTTAAGTTTGCGACCACGTTCGTGGTTAAATTATGGAAAAGTTGTAACCAATCATCTTCGATGAAGAAGCTTATCACCTTCTGTAAATTGACAACAACCTTGGATTTTCAAACTGTAATTTTAGTACTTTCCTATCTGTTAGTATGAAAAGTCTGTTTACTGGTATATACCTTGTACTTTTTATATTGTTCTAATAGTTTTATATTGGCCAGTTGACTTAAGCTTAGCAGTGAAAACTTCGGTTAAAGAGTCGTTTCGACAAAGCAATTATCTCGAAGGTTTCATGCTAATGAAGCTGTTTTAACCAATCGGATTGGACTTACGTCAGCATTCGGTTTGCGCTAAGCAGCTGGTTTCCTGGCTGATATAAAAATGCGTGTAACACTGATCTTGTAGAGAATTGTGAAACACAAGTTGCGTTAACTTCGTGACACCTTACAGAAGAATTAAAGAGAGTCATTGAACAAGTACTCGTCTGTCTTGCTGTTTGTTGCTAGAACCTGCTAGCCCCCAGTAAGGTTCTTCAACACTATATGAGGTATACTGAACCAGAATATTAAGCAAAACAACTCAACAGAGTTTTAATCCATCGTGGCAAAACCAACAATCCCCGTTGCTCGTGCCACTACTAATAAAAGAAAGCAACGCGAAAGACCGTTTTGACACGACGTCACGGCGTCCATATTAGAGTACGGGAAAAAAAGTCCTCTCGGGATTGAACTCTTCCTCATGTAAACGTTTTTCAACTTTCAACAAATTCGCATTGTAGCTGATCGCGTCAGTAAAAACGATTTATACAATAACTGTCGATCAGGTATTTCAAAATTTCACGCTAATTTTTCCTAGGAAGGAGAGAGAATCATTTGTGAGGAAAGTATTGGTTTTAGAGCCGTCTTCGTTGTACAAAGTGGATTTAAAGCGAGTTCAGCAAACTGGCAGGGATGTCAGTGAAGATTATGACAAAGAAGATGTGAAAACAGCACGCTGGTGAGAATATATACAGCAGATAATTTTTAACATCTAGACGTAACGTTAGATGATTAGATTTGCTTTGACAATCAGCTTCCAAACACCATACCAAAAGTGAACTCGATGAGGCTCCCTCCCATATCCAAAAGTAGGCTTGAAGAAAAAAATACAATCGGCGACAAAATTAGTTGAGACCAAGAGCCATGCTCTTGTTGAGACACTATGCAATAAAGGGTCTTTCTAAGTTTTGCTAATTTTAAAAATGGGAAATTATCGCTTTCTCTACCCCACCACGTCCATGCAATGTTATGCTGTTGTTCAAGCCACCAGTAGAAAACAACAAACAGACAAACACCGTGACTTTGAATGGATGGGAGAGGGGAGGGGTGTGGATTGATTTGTTCTCCAAAGTTTAATGACAATGTCTTAACAATTTTGTGGCCGATTGTGGGTAGTTTTCAACGTTTCTTATTCTAAAGACATTTTGAGTGCCTACTTCGTTGCTATGAAGTATGAAGAGACACCGAAGAGAAATGAATTACTTCCACTTAAACTATGCTTATTGCCTACTATGCATGCAGGTTCCGAGATTTAGAACGAGAGGCTCAAGAGCTTGGACTTCAAAGAGAAATTAAAGTGATTTGCTTGTTTAGCAAGTTGTATCCATTTGCAATTGACGACGTGACAACTATTCCTTTCGCCCAGGTTTGTTTTAATATGTAAGATTTAAGGCGGTCTACTGTACGATCACTAAACAAAACATTCAAAAATTATTTGACGTTTACAGAAACCTCAAAGCGTGATATTCAAGTACAACAATTCCTCAAGTTGCGAAATGATTAAGTAAGAGCTTTGGAAAACAAGACCCCCTAAATGTAGGTACATTGGGCTTCTGCCCTGCCGAACATATTAATCTGGATAGACAGAATAGCTTTAAAGCAATATTAGACAAAACACAGCTAATTAATTTCATCAAAGCTCTTCAATGAAGTCGTGGGTGACCCCGGGCACACTCTTCACAAACTCCTTCCTTCCAAGAATCCAGCAAATTACTTTCTAAGGAGAAATCGGAACTTTGCCTTACCTTTGTGCAAGACCAATCGATGCAAAAAATCTTTCATTTTTAGTCACGCTTTCTGCGCTTAGTAGTGTTTAATTAGTTAGTTATAGTAGCAATTTTATACTTTTTACCTTTTTATTGTTATATTTTATATACCTTTTTTTTTATTGTAATGTCCTTTTATTGTAATGTCTTTCGTAATTCAGCCTATGGCTGCAAGGTATTAAGACAATAAAGCATCTATCTATCTATCTAATTAAAAACTTATGTTCACCACTGAACAAAACAAAATGTCCTATTTTAATAAATACAGGACGAGGGTAATAATTTTCGGAAGTTCCAGTTAGATCAATTTAGTCACGTTATACTGTCATGTAATATTTTGGTTCCTGAAGGATTTGGATTGGGGTACAATGTGGAAAGGTCCCAGTTAAAAATAATACCTGTCTTTTTTTTCTCGTTTCAAAAGGTTTATTTGTTTATTTATATTTTTATTCATATTGGTAGAGTCGACGATTTCCATTCTTCTTGTTTAAATCTGAAATGACCCACCCTCACCCATCCTCCGCCATCAATAGTCAAAAGATTGGCCCCAACGAGACACGCATCTTCTTCTGGGAGATCCGTCCGCCATTTTTGTGTTCATGGGACCTCGATGACGACGCACAATTTTGTATTGGGCTTTGCCACAGGCAGCCCAATGATGATTGCAACACCAAATACCATTGTCAGGCTCCTGCATTGTTCTATTTTTTGTAGGCTAAGCTTTGTCTGGTCGTCCAGTCCCTCCCAATCTATGAACTATGCTCATTACCAATGATGGATGCATTGAAGGTCAGCGATCATTAACTTATTTCGGCCGAGAATAAATGATTTTATGCAGCTAGTTACACCGTCAGGCTAATGTTTAATCGTTAGAGGGGGTACATTACGAACGAGACCTCGACTACTTATTATTTAATTCAGTACAGGCCTGATTGCAGGTCTCTTTTTCTCCAGCTTCAACACGAAATAAGTTTCTGCTTTAAATGTAGTTTTCAGAATTCAGAGCATTCATCCATGGGTGATTCGATCAATCTTTCATTGCCTTGGCCTGCATAAAATGGATTGATAATAACTGAGGCGCAAGTCCTAGTTCATTTTGTAGTTGCTTTCACTGTCTTGATTCACCACGACTATTAATCTAGTGAACATCTTTAATATTCCCATATAACAGGAAAGGAGCTCGAGTGTGTGACAACTTTTCTTTCCTTTTTTATCTTTTTTACTTGGATTAAGCGGACACTGGTGAAAGAGTTCCTCTGCTTTAAGGGCTATGTCATGGCAAGTTTGCAATTTTTTTCAAAGCTGAGCTAAATTTCCTCAGTCTCCTTTTTTTATGGTCGGAAATCTAAAAAAAGAGAAAGCAAATGATTCTCTGACGGAAAACAGAGCATGACCAGTTTTTCGTCATTTTTTAACAGTTCAGTAGTTTTTGCAAAGAATTTTGTTTTTCAAGTTACAGTATGTTGCATCCAAGCCGTCGGAAACCTTCAAGAAACACGCACTTGTATATGAGATATGATGGCGTAGTAGTTTTAATTAGTATATACTAAGACATTGGATAGAGTCGCGCGCTCTGATTGGCTACTCAACCTCCCGGTATCCAGTGCTATTCACTGATTCACCTTCATTCACTGCGACGCCAAACTCGCGTAAGTTACGAGCATAATAGCTTTCCGGTACTTTACTGCCGAAACAAACAAAGGGACTTCACAAATAATAAAACAAGCTGTTACCGGAATACACCAAGAAGGTGACGAAATTCGGTTTGGAAGTTTAAACAGGTGAAGCTTTGACATGAATTCAGCCATGAAACCAGTGAAAAAGTTTTTTGTTATGCAACTGGAGTCTTGCGTTTCTTTATTTACTAGCTGTCATGTTCATAAAACGAGGCTTAAAACTACATTTAATAGGTTTTTACAGAATGTTTTCAGACACAAAAAGAATCACGACTCCTTTTGAAGAAATTTCCCCGGCGCGCAAGAGCTTAACTTGACAAATGCAATGCCTCCCAAAATTTTATTTGTCTGCCAGAAGACGCGACGGCCGTTCGGTCATTGCGCTCAATTATCTCACGGTTTCAGTGTATTCTAATATCCACCACTACTAGCCACCTCCATTGTTATATAGAACTGAACCATTATCTCATTATTATTATTATTATATTATTATTATTATTATTATTATTGTTATTATTGCTATTATTATTCAAAGTAATGGTTTTATTGTAATACTAAAAGATCATGACAAAACTTCTTTAAATCACAGTTCTTCTTCTTCTTTTTCTTTCTTATTCTTTACATTTAGTTTCTTCTTGTGAATATACTGAACACCTCAACAGGAACGTTCGACGAATGGATGAATCAAAGGAAACTTTTGCCTGCAGTCAAGTCTAACTGACTTCAGTTATCACTGACTTTAATATCCCTCTATGACTATACTGTTTACTTAACCGTTAATTTGATGGCTTAGTTTGCAATATGCCCTCATTTTCAAGATAATAATAAAGTTTGCTCTTTATTTAATTTTGTCAAACTGGATTAAGCAAATCCGAGCTGACTGACTGTGTAGCACCTTGCAGGAGTGGTTTTTTGTTTTCTTTGGAAGTATCACAGAACGGATTTTTTCATATTACTAAAAGTGGTGATTGGCTGACTTAATAGAGTACGTCATGAAGCTTGAAAGAGTTAATTCAGGTCTTAAAGCCCGCTTAAAATTTACTAGTTGAGAGCTTTACAAACCAAAGACAATACATTTTCTTACGTAAGATAAGAAGTCCGCGGTTCGTTTGTGAACTATCTTCCCTTTCATTACACTCGTGTGCCTATTCCCGCATGATTTAGTTTACTACTGGCCGAGGATTTTGGTACATACTGAGAAAGGAGACAAATGATTAATTGGTGGATCGTTAAAATTCTGTTGATCATCTTATCAGTATATATTTACTTCCCGATGTGCAAAAAGCCAATCTTATTTTTTACCGCGAATTTTATCCTACGCCTGCACTAGTTTCACGTCTGGTTAAGCCTGGTTTGACAACCAGAAAAGTCTGGTTGGTTCAACCAGGCGTGCATCTTGGTAAACCATGGTTTAGCAAGGCTTTTGGCGCAAGGGGAAAGTGGAGAATCACATATCGGATAGGTTTTCATAATCGGGGAAGCGGTCGACTCGCTCTAGCCTGTTCCAGGCGTTTATAAAGCGGAATGCAGCGCGAAGTCAAAGAGCGAGGAAAAAAAATAAGGATCATGATGTAGCATTTAAACGTTGACAACAAGCAAAACAGTTGAAAAAAGATCAAAGATATAGCAATTTGGCCGCTACGTGTATACGTGTATTATGCCACATGGATGTCTATAATTTTCAACACATTCCTTTGTTTAGCAAGAAAATGTCGCACGAAATTAATAGAGCTTTTCGACTTCTTTAAAAGGGTACTTTTTGTAAAACAAAATTGCCTGAAGTGGAAGTGTTGCTGGGCCTGTTTCTTCCTAAACACTGTACGATCACTTCCGGGCGCGTAACATTAAATTTGGCGGGCATTTAGGAGGTTTTGGCGCGGATATGTTCGAGGCAGAAATAAATAAATTAAAGGAAAAAAAATCGAACACTGTGCTAACCTTCAAGGAGTCTTACGATTAAGCAAGTCATAATAAAAACCAGAATTAATGTGTCGCAAGGTAAACCTACTGATCTAAGGCTGAATTGGCCTCGCCTTTGAACCAATGTGACGAAGGAAGGCTGGCCATCTCCGGTTGTCAGAAGAAGGTTGAACTCTCCGAACCTGTCCGATCTGTTAAAATTTTCTTTCATATACCAGTCGCTTCTAAGGGAAATGATTTTGAATCAACAAAGAAATTCTCGACCGGGATACGGCAAAAAAGAACTCACATATACTCCATACAATGACGTCTTGATCGGGCTGATCCTATCCGGAGAATAGTTGAAAAGACCGCGCTCGACTAGCTTGTTCACGTACAGACGCTCTATTTTCTCTTCAAAGTCCGTCGAGCGCGGGTGATAAAATATAAACCGCAGGGGATTTATTGACCACCAGCGCAAGGGGGTAGTGGTGGGGGAAGAAGAATTTTTATTTCCCGCGCTCTGCGTTCTCGGGCGCTCGCGAGCTCGCCGATGTTTTCGAAAAGAACAAAAAAGAAAAATAAAACAACGTCTGTTTACAGGCTAGCGCTCGACTTTGTTAACCCCGCCTAGTACTGTTTTAGCTATATTAACAGACAGTTGCGATCGATGACAGCCAGTCTAACCTGAGATCAGGCTCTCTTTTCGTTTCGCTTTGAAAATTACATTCCGGCGGGCATGGCGAAACGAAAAGAGAGCCTGATACAAACCTTCTACCAAACGTCTTCCGCCCAATTTTTTGATTGATTGACATTTACCGAATCAACCAGCCAAAATTACTTCCGCAAATTTTTCATACGTGGGAAAAATGCACACTCGCTGACTTGAAAAATAGCTATTATCTTTAAATTTTTTCAACTAAAAATAAAACGGTCGGCACAATCACATTTAAATTCTTGCGAGATTAAAGGAGATCTCAAAGGTGTATTAATATTTCTGTTGGCGTAGAAGGTAAAAAGTTTTCGAAAAGACGGCGACACGATGTTCTAGTTTTAATATTTTTACTAGGCGCGCTCGAATGTAAAATACTAAAATATCTATTTGTCCGTTGCCTTAATTTTTCCTCCGCAATTTTTCAGTACATAAATCTTAAAACATCTTGGAGAAATATATCGCGAATTTTTTCAATGGATATATAAATTATCTCAGAACAAACCAAATGAGTTGTTAAGTGCATATTCTGATTTAGTCCCGTGCGTACACTTGCAATTTGCGAATTTACTAGAGAAACAACAAAAAATATATTTTTCTATAAATCCAGGTAAGTGTTAATTATCTGCCACTTTGGAAAAACGAAACGAAACTTCTAAAACTGCATGCTCAACTGACCTACAAACAAAACGAAAAAC
>OZ037788.1:17030413-17075413 GCA_964035525.1 Porites cylindrica | reverse complement strand
TGTTGCAAGCCGCGTGGCAGATAACACCGCATCCCAGGCGTGCGCCTGCATTCCCTGTTATCAAGCTCTCTTTCCTCGCAGGGCCAGTGCCGCGTCCCAGATCATCTCTCTTTTGATGAATCTATAAAATAATAAAAAACTTTTAGCCCAAGGGACACTTAAACCCAGTAGTTATTCTTGTTTCTGAAGTGAGATAGAATGGTTTTGGCACCCGAAGAGTAAGCAGCGAGTGATTGAGGGCTCCCTTACCACAGCTCCCTGCGTGGTTCGCGTCTCTCGCAATCACCCTCCCTAAGCCCAAGGCAGGAACATCTAACTGTACTTGTTTTGATCTTACCACAAATGCTCTTCCAATGACAGAAAAAGGTCCAAAAAGGGAGACCTTCTCATCCATAAACTGTTTACTTATTCGACCGTTTACGTCTGAAAATAGATTTCCCAAATCACCGATGTGCCTGAAGAGAAACAAAGAATGGTTACCAGTGTATTCTCCTTTATTCAATAGCCAGGATTAACTCATCCTTATAAGTCATTCCCTGCGTTTGTTTTCTAATAAAGTAACTTGTGTTCTCCTCTCCGCAGGGGCCTCTTTTATGCTGTAGGGTGGCTGGGTAGAAAGAAAAGGGATTGGGGTTACCAAGCGGGAGCCTATGCGGAGGAGAGAGGCAAAAATGCGTACATAAAATTGTTTCTTTAAAAAGAGCGTTATTGATCATGATGTGAGATCAGAGAACCCTCGCTTGTGCGGTAGCATTTTTGAAGGTCGTTCCTAAGCGCTCTTGTCACCTATTCACTTTACAGCTTTTAATACACACTGAGCAAGACCGAAATACGACAGTTGGGGAAATGGTCACCAAAAAAGATGATTTCTTCTATGACACAACTTAATAAACAGTACTCTGGCTAATCGACAACTCGAACGAGGATGTTTTTTTTATTTTTATGTCGCGCGCGCATTGCACGATGATCGCACAGCGAGGCAAAAACCCGAGTTGCCACTGTTTCAATGCCAATGCATATCTCTTGGGTGTCCGCAGTTCACGTCATCCAGTGTGACGTCAGGGTGCATTTTAGGGTTACCAGGCAACACTTAAATTCAAGTACGAATGATGGGAAATGCTGTGGTGCACTATCATGTTTTATTCATGAAATGCTCTCGTCTTTGTTCATCATCTCTCAACCATTGGGAATCGCGACTATTTTTTCAGGCAACGCCTCGCACAAGAAAGTTCTAACGTTCGAAATCCAGCGCGAACAGCGAAGACGAGCCCAAGAAACCTCGGAGCAGCGAGAACATCGCTTAGCCCAGCAAAGACAGCGTCGTCAGCCAGAAACTGAGGGACAGAGAAAGGCAAGGTAGGCGTAGATTAAATTTGAATAATCTAAATAAATGTAGGGCCATTATGTATCCTAACCCCTCAACGACGCGAGCATCGCTTGCAACGACGTGAAACTGCCCAGGCGCACCGATTGAATAATGAAACTGAGGAGGAACGAAACCTGCGGTTACAGAGGCTTCGACTTAATTTCGATGGATGTAATTGTAGATCTCCCAACAGTAGAGGATCTGTACAGCCCCCGAAATGATCCCGACCCCGAAATGATCCCCGACCTTTAAATGATCCCTAAATCGACCCCGAAATGATCCCCATTTCTCTTCACGTCGACCCCAAAATGACCCCCATTTAATTTTTCGGAATGGAATGATATCCTAGAATTATGGATCGTGCAAACTGCACAACATAATTTAAACTTCACTATAATAATCCTCACTTGCCCACATGACATTAATTTGGGATTACACTTTGAACTGGATTAAACGAAAATATTATTATCAAAAAATACACAAAGTCTAGTATATTTTTAGGAACACCATGAACTGCAACTGATAATATCAAGAAACATAACATTTTTTTAAATTATTACTTAGGTGATTATGTTAAATTCTAAAAATAATGTTAAAACTACATGCCTTGGATATTGAGTTTTAAAAATGGTGTTTTAACACTTTTTAAAATCTTAAAATGATCTTGAAGATGCAAAAGTATACATAAAGGCGATTAGATGACAAAAGCGCTAAAAAATCACCAACTGTTGCGAAATGCTTAAAAAAAACACTGCAAATACCGAGTACGATCAGTCTTGTTCAACGTCGGATCCAGAAAGATCGTGATCAGTCAAAATAAATCAAATTGAAAACGTTACAGTCAAGAAGACTTTAGCAGGTTTCAGTCTAAGTCTTGGGTTTGTTTGTAAGTGCTTCAGTGCGAAGAATGTCGGAAGCTCGTGGTATTTGGATCTTCAGAAAGGTTTTGTCGCAGCCGCGATTACACTTTTCATTCTACAGGTGACACCCACCACATCAAATCTCATATCACTTGTGAAACTTTTAATGTTATCTATTTGATTCAATGTCGCCTGTGTAATCTACAATATATTGGAGAAACTAAACGTCACCTCAAAGACCGTTTTAATGAACGTAGACGACCTATACTCAACCCTACTGGTAATTACATCCATAATGCAATTTCAGAACACCTTCTGACCAGTAATCATTCCGACAATCATATGCTTTTGATTCCTTTGGAAAAACTTAAAAATGGGCGTGATTTTTTCAGGAAAGCACGTGAAGCCCACCTTATCCATAAAGCTAAGACAATTAAACCTCTGGGCATCAATAAACGTGATGAACTGTAACTATATATAGTATATCTTTTATTTTTATGTTATCTTGTCTTTTAAAGTAGCCACCATACCACGTCATATTATGTAATTTCCGGTCATAATTTTACTTCATATATATTTCTGTGAATTCGTGATATCTCAATAAACCTGATGAAGACTGGTATTGGCCAGTCGAACTATCGCCACTAAACTCTATTTCACTCTGTTTGATGCAGTCGCTGCTAAAGTCTTCTTGACTCAGACTCGTACCCAGTCACTATTTAAGTGTTTTTTGGGATAAGAGAAGATTGGTGATTAGGTTGAGGCGCGCGAGGGGTCTCGTGGGAAGGGAAGAAGGAAAAATACTGTTCTTGACTGTAACGTTTTCAATTTGTAGCGAAATGTTAAACGCGATTTAAGAACGTAAACGCTGCAACAGATTTGTAATAATTCCGAGACGAAATAAAAGTTCCATTCCAAGAATTAATTGTGGATCATTTCGGGGTCGGTATTATTTCGGGGTCGATTTGGGGATCATTTCAGGGTCGGGGATCATTTCGGGGTCGATTTGGGGATCATTTCAGGGTTGGGGATCATTTCGGGGTCGGGATCATTTCGGGGGCTGTACAGCGTCCACAATCAAATGAACATCAAGACACAGTACAAGATGCAGAAGTACATAGGGTCAACAGCGTGAACAGGATGCAATACGGGCGTTCCATCAATTGAGGGGGATTCTATAAATGAATTTTGAACGTAGGGTTTTGCTCAATAGCTTTTCCAACACTATTTCCTAATGATATAGACCCTACAAAGAGTACACAATTTTGGGAAGTTTCCTTAACAGATGGCTTTGAACACTTAATCAAGTATGCAGACATATCACCTAATGGAACCTTTACTTGGCGATTTGCCTCACATCCACGATTTCCAAATTGGGCCCTAAAAATGAAACAACGCCATCAGTTGTTGTGGCAAGCTCACATTTCTCTCTCTTAAAACCCAGACCATGCCAACTTAACAACTGAGGAATTCGAGAAATGGTAGGCCAAATGTCAGCCAATCAGCTTATGAAACGTGTCCAGCGTTACGTTGCTAAAATAAAGGCAGAAAGCAGTACTGGTATCAGCTTTACCAGGAACTTAAGGCGCTAAAAACACAGAAAGGGTTTGCCACTTTGCCTATAATTATTGGCCAGATTTACACTGACTTCTTTAAGAGCCAAACAATGCAGTTCCTTCTGTTCGAATTAGGGTTGTCATTGATCATCCTCACATTACAGATGCTTACTTTGTTTCAATATTGGCTGAATTTTGTACTCATTGGCTTGATCATTTAATAAATGCAGAATGTAAATGGATTCGATTTGAGTGGCAAGCACATGGCAGTATTCATGCGCATGGTTGTGCAAAGCTATCCAATCACCCGGGCGTTTACAGCCTTGTTAAGACAGCAGCCCAAGGCTGGAAGCTAGAGCAGATGTTACGACTCCACGAACATCCAAGTTACCACCAGATGGCTAACGAAGTCCAACCCCAGATACTAGTAGGTCATCAAGCACGATCGAGGCACCGTAATTGCGTATGCTGATTGGCTGGTGACAACTATGTATGATGCACTTTCACAGGAGAACTGGGCCGTTCCCTCACCAAACCCCTCAGCAATATCACTTGAAAATGTTGATAATGCGAAGCCTTTGTTAATCCAGTCGAGCGTCATACAAAGTGTAGCACAGCCTACTGTATTAGAATTAAACCTGGGCAGCAGCCAACATGCCACTTTAATTTTCCAAAAGATTGTCACAATGAAACTTCAATCGACTTTGAACTCATGAAAACAGCTAGAAGATCGTGAATTAACTGTAGATGAAATCGCCCATGCTAAAGCAACACTTACCACAAAGCGAAATGATGAAAGAACCAACTCCCAAAACCGTGTTATGCTACAACACTGGAGAGCAAATGTACATCTTCAAGCCATTGTTGACACTGACCAATGTATCCGGTACATGGCGAAGTATGCAACAAAAGCTGAACCTCGATAACAGTCAGCATCTGAAATTCTCAGTGTGTGTGAACAGGCTTAATGATACAAACGTGGCTTCATCTGCACTAAATAGAGATATTATTCAATTTGCTGGAGAACGTGACATGGGATCTCAAGAAACTGCACATCTGCTTCTTGAAAAAAACCGTTGTATTCTTGCTCTTACTCCTTTCTTTGTGTCTCATTGGATGGAAGTCGAAGGGTTCGTACCGGAGAGGATGATGATGAAAACCAGGGAGATAAAGCATTAGATCCATCCGTAATTGACCGCTATGCTACTCGAGCTAACTGGTAGGCAAATAAACATCAAAGTCGTACCCTTAATCTTGTAAAATTTGCTTCTGCTTACTATGTCAGTAAGGGGGAGCTCAAACACCGTAAACAGGAAGTTATTATTACGACCTTTCCTAATTTCTCACCAAATCCTTTAGGGAAGAATTATGGTAATTACTGCAAGCATGCTCCAATTAAATATAAGCCTTTGTCTGGATCCGAGAAGTCCATATCGTATGGAACGGAGTTGACGATTGCGATGGAAATCACATTCAGTGCTACCATGCATTTCTTGCCTCTGAAAATGCCTCTCGGACGATAATGAAATGCCACATCGTGAACAAGAACCTGAGGAGTGGATACTGCTGTGTCCCTCCAATCAACACTACGATGACACGGTCTCACAAGGAAGCCAATCTCACGAAAACTTGCAGTTTGACTGGACAGAAACTGCCACAGCAATGCCGCCTGCTCTGCTACGGGAATCTACTAACTGGATTACAAAACGCCGAAGCGAGGCTCTAGAGAACCCAAGTGTTCTAAACAGACCACAGCAACAACCTGTTGATCCACCGCAACTGAATAGACAACAGATGCTTGCTTACAACATCCTTGCTACTCGTCACTACTAAATAGTGCAACCCCCTGGAACCACTGCATATGATCATTACAGGGACAGCAGGATCGGGTAAGTCATATCTGATTAGTGGAATAAAGGTCCTTCTTGGAGACACATGTATACTCACAGGCACCACTGGTTCAGTTAGGGTACAACATTGAGGGTTATACCTTACACTCGGCATTACTGCTGCCACTTCGTAATAATAATAAATATAATGACCTACAAGTAACAACATTACAACGTTTGTAACTTCGTTTTCTCTGGAAAGTGCTATCTTATTACCGATAAAATGTCAATGCTTGGATAGTGGACACTAGCTTGGGTCGATAAGCGTTGACGACCAGCAACAGGATATCTTAATAAACCCCTTGGAGGGATTTCCACCTGGATCATTGGAGATTTTACACAGCTACTACTTGTTGGAGATGAGCCTATACATGCTTTCCTATCCCAGTCCAGTTCTTTACTCGCACAGCATGGACATTCAATTTATAGTCTTTTTGAAGCAGTTGTTACGCTATCGGAAAACATTCGACAGGCTGGAAACAATCCTGAGCCAGAAGATGGGATGAAGAGATGGTCACACCACTCGAGGTGACTGGATGACACTTTGTCAGAGGACACCACAGCACTACATGTAATTGTAATTTCCCCGGCTCAGGAAAATTGTACATATAACAGAGAAAATTTCACACACCTATGCATAAGCCAACCTTATCTGAACAATCTCACACATTATGAGAATTAAGAAAGTGATCACCTTCAACACCTCTTACCTAGTATGTTAATTTCGTACAATTCACTCTTGCAAGAGAGTTTGTTTGCTACACTTACACCAATAACCATGATGTACACTTACATACTTCATTTGGCACTTTCCACTGACACTCTGTTCTGATAAACGCCCCCATTTTTATGGTCGTGAGTCAAGATCACTTTTATGATTCTCATGATGTGCATCGTCAATGACAATGCTACATGTAATCATTATTTCAGTAATAATGTTTCCACCTTACTTATTACAAACAATAGTTGTCAAGATAATTACCTACAAAAAGGATTACACAAACTGTCATTGTTGTAGTTGAATAATAAATAACAGCTTTCCTCCAATAACGAGCATTTACTATTTGTTTTCACTACAACGTTACTCCTGCCATTTGGCACATACTGCTGATACTCCTCACCATGCCTATCGCAGACGGCAGGAGTTACCTGTATTTGTAACTGATAACTTTCACTGTGAGCACAAATAAATTAAATGCCAGTCTATATTACCTCCCAGTCATCCACTTACACCCAAAACAACATGATATTTTTATCTTTTTGAGAGTCAGAATAACTTGGCGTGAGTTTCCGGTCATAAAGGCGAGAAAATCATTTTGCATTGTTAACTCGCTAAACACAAGACGTACTCAACTTTGGCTAACCATCCTAAACGATTCTCACTGCGACAAGATGCCGGGAACTGGGTTTGAATTTGCTCCCACCACAAGGAGATGCAATATATCTTAGTTACCCTTGCTATTTATTCTATTTTACTCCAGCCTTTCTATTCTTAACATTTAACTGCTCACATTCTCCGAGCTTCGCGAGGTTCTGCAATACAAGTATTTCTAGTAGTGTTACCGTATTGCGTCAGTAGGTGCTCCGTGGGTGTGGTTAAAGGGATTGTAATGACCTCCGGTGCTCTGACATCCTGGAAGATAATTATCATTTTGTTATTCTCACATCAATAGAGAGGAGACGTGTGACGTCACTTTACCATGGTGGCCAAATTTCTGGATCTCAACAATCTTTCTTGACAGAGACGGCCATTTGCATTGTCGAACGTTGAAAGAAAAGCTTGAGCTATCGTTTTGTTCCTGAGTGCAATCATGCACAGGAAAGTCATTGTTACAATTTTTCCGTATTATATTTATCTTTTGAATATCAAGATATAAAGCTATCATGATAGCTGCCAAAGTATTCATGGTTACATGGTAACCAAAAAAAGAAAAAGAAAACTACGCTAATTAAGCCTACCATCAGTGATTATGTCTCCAAACTCGTGGATATGGAAACCATGATTTGAGTTCGGTGGAAGCCCTGACATCTCTACGGCAAAAAAAGTTTTCTGACCATATGTCTACGATAAATATAGAAGAATCACCGGCCGTTCTCGTAAAAAATAATTCAAAATTTTTACCTTCCTAAGGATTGGTTAATGCGGTACCAGCTGATATTAGGGGCATAGCCAGCCCACAGTTCTGTAGGCCCTGGCCTACAAATTTTTGGTTTGATCTCTCTACTGCTTGTGCGTTGTTGGAGTGAGCTAAAAAGCTTAAGAGCTCAAAGTGTTGGTAAGGTCAGTGCGTACTAGTCATGCGTGCAATTTTAGGATATGTGGAAATGAAAGTCAGCCAGACCTACAACTAGTAGAAAAGCTGGCTACGTCCCTGGATATGACAATGGCCTGATGATTGAAGGACGTTTTATTGGAAAGAGAAGAAAAATGAGAGCATAGGAAACGGTATCGTGTTTTGCAAAACCAGAAGAGAGCCTGTAAATTGGCGGACCTTACTTTTAGTCCATGAGCCAAGATCCAAAAGAATGGATTTTCGTAGCACCCATCTTAAAACCTTATAAAATTGGTATCAAGTTAAAAGGGAGATAGGGCAAGGTTTTTATGAGGGGAGTATGGGGATACATTTTGCTTTGTAAATATAAATGATATAAAAACTCTAGCAGAAATCACGAAATACTCGTGCATATTTAAAAAAATACTTACAATTGATATTTTGTAACATTTCATACTTTCCATGATTTTGTGACCAGCCTTTGCTCCCACTGCTATGGAAACCGTACATAAATCCCATTCCACTACTTTGTTAATTAAAAATGCTTTTCTTTTATGTTTACAACCCAGTTATCACCCAAAAATCAGTTGTTTTTGTTTTTTCTCCTTTTAAAGCATTTATTGGTTTCTACCACAATGCATCCCCAGCCCTTGTTCCATTATGCGTTTACAGACATGTAACAACTTCACGACAGGGTCCGCCATCTTAGAAACTGGTGAATTAAAAGAAGGTAAGAAATTGCCTCTTTTTCGCAAAATGGCCATTAATTGTTAACGAAAAGAAGATCTTAAAGCGACTCTATTCAGATTGAAGAACTTTTTTCCATTTAACTTTCTATGCATGTATTAAAGGTCAAACTAAGTTTACACTCAAGAGGAACAAAAGAAAAAAGTACGTTCGAAATAAGTTACGCTGACGCTTGATAACTGCGTTTTATTCTGTTATTTAGCAATACATTTTCTCGATAACTTTGACTGGTATTACGCACTGTTGCAAAGAATTCAAGATATGCCAAACTTATTGAAAACTTCAGTATCTTACAACAAGAAATACAACAAGAGATACCTGAGGCCAGTGCCTATTTGCTCGTCTAAACCCTCATCGTTGTCATCAACAACGTCATCTCCACCTTTAAGGTCTGTTGCACTGTTCATGCACTCATCAGAACAAGTACAAGCTTTTATCGAAGGCAGGAAATTACCAACACATAGGCATCGCCCCGATTGGCAGGTAACGCAGCACCCACAGCAAACTAATTCCATCTTGGCCTGTGGAGCTGGCGACAGGTCTGTCCAAACGATCTCAAGGCGTCCTTCCTTCAGTCAAAATCCATGTTTTACCGGTTCTTGGTCAATTCTTAGCTGCAAGGCTTTCTTCCGGAGAAACGCTTGGTAGTTAGGCTCGTTTAAAGTGGTATCGGAGGGCAGCACTTATTGGTGAAACTGCACCAGCTTGCACTGATCATCGTTGTATAATCTGCAAACTACTTCTTCCAATTTGGTTATGCTCTGCTCTCTCAGGGGAAGACTCTCTCCAAGAACGCCCACACTTTCGCTCATAAACTGGCTTTCGCATCTGACCATTTCAAACGCCCTTTTCATGCCTTTACCTGCAAATGAGCTCAGAGCGTCACAGCCTGTTAGCGCGTGCAAACTAGGGAGGACTATGCATACCCTGGGACCCAGCTACCCGCACAGTCGGGAAACGCTTATAAAGCATAATCTTTTTCTTGCTGCACCTATCAAGGTCAGTTCTGCAGGAGTGGCTGACTGGTGGTGACATATCAACTCTTAAACATGCATGTGTGTTTGATGTTCATGTAAAGATGCGTGTGACTCATGAAGGAACATCCTTGTATCAGCTTCCTCTTGGCAGGTATACAGTTCCTTTTCTGCAGTTGCTGTCATAGGTCAATCTGTGACGACAAGCTTGATGCAGTGGTTGCCATGGGTAAAATATGCATTAAACGACTGTCGATTCTTTTAGCATATTCTTCCTTCAAACATTCGCTTTAAAGGCGCCTTAGAAGACGCACTCTATCGCTCCCGCATGACGAGTACTTCTTTTCTTGGCTAGACAGAATTGTTAGGAGGTAGCAATGGCGACGGCTAGTTGACCGGAATTGCTTCTTCCTTCCCCTTCTATGTTCTCAATCGAGATGTCTAGGTACTGATCACCACCAAAGTCAACACCTCTTGCTTCTCCTGCTTGCATTAGTATTCTCTTGAAAATCATTTCTGACAATTTTATGAATCTCTCTGATGTCTTCCTCACCGTTTGAAGCATGACCATCGGGTCGATGGTGACTGCTATGATTTCGGCTAGCAAGCGCTGCAGACCCTCTACCCAATCCTCTCGAAGTTTAGGTAGAGCCGCTTTGCTGGCTTTCACAAGCGCGCCATCAAACAGCCCCAGCGACTTTTGAAGCGGGCCTAGCTCGTGGGCCAGCGACTGACTGGATCCACTTGTCTGCTTTGGCCAATAACGAGAAATCTAGCAAACATATTTCTGTCTGTTCTTATAATGGCAGCCCTTCCTTCCTTTAATATGCGATTGTATGGAAGCGGCCCTCTAACGTCGCTGAGACAGAACCTGATCCAACAATTCCACTTTCCGTAACGAGGACTCCAAGACCTACATCTTCAAAGCGCTTACCGATAGCCACCAGGAAAGACCTGAGAAAATTATGTGAAAAGAGCCCATCCTAACAACGAGGCACTGGAACGCTTCGTCTTTTTGCCAGATGACTTCAAGAACTTTAGTGTACTTTGCTTGTTCTAAGGCAATAATTTCATTTTCCTGGCCAAGCTGATCAGCATTTTGCAAGGATTTCTCACGAAGAAGAATGTACACTGTAGGGATCGATCTCAGTAGGGCTTGCGTCGATAACTTGGCAACAGCCTATGGAACTTTCACAAAGAACACCTTGCTACAGTTTAATGTTGAGACCTCTTCATGTTGGGATCACCTGGCTGTGACCACTCCCCGATGTGAAAAGATTTTCTTCAATGGGTTGCCGGCACAACATTCATCCGAAGTCGATTGATCTTGCATATGCACCAGTATCGGGATTAGTCGCGATACCATCGTGCACACCAATGTGAAATGGACTGGGGCTAGCCTTAACCACAAGGTCCTCGGCAACTTTATGGCAACTTTTACTATTTGCAGTAACTTTCTGGTAACTTTTGAAACTGACAGTAAGTTTTGATTTTTGGGGGCAACTTGATTAAGTGTCAAGTAACTTATGGCAATTACGACGTCTCCAGTAGTAACGTGGGAATTGTAGACTGTCACTGGGGTCGATCCAGAGGTTGATGTTAAGAGATTCTGTTCCCAAAAGACTTACTCAAACGGTTCTTCAACTATGAGGACCTGTAACTGGGTGCATTCACTCCTTCTTGTGATAGCCTACGAAGGGCCTGTACCTCTTTGAGGACTGTATATGCATCGTAAACATATTCTCTAATATTGCCCTGTTGTAGCTTTGCTAGCTACGTCCTCGACTTCACAATTTTGCTCTTCCAACTTTGCAAGTGCCCCTGGCCGTGAACGCAACATGATTTGTGATAATTTTAATTGCCATTAACCGGCCTTGTATTGGTAATAAAAGGCGTCTGTCATCTCGAATCTCGATGGCCTCATATAACGTTCATCTTTTATCTGTATTCATTTTCCTTTTATAGCCCCCGTTGAAGGTTTGTACTGTAAACCGAAATATCGGCCAAATATAATTCACTACTTTGTTTTTGTTTTCTTTATTTTTTCTATCACTCTTCCAGCCGTAAGGATCAGTTTACTGTTTTAAGTTTAAAATTTAGTAGGAAGCACTCCCGGTGGCTGTCGTTTTTAAACTTGCTCCTTTTTTCTTCTTAAGCATTGTTTTGTGTCATTGGCAAATAGCCTGGGACCTTAAAATAGATCAATCGATACGTTTCGCTGGGCGAGGCTTGGTGTTAGAATCATAACTGTCATTATCTTCGAGAAGGTCTTCGATGAAAACAGTTCGACGCTGCCCCTAAACACTCCTTATCATTGTATACTTCATAACATCGTCTGTGATATTTGCTCTTCGGCCCTTCCTCCAGAAACCCTTCGTCTCGGTCCACATAACATCTCTCTGTTCCTTGGCTCATGATTGAAATCTTAGCCAACTTTTTTATCTGAAAAGTCAGTTAACGTCCCTGGCTCATCTTGTACATGACAGAAACATTTACCCCAGTTTGGAAGTTGTCGGCGCTGTCGTTTTCTTAGATGGGATGATCGTACAGTACTGAACAGAAAATGTTGCTTTTTCTGCCATTGCCTGGCCTGTACATCAACCATGGCAAGAATGAGCATCATAAACAGTATATAGTAAAAGAGGCAATATTCTACTTTTCAAATCTCTTCAGCAAAATAACACAAGTTTCATGCTGCTGTAAGGTATGCGATTTTCTCTTTCAGAGCTCATTACGTATTCACTTTTAATAGTACTTGATCATTATGAGTTCGTTTTTTTTTAACTTAGTTTGTTTAAAAACATGTTTATGTCAAATGGTCTATAAAGATCTTTAAAATAGGTCATTGTAAGACAAACTACTAATACTAGAAACCGATAAAAAGATAATATGAGGGTATCGGCGAAAAAATAGGCAATTTCTTACCTTCTGCTGATTCAACAAATTTTCATGAAGGCGGACCCTGCCATGTGGTTGCTATACAAGATGGGCTCGAAGGGACAAGGGTCGAAAGTCATTGTTATCCTTGGCAGCGTGGCGCTGTTGTCCTGGAGCCGACCTACCGTGCAGATGGTCCAGGTTCGGCACTCGGCTTAGCTGTTTTATTTTCTCTGTTGTACATATTTTTTCGTTTTCTTTTCCTTTTTTATGCGATAAACGTGTTTGTAATAATGTTGTTGTAACATTGGCTCATTCTTCCACGGCTGTGCATGCATTGTGTATCGAGATATTATATTAAGCACTTGGAAAGTTAAAAGATGTTATTGGCTAAAAGCACACGCATAATTCACCAAAACCAGTGACTGATGACCAAATTTGGAAGAATAATGTGTTTAACGGTTTTCGGGATACATATCACAGATGTTGGGCGTGCGGGATTGTCTTGACAAAGGAGCGAAAGTGCGGGATCTGGACCCACCCTTCCAGATCCCGTTCCATTGAGATGCAAAAGATAGAAGATTAACAAAAGGGGTACAACATGGGTTTCCACGTAAAAATTTTATATTATGCAGGTTTGGCTATACACAGAAAATGAGCTAAACTATTTTTGTAGGCTTTAAAAAAAAATACCTGCTTCATCCGGACTGTTCCTACCACGGGAGTTTCAGTACCAGGAGGAGGTTTGGTGTTAGGCATTATTGCACTCACTGCAGTCGCCATGACTACATCTTAACAAACAACACGTATCAAGACAAGCAGAGAATCAAATTCGAAAACAATCTGTCTTACAGTTGGGAAGGCTCGTGTTCCCATTGTTTCTGCCGTTAGAAATTAGGAACTTGGATTAACACTACTCTCAGCCTACAGGTTCACATGAATAATACATGTAAAGCCGCTTCTCTTAATACCATCTTATAAATGTCAGAGGTATAAGAAAGTACTTAATTAAGCAACACAAACATTAGTTCATACACTAATAATATGATGTATCGATTATTGTAACAGCCGTCTATAGATATACTTGGTCAACCGATTTGTGGATTACAAGTTTATTGCTTGATTTAAATTATAAATTTATAAACTAGAGCTACGCTTTTAGCCGTGGCTAAATCTACATACCGTATTTATTCGATTAACCGCCCTGGGCGCTTATTAAATTTTTGGACCTTGAGAGTGGGCGCTTATTCAAGGTGGGCGCTTATTCGAGGCTGGGCGCTTATTAAATTTTCAACATTTTCAGCAAGTGTAGTATGTGTAAGTTGCAACAGAACAATAAATGGTAATAACAAAACGCGAAGAAGTAACAAAGCAAGGCTCCTGTAAAATACTTTGAAGAAAACTCCGTCTTCGGGAAAGTCTCTTATTAGTACTTATTCAGTTTAAGGGGTGGTCGCTAATTTGGGTTTGAGTGGGAGTGGGAGGAAGGTGTGGTGGGGTGGGCGCTTATTCGAGGCTGGGCGCTTATTAACTTTTTCTGCCTTTAGGATGGGCGCTTATTCGAGGTGGGCGCTAATTCGAGGTTGGGCGCTTATTCGAATAAATACGGTATATATGCTTCTGGTACAGACTGTTCGGTGTGGTTTCGGCATCAACACCTAGGACAAAAGGCTTTTGTTTTGAGGAATTTGCTGCGGTACAATAGACAATTTCTTGATACGAACAAAGCATAAATTTAAATGTGAGCAGACCAGGAAAGGAGTGATCAATCTTCAAAATAGTTTTTCTTTAACGACTTAACGCGTTTGGTAAAAAAAGTTGACCAGGAAACTAGGAATTGTGTATTCATTTTCAGCATACCCATGTAGCCGCTGCATTTTAATTGTTTTTAGGCTTGACAAAGATAGAAAATTCCACAGAGCAAATGCAGTGGCTCTATGCATATGCTGCAACCAAATCCATGCAAAATGACTTACGGCTTGTTTATATGGAGGTGGGGGATCCCAGATAGGTGAGGTAACATGCGGCGGGTTACCCTGCACCTATCATGTAAACGTAATCAAATAAAATGAGAGATCATGTGGACAGGCGGGTTACCCACCATGCAAAGCGGGTTACCTCACCTACCTGGGGTCCCCCCGCGCCACGTAAACAGGTCCTTATTTTACAACAGTAAAAAAATGTATTAATTGTAGCTGAGTTACCTCTTTTACGCCACATTGTCTCCTCGTAACGAGCTGCTGTTACCGTCAGCGAAGCACACAGCAACAACAATAGCATATTGTATCTAAAACATGATAAAGTTTGATCATAAGCTGTGAAAACCAGTATCTCTGTTTTTTTTACACTTCTTTTTAAAACAGACATTCAGAGGGAGCAGCTTATAGTCAACACTATTGGATGTGTCAAGTAGTTTGCTTACCAGGCTCAGTAAGTCGAAAAGTGTCAGATGCCAGTTGCAGGATACGCCACCTTTGCAAATAAAAATACACTAAAAAAAGAATATTGTCACAGCCCGCCCAGATTTTATGCGAGTCAAGGGAATTAATTTGGCAGGCCATATTTGGAAATACTTTATTTTTGGAGTACTTTATATCCTGAAATATTGTGTCATTTGTTTTAATTGCTTGTAGCTGAATTCTAGAGCCATTTCAAAAACGCTCTTGCAAAATTTGAGTCGGTACATTCGGTCACACGTTATGTTAACCAAGAAAACAATGACGTGCAACTTCGTTCGCTTGTTCTAATGAGAAGCGGCCACTCTAGATCTATCCCTTTCTAGACAAATTATTTTTTTAGGTAAAACACTTGCGACTAAGTAGCGTCAAGTAAATCAGCCTAAGGCCCGTTTAACACTCCGAACTTCACATGTGCCGAATCTTATCCTATTGAGAGAGAACAAAAGATTTTCCTCATGATCATGTGAAGTTCGACGTTAACTAACCCGAGGCTTTGCACAAAATCCTCCATCGCACATACAATGATAATCGAAAGCTATTTGACTAGTAATCAGTCGACAGAATTTTGGAGGCATTAGAGCTGTTTCTTCCTTGTTCATTCAGAAACGCTTGAGTTACAAGATCACGATCAATTAAAGGCCGGTTTGCACAACACTTTATAACGCCATTCCTTGAATGGTATATACAACTTTAAAGTAAATATTAAATCGTTTAAAAAAGGCACCAACAGACCGTGAAAAACATCAAAAGAAGAAATACTCACTTCAAAACACCAGAGCCTCAAGAAACACGAGTGTCTGTTTCTTAACCAGAGTGGGAAATCAGACATATAGTTTGCACGCGTGGCTGAATTATTCACACGCATCGAAACAATACAAAATGACCAGAAAACAGAGACACAATGCCATGCCACAAGCAAGGTAATCCCAAAAAGTTTCCATAACAATTGGAATTAGGTACGCAATGTGCCTGCCTAATTGACGAAACAGTTTATTTCCCAGACGTATTGGACATTTTTAGGCTGGGTCGGTGTACGTAGTGACGAATTGCAGTATGGGTCGGACTGTTTTGGCGAAACGCCGCCGCTTCTTTCATTGGCTATTACGAGCTAATGATATTTAGATTTAGCCAGGGCTAAAAGCGTAGCTGTAGTTAATAAATTTATAATTTAAATTAAACTGGGGAGATCCATATGACGTTTAAGGGTGGGGCTGGGTGACTTAAGAGAAAAAATAATTTGCAAAAAAATTAATCTGTCAACAATTTGGGGACCTTTTACAGACCCAAATCATATGGCAACTTTTCTCCAATCAGCTTCATTTTGAATGAATGAATGAAATGTAATGTCGTGGATGGAGAGGACAAAAGGCCTGTCCTCTTTACATTATATATAGCTCGGACGTCAGCAGCACAGCCGCTCTCAGTCCATTGTGTAACCCGTTCAGCAACATGATGCTTGAAAGGTAGACCAAACCACCGGGGAAACGTCCCCGACCCATTTAATTCAGTAGTGTGACCCTAGTTTTTGGTCAGGCCGGGGTTTGAACTCGCAAGGCTCCCCGGGCGAGGCTCCCGGTCGGCAGACCGGTACTCTCCAACTGAGCTAACCGGACGTACGTTGTCGGTAGAACTTGTTCTTGATTGGTTAGAGCAGGAATTCTTCCCTTTTTCATTAGCTTAACATTTTGCTCCGGATATCTGGATGGCGCTTTAACACCACCACTCTAGAAACATTCCATCACCTGGACTCAGTCGATTCAGCATTCGCTAAATTCATCAAAATAAGTAACAGCTGCTGTACGGCACTCCTCACATAAAATTACTAATTGGCAATTTTATCTGAGGAGTGCCGTACATGCCGTACTGTACGAAACTAAGTAGTAATAAAAATGCCAAGTCAAATCTCACGTTGAGACAGAACATCCTTGATTTCCTCTATATTAGAAATATTTAGAGTCACGCGACCAAGTTTTCCTTTTGCTTGTCGTTTACTGTTAATTACTTCTACAAAAATATTGGTAGTTTCACGTTAATTGTATTCATAAGAAATGTTTTGAGCTGATTTTATCTGCTGATTTTCCATTTTGAGAAATCTCACGTTTGCTGTTTGCCGTAAACGTGCATGACTCTAAATCTACGTGAAAGTGGAAATCCACCACCTTAACACTGACAACGGCTTCGCTGGACACCACTAAACACGCTGCAAACAGCTGGCCATTGGTATTTCTAAACAATTTCTTCGTACAGTGTTGCAATATTGAGCAAAACTGTAAAAGTGAAGTAACAAATTACCAGTTTCCTAATTTACATCAGTTATGCTCTGTTTATCTTTAATGGTGTTATTTTGGAACAAGTTAGCGCACTGTTATCTTAGTGCTTAATTATTCTGATCGGCTAATTCAAGGTTCCGTGGAAAATAACGCCGCAACCTAGCCGCGCTCCCGCGTTTCCTGTCTTTAAGCTCCCCGCCTTGGCTGCCCCTTCTCCTTGCCCAAGGTCGTCTATTTTTTGGTGAATCTACAAATTAAAAGACAGAAAGTCTAAAATTCTGTAACACAAGGCAAAGATAATAAACATTGTAAGTGCTGTTACACTCGGGACTCTGTAAAACGCGGATGCGGACGGCGGGAAATAATAAATAAATATAAATAAATGTACCGTATACGATGAAAAATTAAGATGATTGAAGATAAATTGAGAAATTTAAAACTAATAAAAATAAATATATCAGTCGGCGACATGTCCTTCCAGTCTGTCTGTCTCTGTCTCCGACGATTTCTGTTTGTAATCCGAAGATGTCTTCAATGTCTTCAGTGTATTAATCAAGTTATGTAAATGTTTTACTTCTTAAGTTTTATTCATATTTATCTTATTTATATATCGTTCTTATTTATTTACCTTATAAATTCACTTATTCATTATTTATTCATTTATTATTATCCGCCGTCCACATCTTCATTTTGCAGAGTCCCGTTGCACTCTTTACTTTACCACAAATGCTCTTCCAATGACAGAATAAGGTCCAAAGAGAGAAACCACATTGTCCTCAACTTCGTCATCGATTCGACCATCTTCGTCTGTGTATAAGTTTCCTAAGTCACCAACATGGCTGCGAAAAAAGAAGATGTCCTAAAAATTCCACTTTCTTTTATTTAGTTACGTACATACAAAAAAGAGAAATGCTCCTTCTTCTGTTCCCTGATTTAACACGCCCCAGTATTGTGTTTGCTCAGTTGGTACCTAGGCTAGGCATCATCTTACGATTGAAGGGAGAGAGACATAGCAAGGCGATGTCTACAAACAGCTATGTTTTTTTCGTTGAAATAATAGTGGTGAATTGTTTTTTTTAATTGAACTTACATTTGAAGTATGTAAGGGCTTGCCTCAATTTGCATCGCGGAAACGTAGGACTTGCAGAACAAGCCAGGAAAGAAGTGATTGCTTTTCTAGATCCGAAGCGTCTTTACCATCTTTATTCGCGCTTAACCTTGCGTATTCTCTGCTTTCTAAGCCATAAAGTACTGGGATTTAAAATATCCTACTGTTAATTTTTTATCTCATTAAAAATCCTTACCGTACTTGGTCAGTGAGCGAGCCGTGGGTGTGGTTAAACGGATTGTAATGACCTCCGGTACTCTGACATCCTGAAAAAAAATATATATGTATATATACAAATTATTATACTCAAATGTGACTACGGGATAATGCGTTTCTATTGTATGAAGAAATTATATTTTTACCCTTGCCTTCAGTTAAAGCATTTCGTCATTATTCCAGTTTTAATCTTTCGCACTGCCGCCTTGCGCAGTTTTAGAAAGAAATATTATATGCTAGCCGTAATTTGTTGGTTCAGAAATACCATATCTCACATGTTGATCAAGTTGCCTGGACACATTACCCAAAACATACATTTTAGAGAATCTCATTGTGTTTCGAGGTGGATCCCAACTGACCAGTCATTAAATCTGAGTGAGCGGCCAACGGTACACTCTTAGCCTTAGAGACTTTTGTCGGGAAACGTCCTTATTGTCAAATGTGATGTGACCTTGAAGTAACCAAGTAAAGTAAAGCGGAGTAAAGCAGGTTGTAATGTTGGGGCAGCAAAATTTAGCTGGAAATATCACTCAAGCCTACCATCAGTGACAGTGTCTCCAAACTCGTGGATGTGGAAACCGTGAGGCGTATTGGGCGGAAGGCCTGTTATCTGCAATAGCATAGAGGTAGGACGACCATAGTTCTGCAAAGGAAAGGAATTAATCTACAATGGTGATTATGACAACAGCACCGAAATGATAATGATCATGACGATGTTTTTTATTTTGATGACAATAAACTGATAGACATGATAGTGATTATGTTGTTGATGTTGATGTTTACGCTATTGCTGCTGCTGTTGATGATTGTTGATGATAATGGTGATGATGTTTCTGTTGATTAAGATGTTGTTGTTGTTGTTGTTGTTGATGATGATGATGTAGAGGTTGATGTTGATGATAGTGATTACGTTGATGATGATAATGACGGTGATGATGATGAAAGTGGAAATGATCCTCGCAGTTGAATAAACAACCTAAGCGGTTGTTGACGATGATGTTGATGACGTTGATAACGATGATAATAATAATGATACTTGACCAAGTAGTATGCAATTCTTGTGTGGATTGCGTACGGTCTCCATATATTTTTTGTAAACAAAATGCACTTCATTTGTAGCGAATGCAGGTGAAAAATGATTAAAAGGACGCACGTTGAACTGATACAGACGGTGAAAGGCACTCGTTCCATCATGAGGAAAGGAAAAGGACAAGGAAAACGCAGGCTAAGAAGAAAAACTGAGTTTTCAACCTGAATCATCTTGATTGTGCCTTTAATCGGTGTCTCTGTCCCTGGGGGAGGTTTGGTGTTAGGCCTGATTAAACTGACTGCAATCACCGTCGCTCCATCTGAAGAGAAATGACAAGAGTAGCATCACGTCATCGAACAAATGCTAAGAAGCAGTGATAATAAAATGCCTTTAATAACCTAGGCCTCCATTAGCAGGACTGAAATAAACGTGGGATCAGAAATTTCGAAGAAAAATGAACAAAGTAGGGTAGAATATTATCATATATTATACATTAATTATTTTAAATACTCAGTTACGTTGAAGCTGTATTTAACCTAGAACGTCCTCCTTGAATAAACTCTTTGCTTGGTGGGATAAATTACAATTTTTTTTTTCTTGACTAGTGCCCAGTTTTTGAATATACCAGCAAACTTTAATTTGACAAGTGTCCTTATTTAAAACTTGACGTGCCTAATGTAAGTAAAAGATGCCAGTGCAATGAGAGTAGTTACCTCTATTGTAACAGATTTCCTGAGCCTCCGTTAAAGCCAACAAACCGCAGAAAACCCACAGCATCATCACGTTCATGGCCTTTAGGAAGCAATTTCGAAATGTTTTAACTTAAAACCCATCCCATTTATACACAGACATTCTTAGCTAAGACCAGTTTCAGACGTCAAAATTTCCATAAGTTCATCAACAATCTCGATTTGCCGAAAGGAAATCAAAATCCATTTTAAGATCGAAAATCCGTTTTTCAAAGGAAAGAATTCTTAGCTTAATTTGAAATGCTTCTCACATGGGAAGACGTTGAGCGTTCTGTAACTGATAGCCGGCGTTCGGGTGATTCCTTGCCCATTTTAAAGTTTTTAACCGCCTCATTGGTAAGTCCTGCAGCTAGGGAGCTTCAGCAACAACGACAGCAGCGGCAGCAAAAACGTCACTTAATCAAAGGCGCTTTTTGTGAGTGACTTCGTGTACGAATTGGACTACTGTAGAAAGGACAGTCCAATATTCAACAACACCCCATAATGGCGGTGCATTGGTCCGACAGGGTAAGTGACAGTTTGTTAGTCGGGGCTGCATAGTAATTTCTACCAGTGAACAAAAATATCCAATGTAGGCTTTTCAAAGAAGAAACTATAACGTGACTAGTTTGATCTAACGGGAAATTCCAGAAAATATGTCGTTCTGCCCTTATAAAACGTGACAGGGACAACTTTTGGCATTTTAAAATGCTGTTAATTAGCAGTAATTTTCTAAAGAAGATTTAGTTTTGTTTCAGTCTGATATTGCATTAAAAGCCACTCTGATTATCCAGGGCTGGGTTATTCCAAGCTGGGTTAAGATAACCCAGGGTTAGTGCGAACTTTGAACTCAGATATTAGAGCTTAAAATTCAAATTCAGTTTAATTCTTTTTGCCTACAATTTGATGATTGGATACTCTTAAAAGAGAAAATTATCCGAAAGAGTGCTTTTGATAACAAGAAAAAGAAAGCCGGGTTAAATTTAACCCCGGGTTAGTGCTAACCGGCGTTCGAACAACTGGGCCCAGGTGAATAGCTTTCAGAAGTTTTCATTTGACGGGGCGATCCACAAATAACACTTCCTTTCTCCTAAGGAGTGACTTTTCACACGAAGGGAGAGAATTAGTTACATAACCATCAGAGAAAAATTTGCTGTCACCTTTTGTGAGAGAAAATACAAAAAAGCGTGAAGCACGTGCAAAGTTTGCATATTAAACCTATTGCTTTTTTGCCGTTCTCGTTGTCGTCGCCGTCGTCGTTGCTTAAACTCCCTATTGTTATCAAGTGAAACCGGTTCCTGAGGATGATTAGGAAAGAAACAGCTGTTCAATTCAATTTTAAGAGATACATTTACTGAAACAATTGACCACAGAAACAGTACCATAACATACCATAATGCTCTTTGTTTGTCACCCCCAAAACTTTCCATAAGCATTTTCTTTAGTTTCTCTTGGTCTGAATGGCCCCAAGATAAACTGAAAATTATGGTATGTTATGGTATTTTCCGTAGTAGTCAATTGCGGTGACACACAAACCCTCATCCAAAATGTCACAGTAGATATTTGCTCAAATGCTAATATGCTGATTCAGTCAGGGCTGAAAGCAATGCCCAAGGAAGGGGGGGGGGGGGGTACTCCGGATTTCAAGTGACAGGGATGTTCGAATGAGGGAAAAGCCAAAAAACAAAACCCCCAAAAATCGCTTGGGCTTCAAACAAAACCCCCCAAAAAATCCCTGCACCAAAAGTTTTAGTTTCTAATACTCAAAAAATCCCTACTTAAATCTGCAAGCTACCCAAAAAATTACTGCCAAAATTTTCCCACCCAAAAAAATCCCGAAATCGAACATTTCATACCTAACAAAATCCTTCGATAATCCCTGTCTCTTGAAATCCGGAGTATGTTTGTAGTTGCGAAACATATGTAACCCTTGAATGTAACCCTGAAATTCTTCTTTAAAGCACAATGAACATCAGGTAATTCAATATTCTCAAAAGCAGAAGCTGCTGAACCGAAACATGTTTGGAAACCATACACATCGAGCACTGCGATGTTCATTACGCGCGTGCTGAAGAGTAGAGATCATGATATGTCACGTATGCAGTGATAATATAACATGAAACGAGGTGCATCATGGGATACTATTCGAAATAACATGAAAATAACATGAAACGAGGTGCATCATGGGATACTATTCGACCGTCGTCTAGGTTTTCATTATTTTTCTGTTAGGTATGGGGTTCCGCTCGTGCGCGCTCAGAGGCTCTTCTATAAATTTGACATAGTGTAATTTCAATTTAAAAGGCTTCTTTTCAAACCCAAATCTCCTATTTATTTCTTGAATTTATCTTATATGAAAACGTTAATTACTTATCGTTAATGAATGACTGGTTTATTTGAACTGTATATCAAAAGCCCTTTTAAAAGCTCTTTATGGTGGCTCACTGGAAGGACAGTGTTCCCATAGAACGATGATTCAATGTAAAATTTGTTGTTTTTTTCGTGTATTTATGAGAAGTTAGTCTCTTCTTTGTCTCGTCTGGAGGTTCGTGTTCATTACATTACGTGGAATCAAACCCGTGTACGTGACCATGCATCTGACCTGTGTATTGAATACCTTTCATGTGGTGTCAAATAATTCAAGGTCCATAATCTATATCTGATAAAACTGAAAAGTCATAAAACTGCCCTACACAGTGAGATACCGGTGTTGAGATGCTTTTTGTTTCCCCTGAGTGGGTCGCACTGGGTATGTTTTGTGTGGTAAAATGCTAAGTAAATATATACTGAGAGTCTACCAAAGAAAAGATACAGTTAACACGATCGTCGTGTGTTGAAGATTCTGTTTCACACAAAATGCAATGAGTATTGTATCGAAACAAAACAAAAGAGGAGCTTCTTACCTTGTTATAAAGTCAGGAAAAAACTGTAAAGAAATGCTCGCTCGTGATGAACGATGAAAACTGTACAGACCTGTATGTAAAGTGATATTGAAGGATCACTTAACACGTGATGTTTTTTCAATGGAAAGTCCTAACGCCCGGGGGGAGCACAACATGCAACACAGTGTACCAACTGAAGAAAGAACGCATTGAAAAGATTCTACTGTGTGACAAGTGCAGACTGGTCGGTAAACGATGTCGTAAAATTGTCTGAAAAATATTCCAAGATTTGAAGCAAACGTTAATGGATAGTAACGTTACTTTTCATCCGGCGGAAAACTCCCCAATATTTCCGCGGCACCCCTTTAAGGTAAATGAGCGTGGTTCGAATTCAGGTAAACGTCTCAGAGGTGCCCCAAAATCAGTCGAGCGACGAGTAGTACAAGATTTATCATTATTTGGCCTTACACCGTTAAGAGGGTGTTTTGGTCTTAAAGACCCCCGAGAAGCTACCGTGACAGTCTACTCGAGTTTTCTGTCTCCGGAAGGTATCTCTCTGTATATAGGATTTTGGTTTATTTCGTGATTGAAACTACAGCTCATGAACAACTCTTCACCACATGTAAATGAATTGGGATTCCGTAATTAGGGAAATGTTTGCTTGTGGAATCCGGAATCCGGGAAAGAATCCAGAATCGCGGACTTTGGAATCCGGAATACAGCTCGAGGAATCAGGAATCCTACTACTAAAGTCTGGAATCCAGAATCCAAGTTCCATTGACAAAGACGGTACAAGATCAAATGCTGCGACTGCCAGGCTTCTTACATTGGTGAAACCGGCAGAAACCTAAGCACACAAACGAGCGACGAGGAATTGTCACGCTGAGCACCATTTAAAGACGAAATATCAAATTGACTGGGACTGTGCGACATGAATTAATCTACAGACTACTATCAACTTCTTACTTTAGAAAGCTGGCTTACTAACTTAAAACAAACGCCACTGAATCGTAGCCAACAGTTACCAGCGCCGTACAAACGACTTATTGACGAGATCAAGCAAAACTAACTACGAGAGAACGACTGGAGAACTGACAATTTGACTAACAATAGAAGACTGTGACGGATCGAAACGCACCAATTACTGATTACGAGTCTTCATAGCCCATAACATCACGGCTTAACTGACAGACGACCAATAACATCGCGACGTAATTGACCAATCAGAAAAGAAAAGTATTTCTCGTCTCGCCCGAGTCCCTTTTTGGCTTAAAGGGTTCTCCTTGCTAAACGCACCATGTCTGAGAACTCGACGGATCTTGAGAAAAGACGGACTGCTCGCAGTCTAAAAAAGCTTGAATAAATTACCAAATACAAGAGTTTTCATTCTAGCTGGAAAATGGAGGTTAGACGTACTGGAGTCGGTAGCTCTATTTCTCCTCAAAACGGGAACGTTCAGTGCTAAAAACTGGTAGGAGATTTCCGTAGATACTATATTTTGCTGTGCTGAGATCACCCCGGTCACCCCGCATTCATTTAAGGTTCTTCTTTTAGTGCTAACTGTTTTCACAGTAGGTTTCTGCAATGATTACTTAGTTTCTTGCAATAAAGTTTTGGGTAAGAATACCCTTTCACATTGGACATATACTATGAGCAGTCTCTCTTTTTCTTGGTCCGTCGAGCCCAAACGCCCCAGGCCCGTAAATGACCACGCGCGTGACGGAAGGCGCGAGACGGGAGGGCACTCAACGCTCGCGCGCGCGTGCACTCCCCTTGCCAAATCTGAAGAAAAAGAGAGACTGCTCGCAGTCTTTTCTTCATTTATTTGTGGAATAAAGTTAAAGTTTATACTTTTTTGTTTTCAGAATACAATGATCGTGTTCCTTGAGTCCAGGCCATTCTAAATTGCAGTTGCTAGGCAACGAACATTGAGCAGCCGCGCCTGTCAGGCAAAAATTCAAGATGGCGGAAGAGTTGCCCGTTTTGAACACTTTTACTCGCATGTTTTTTTTCATAGAGGAAAATAAGACAAAAGGAGCCAAGATTAGTTAAATTCATTTTGTAAGAGCTTGTAATTTTACACTAGAAAATCATTTTGGTGACAATTATTTTTAAATAAGCTTAAGCTGTGACAGACTCTTCAGCTCTGTTATTTTTGTTCGTTTGTTTAAAGTTTACTTTAATTTTATCCCTTTCAGTAGATAAATTTGAAGAGAATGCATTCGAGAGCTTATTTATTACTGGAGAAAGAGTGGTTTAAGCTTCAAAGGGAAGACCTCCCGTGGGTAAGTTGATCGTGTGTGTAGGTATCGGTGCATTTCACTTAATTTTTTCCCTTACTTCAGTCCCCTAAAAGTAACGAAAGCTTTATTTTGAATCCCAAAATTTTAAGCTGGATTTCATTGTTACCCTCTAAATATATTCATTAACTAAAAGTAAAGATATCTATCCTACAACAATAAACTAACCCAACACTTGTAAGAAAGCAATAAGTAATGTTCAAGTACTGTGAACTTATAACTTGACTTTTGAACCGCTGGCCGTTACCCTGCAAGCAGAGTCTCCCGACTTATCTAGGAAGAGCGAAGGAGACTCTGCTCGCAGGGTACTGGCCATGGAAGGTGAGGTGTTTTACGGTCAAGTCATCCAATTAAAGTTATACTTAAATAGTTTCCTGGCTTCAAAAGCCCATATGGGTTTTAGCCAGGAAACTATAATTATGTGTAAGTATAACTTTGGGCGACTTGACCTTAAACCACCTCAACTCCCAAGGCCAGTGGTTCAAAAGTCAAGTTCTTTTTTTTCAAAAACTGGGCATCCACAGAACACTCAGATGCCAACCTGGCCATAAATCCTTGGTCTGTGACAAGGCTGACGGACAGCAAAATTTTTGAATGGGAGGGAAGTTAACCAGTGATACATATGTAGTTTCTGATAGCATGCAACTATCCCCTGAAGTGGAGGTGAATATTGATGGATATACCAAGATGCAAAGCATCAAGGTATATATCCAGAACACTAACTGTAAGGGATATATAAGCAGATCATCCTCAACCCCATTCCATATACAATATTCTGACTCCATGCATAAGCTCTCTGTGCTCTTGTCCATGTAAATGGACCTCATAGGGGCAGCACTAAAACACGGAATCCGGAATCCGGAATCCGGAATCCGGAAACGGAAACGGAATCACGGAAACGGAAACGGAAACGGAATATGGAATCTGTGAAAGAAGGTTCCAAGCGATCGATTTGAAAAAAAGAATATTAGCAATGACAATGAAATACATAAACAGATAAAAAAAATAGACACAAATGAATAAATTAGCTGAGTACAGGAGAGGAGACTGCTGTATCACTAGAGGAGTCGATTCCGGTGAAAAGACGCTTGATACCACTATCGGCAATGAATGCAAATTATCATGGGACAGCAAAGCGAGGAGAAAAACTTTACTGACAAAAACTAGTGCCTTAAGAAAAAGGTAAGTTATATGGAGACAGACTTCGTTTGAATCGTCAGAGGCGTCGTTTACATAACTGAAAGGCGTCGCCGTCAAGTTTTTTCTCAGTGTCTTTTCTGGGTTGGCTTCAACAGTGTTCAGTTTTATTTATCAAGACAACTTACTCAAGAGAACCATGGCATTGTGGATTCCAAAGAGAAGGGAGAATTGTGCATGCATTTGCTTGATTCCGCAACCGATTACATCAAAATAATGCGCCATGTTTAATAAGCATCCTCAACAAAAAGACGGACGTCCACGTAAACTCAATTACCGGTACACCAGTATGCCATCAGTATTCAGCTTGGCGAAAAAGTTGAACTTATTGCTAAAACATCGGAACTGTGGTCACGTCACCGGTCGGTCATGTGTGGAGTATTCAGTTTGGGGACAATCACGTGGTGTGGTCTGAGGCTAACTACGACTATTCTTGACAATTAGCTACAAAAGTTATATTTTACTATATTATTCAACCCATGAACTCGTGAATAAAAATTACTCGTAAAATTACTTTCATCGGCCTTGCAGTGCAGTAACCCACACTACGGCAAACCTTATCAAGACACAATAACAAGAATATATTTAAGGAAACTGCCAAGAAAACTAAGACAAATTCTCTTTGGATTGTACTAAATTGTGTAATGTGAAATTCTTTAATTTTCTATCATTGATATTTGATTCCGTATTCCGTTTCCGTTTCTGTTTCCGTTTCCGTTTCCATGATTCCGTTTCCGTTTCCGGATTCCGGATTCCGTGTTTTAGTGCTGCCCCCTCATAGCACATGTTCTTCTGTCCAGAATCAAAACTCTTTACTTCAAGGATACCCTCTTATCCTTCTTTGTCTCGTTTTGTGGAGCATTGTGCTCTTTTGAAATTAAGTTGTAGAACTAAAGTAATAAAGCTTTTAAAGAATTTTCAGGTACCATACTTAAGGCACTTACTAGCAGCTGCTGAGAAAATGTTGTTAAACATTCACAGATTGAGAAAAAAAAATTTCCGCGAAATTGGCCGATTTTTCCACGAATTTGTCCCTAAAAATCCCGCGAAATTTGACTTCTTCTTCCACGACCTATCAGAAGCCCTGATTATTGGTATTTCATTGTCAGTTATGCCATTGCTTGATCAGCACTGTTCTTAGAGTTATTACAGTGTAGGTTTGGAGTCCTTTGAACGACAGTTATTTCCTTTGACATTATCAGGGGATACAGGCAAGGCCTTTAAATGAGGACAATATGTTTACTTGGGAAGGTACCATAAAGGGTCCAAAGGACACAATGTGGGAAGGTGAGTGGTGTGTGACAGTTTTGGGTTTGCTTTCATTTTCATCAGTCATCAGTCAGAAAAAATAAAAGCATGATTGAAAGAGTCATGTGAAGTACATACCCGGGGTGTTATAAATTTCAAATAGTTGTTTGCTGCCCAGGGTCTTAAACCCTGACCTTATTTAGGGATGAGACAAATTAAAGTTGATACCCTTTACTCTTCCAAAAAATTACACTCTCTTTGAGGAAAAAAAGCAAAAACTAACAATTTATTGGCAACACATAAACCTTCATAAATTTGCTTTCCTAACGCACTTTTAAAGGGATAGTTCAGTTTGAACAGATGAATTGTTTTTGTGTCTCTGGGCATTAATACTGTAGGCACTTGAATTTAATAGCTGATACAATTGTGTACTTTTGTAAGCATCACATCGGGCACTAAATGCCAACAAAGGCATTAATGATACCCTGATTAAGGATCAAGACCCTTAAAAACCATACCATATTGGACTTCTTGATAGGGCTAAACTCCCTCACTGCAAAACTGAAGGCTGCAGGAGATAACAATAATGTAATGTAAAAAGTCAAGAATAAATTATGCCTTTCAGTTAATACAATGTATATACATCTAATATTTTAAACTTAAACAACCAAAGTTATAACCTGAGAAATTCAAACAGTTTTCTGATTCCCAGGATAAATACAACCACCTTTAGGACACAAGTTTGTCTCACAAATTTTCCTAATTTGCATGTATTTTCTCGTGTATCTTTGCGTGTATATTTTTTCACGAGTGTTTCACACTTGTTTTTCTCGTGGAATTTGTGTGCAACATGGCAGATTTCCACGCATGAAACATGCGTGTAATGCTGCAATGCCCATGGCTTGTACTGTACAAGTACATTGTATATTGGTCCTGTAATATGATCCAAACTAAGTATGCACATATTAAGAGTTCTGAAACACTTGCTTCTTTTAAGAACCAGGTGAGAAAAGTGGACAATGAGAACCTCCTAAGAACTGTCACCTGTGCAACTCTTAGAATAATGGGGTGGCAGGTTTTCTGAGTTTGTGTACTTGTGTGTTTTTTTGGGTAGTTAAGTAGCTACTATCCAGGTCAAAAAAAACTTGGAGCACTTTCAGTTTTGGGGCATGTACATTCAGTTCCCTCATCCCCATGCAGTGTTGTTGAAAAGCGCAGTTTTGGAAAGCTTAAGAGATTTTCAACTTTGTGAAGGGGGAAGTGAGGGGAATTGACTGAATGTTCCAACTAATTTGCCCGGGGTGGTAGGTGCCCACAATCAGTTTACACTGTGTGTAAGCTAGGCATTTTGACACTTAAATAAAGTGGTAATTATTATTTTATTATATTGGGCAGCACAGGCTACAGGTATCTATAACCCACTCTTACAGGAATTCGGTATATTTAAAGTATACTTTTAAAGACAATTGAAAGTATACTTTATAAATTTGTGCTTTAAATATACTTTAAGTATATTTGTATGAGAGTGTCCCACTGCCCTCCAGAGTACATGTAATGCCTCTGTGTCTGATCTGTTTGACAGGTGGTGTTTTCAAGTTGTATCTTCAGTTTAGTGAGCATTATAATGGCCAGCCACCAGAAATATTCTTTCACACAATCCCTTTCCATCCAAATGGTGAGCTAATGTGCTTGTCTCTGATGTTAAAAAACCAAAGCAGTGTTTTGTGCCTGAAAATAATTATTTTAATCCAGTATCATAAAGATAATAATAAATTATTCATGTTGTGAGGGTGATTTATTTTGTGCTTTTGTGTATAAGTTCATGCAGTGCTTCAACTGTGCAAATTTATATATTTGCTGGTACATTCTTGTATTGTTTACGGTAAAAGAAGTGTACAATACAAGAATTCCAAAATGAAGAGACATGTTTTCTGTTTTGTTATAGTTACACGTAAAACACTTTAGGATATAAAACTTAAAAAGTACTCACAACTGAAATAGAATGTTGGTCGGGTTCATCTTGATTCTTTCCAAAACACGGCATTTTGACCAATTTTTATTTATTCCCTTGAGTTTGCCACAATAATTATGCTGCCTGTACTAATGGGTGCCTCTTTTACAGCACATTCCCACCTCAACTATCTGTTTGAAACAATGTCCATAGTAACACTTGTGATTCTGTAAGTTTTCAGTGCTGTTCTATCATTCATATCAGTCTTTTAATTTTTAGTTGACCCAGACACAGGCCAGGTTTGTGCAGATTTTTTGGATGACTTGAGTTGTTGGAAAGAATGTTACTCAATTCCTTATATGCTACTCAGTCTCCAGGTAGGCAGACATGAATGTTGTTACTGCAGTTTGTTTTCTAAAGTGGGTATAAATTTCTAGCATTACATGTAAATGCTGACAAATTTTATCAATGTTGTGGGAGAAAATTAGTATCAATGTTAATCTGTATTGGTGCTGAAAATAAAGTTTAGCTTAGTTTAATAGCAAAACATACATATAAAACTATTTTAGTTGTCCGTCAGTCAGTCAGTCAGTCTGTCAGTCAGTCTGTCTTGATTGTGTTTCCACAAGAAAGTCACTTAATGTTGCATTACAAATAAGGATTCAGATATAATTATTGAATGATTTTTGAGCCAGAAAGCGTGTATTTTGGGAGCATGTTAGATTTGTGATATTTTTAGGAAATGGACAAGTACACTGTATAACTCTTACAGTATTTTTAGCTGTTTTGTATCATAAATATTATGTTACAGATCAAATCTAAATTAGGTTAAAATTTTCAACCTAATTTGACTCTAAATTTCCGTTGTCTCCTCTAGCCCTAATTATTAATGAAGTAGAGCTAGGAGACAAAGAAAATTGAGAATCAAACCCAGGGTAAAAAATTTAAACCTGAATTTAATTTTGACCTGTAACATATACATCTGATTCTAGTAAATTGTTCCACTTATTTACGTATGTAAATATGAATATCCTAGCAATGCCATTGCTTTGAAATCCATATGTACATGTTAAATAGTTTATATTTATTTTGCTCTTTATAAATGCACTGCACAGTAGAAAAATCAGTGTGATTGTGTCTATCATGGGATACCTCATTGCATTGCAGAAAGAAAAACAATGCACTGAATATTAAAAAGATCTGTTTCAGCCCCCATAGTGCCAATAGGCCATTTTACAGTTATGGATGGAAGCGAGGCAAAGGGTGACCTTGTTTTGATACAAACCTTCTTTGCTTTGTTATGGAAATTGTTCTTGAAAAATACTAGTTAGCATAAGAATAACTTGATTTACATAATAAAGCAAGAAGGTTTGTATCAAAACAAGGTCACCCTCAGCCTCGCTTCCATCCACAACTGTAAAATGGTCTATTCAGCCTTGCAGGCCAAAGTCTGATTCAGGCCCTCCTGGAGCCATTTGAACACAGTTTAAGCCAAACAGCCCTATCAAAAGCCTATTCCAGCCCACGCTGCTGCCTATTTCAGCCCTTAGGTCCAAATCAGCTCCCTCCCTCAGGGAGCCATATGATACTCAAAAATAGGACTGTATTTTAAGCACCGAAACGGCCCCATTTTTAGGGCTAAAACAGGTCTTTCTGACTTACAATGTAATGATAATAATATTGTTATACTTCTACAAACAATCATAAAGTAGGTTGATCACATCCATTTATTAACTACAGTATATAAAAAGAGTTGGTCATTCTGACTGGGTAAAATGAAGCTATTTGAAAATCACCATTTTAATCGTATTGTTAATTTACTAAGGGATGTGGTGTATAGTAGTAGAATTGGTGTATAGTAGTAGAAGCTTGTTGCTTGTTTATCTTACGTTATATGTAAGCTTAAGGTGGCTCCGTGATTAACACAAGAGCATTTAGCTGTGACAAATTTTCCGTCATAACTTTTTCGATTTTAACGCGATGGCTGCGAAACTTTGCAATTAACAACAGATATCATTCGGCAATAATACGAAATATTCCGATTTCATTGATGGTAAATATTTCTTGAGAAATTAGCGCTTAAAAGGACCCTACTGTTCAAAGAAAATCGCGTCTAGTAAAACATTTTGCTGATATTTTTTACTGAAATTTCTGGTATCGGCTTCAATTGATATAATAAATATGCTAGAGGAATTTCAGAAAAATCGTTGGAGCAGAAGTCCGTAACTAAAAGTAGGTCAAAATTCAGCTGTGAAATTGTTTTGGAATTTCAAAAATAAATTATTATCAGGAAGAAGGAGACACCAGTTTCAATTTTCGGGACAAGCAACTTCAGTGTGTTTGCTAATTCTGAAAACAGAAGCCGATTGCCTATCGTGCTATTCTTTAGAAGGTACTTTTCAGTTTTAGAAGCACTATAAATTGCTCCAAACTTTGCTCTGACATCGAATGACTTGTTTCTCGACATTTTTAAAATATCCCTTGGCAGTTTTAGTTCAAACTCCTGCTACATACATTTTGATGTATTGCAAAGCATCTCCAACGGCTTTTCCTGCTTTACGTTGTTTCCAATTCAGGAAAAAGGTATTGGGATTGTAAGCTACCTAGTATCGAAGCTCCGATAGAACTGTCCAGCACCTTTGTTTATGACCAGAAAATGAGCACGAGCGGCAGCTCTGCGAGGAATTCGCACCACAGCCAGGGGGGACGAGTGACAATGATGCCCATGTCTGTGAACCGATCTGTATAAACATGTATTGCAGAGCAAAACATAATAATCAAGAAAAAAACACCCATTCATTGAAGGAAGGAGTGACAAAAATTTCAGAGTTGTAAATTTATTCACGGGCAGTATTTTTGCGATAATTTTATTTTGCACTGTGATGTTATTTGGTTCACAAGCATGGTCATCATTGTCGTTCTTCCCCCCTGGGTGAGGTGCGAATTCCACGCAGAACTGCCGCTCGTGCTCATTTTGTAGTCATAAACAAAGGTGCTGGACAGTTCTTTCTGAGCTCTGATACGAGGTAGCGTCCAATCTCAATACTTTTTTCCTGAGTTGGAAGCAACGAACGGCAGTAAAAGTCGTTGAAAATGCATGACAATACATCAAAATGTATGCAGCAGGAGTTTGAGCCAAAACTGCCAAGGGATATTTTAAAACTGTCGACGAACAAGTCATTCTACTTCAGAGCAAGGTTTGGAGCAATTTATAGTTCTTCTAAAACTAAAAAGTACCTTTCAAAGAATAGCACAATAGGCAATCGGCTTTTGTTTTAAGAATTAGCAAGCGTTGAATTTACTTGTCCCGAAAATTCAAACTGGTGGCTCCTTCTACCTGATAGTAATTTATTTTTGAAATTCCAAAACAATTTCACAGCTGAATTTTGACCGACTTTTAGTTACGGACTTCTGCTCCAACGATTTTTCTGAAATTCCTCTGGCATATTTATTATATCAATTAAAGCCGATACTAGAAATTTCAGTAAAAAATATCAGCAAAATTTTTTACTAGACGCGATTTTCTTTGAACAGTAGGGTCCTTTTAAGCACTAATTTCTCAAGAAATATTTACCATCAGTGAAATCGGAATATTTTGTGTTATTGCCGAATGATATCTGTTGTTCTTTGCCAAGTTTCGCAGCCATCGCGTTAAAAACCAAAAAGTTATGACGGAAAATTTGTCACAGTTAAATGCTCATGTATTAATTACGGAGCCACCTTAACGATGTAAATTTTTAAATGCAGTTCACTGTATATTTTCAATTTAACTTTATGTTTCAGATGCTTCTTCCAAACCCCGTTCTTGAGAATGCTGTAAATGCCAGTGCTGCTCGTATTTTTGCCTCGTCGCCCAGTGGATTTAGACAGACAGTGTTGGACTGTGTTCTTGCCAGTAAGAGGTTGGAAGGTAATACATAATTAATTTAAGATACATTTTAATATATGTAGAACTCTTTTGTATGATGTACAGTATATATAACTACATAAGTGCAGACGAATTGTTAGAAAATAAAAGTGCAGCAGGGTGCAAAGAAAGTCAGTTTTAGCTTGCCATTGGGGCTGTAGTATGTACTAGCCCAAGAGTCTTTCACTAGCCCCCAAAATATTTTGATAAGCAGCACTGACTACAGTTCTTCTGTAGTTTGAATTTTCCACAAAAATTCAGTTGCCCTTTGGGCATAGCCTGTGAACAGGCTCTCTGTTTTGGGAAGGGGTGAAAAAATCGCGAGGAGAGGGAAGAAAAAGGGTGGTACCCTTTCCCTTCTCTCTCCTGGCGATATTTATACCCTTTCCCCAAATAGATTTCTTTCCTAGCACATATTCTTGAATCTGAATGGTGCCAGGTGCCAGTTAGCGCAATTTCAGAGGCTAGTTTAAACAGATCAAATAAAACGCTAGGATGGTGATGCTAGTATTTTGCCGGCAAGGAACGGCAACTGGGTTCGAGTTTCGCGCGGTTCTAGGGTATTGTTACGAGGCCATAGCATAGGTTGGGGGTACACGGTCCCTGTTTTTCCAGTAGTTGCTTTTTTTCGTGTTTACGTGTCCGACTGTGGTGTTTTCATATTCACAATAACGATGCTAATTCTACATTTGAAAACTGTATAGTTGATTTGCGCGGTATAAATAAATGTTATTATAAATAAAATAATGTTATTATGAAAGTGTATCATGGGCCTGTCTGCGGACGGACCGATTCGTTCCTCTAAGTGTTTTGTGTGTGTTCGGTCGGGTAGTGGAGGCAAAATGCTGGGCGTTGTTGATAAACGCTGATAAAAAGTTATATTTGACATCGGTCAACAGGTACCTTCTGTCTTAATTTAAAAAATGAGGCTATTTGTTAATTCAGCCGTTATGTTTTGTATGTACTTTACGCCTGTCTAGCTGGCCTAAAACCCCACACGGCGGATGAAATCGATGCGACTCGAATATCCCCCAAACCTAATGAACTGCGGCCCGAGAGAACTGAGAGGAAAAAGGTGTCTGGAGTTGGACAAGTCTCGTTTGATGACTATCATGCCATGTGGAGTGGAATTGCAACAACAAAACCAGTGTCTGATGCGTTTAATCCGCTGAGTGAGGTGTTGAAAGCTGATTCAAAGTTACAAGCTACACACTTTGGATTACCACAACAAGAGCTTCAGGACGAAATACATAAACAGCTTAGTGAACATAACGCTATTATGTACGGCAAATTCGACAGTGGAAAAACAGGGCAGGATCTAGCGGAGCTCAAGTCGACCAAAATTCAGCTACTTAAGCAGATTTATCTTCCGAAACAGCAAGGTGAAGCTAGAGTCTTTGCGTTCTTGTCAGCGTACAGGTGTATGCACTGTCATGCATCTCTAGTATCTTCTACAGTACCGCTCAAAAGTAACCCACTATACTGCAGTCGATTCTTGATTCCTGTATGAATTGATGACCGAGCTGAAACAGTCACTCTACAAATCAAGCTTGATATTTGAAGACACGTTTCGAAAAACTTCAATTTTACATTTGTAACAAAAAAATCCGCTCGGGCGACACTAGTGTTGCTGGGTGTCAATGTAAAGTCGCCAAGAAATCAGTCAGGGGTGAATCTTTTGTCCTCTCTGTCTCCGGAAACTCGTTCTTGACTCGATTCTCGATACTCAGCTCTCGTAGGAATCGAGAATCATGTAATGAATCGAGACTTGCAACAGACTGCTAACTTACCTTGAAGCGGCACTGTAAGTACTTGTGAACGTTACTGAAATATTGTTAATATTATGTAAGCTATATTTCTTTAGGGACGGACCATTAGAAAACAATTGGGGGGGGGGGGGGGGCGGGCGAAGTACAAAAAAAATATTCGCGCAAGGGAAAGTTAAACGGAAAAAAAATTCATGCACGCCTATTAACCCTAAGAAATATTTATGCTATGGCCTAAAAAATCATACAAGGAATTTGATACGAAAAAAAATTCCTGCAGCTCGAAAATTCCCCTCTCCCCGCCCCCCCCCCCCCCCATAACTTTGTTAATGGTCCGTCCGTTAGTAGAGGTATCATATTATTGGGCGTGTGACTCTGTTGGAGTGCTGCCTTTGAGGGGATTACTACTCACCTCCTGTTACAATGTTACCCTGTAGTGTTGCGGATTTCTAGGGTTAAAAAGTGCTTTATTATTTTAAAAGCGTTCCGTAATGTACAATGTCGTTCTCTCGTTTATCAAGTATGAATGATGTACCACTAACCTCTGGGTTACTCCAAAGGAGGCTGCCTCTACCTGGCAAAAACGTATTTATTTCATGCAGATTCCCCAAAAGTTCCTGGCACTAAAAGCGAATGTCAGGCATTGAAGTTACTTGCAACCATAGTTGTCGAGAAATGGGATACCCATTGCCTCCTGCAGTGAGGTTCCAACTATCAATCATCAACCCAAAATTTGAGATGAATATGCAGAATATTATCACTAGCGACGGACGAGTGACACCTACCTGAAAAGAATTAATTGTGCTGCTTTTCTACAAGAATGGACCTTATTCGGAATGCCGGCTCATTTTTAGACTGCAAAGCAGTCGGTTTTTTTCTCAAAATCAGTAAAGAAATCGGTAAAGCGTGCCGTAAGAGTCTTGCGTGTGCGAAGCGCGCGAGCGGGCGTGTGGGGCGAGAGAAAAAAAAGCGTCTCTCCCCAGGTCTCGCTCTCTGTTTTCAGCCTCGTTCCAGACCTTTTGTTTGACTGCTCGCGCGTACATGAATACGCAAAAATACGGACTGTTTTGCAGTCTAGCTCATTTTCTGATCATAATTTTATTAACTGCTTCTGTTCGATTGGCTTGCAAACGACCACCGCAGGCAATTACTTGCCTAATATCATAGGTGACGAATTACTCCTTAATTTTGGCGCGAGATTTGTATAGGTAATATCATGATTTGTAGTGATATTTGGCATAAATACCACGAGTGATATTTCAAAATTGTTATACGAAATTTCACGAGCCGTTAGGCGAGTGAAATTTGAGACAATTTTGAAATATCACAAGTGGTATTTATGCCAAATATCACGTACAAATCATGCTATTATTTGTTTATACTACTACCCGCAAAAGGTTTGTAATTTTCACATGTAGGTATTTCAAATTAAGCTGAAATACCACTGCTCTAAGCCAATCAAATTGCAGAAATTTTTCATGTAGTAGTATAACAGCGTTAATTTGTAATTTCACTTATGAAATTAAAAAAATTTGCAATGGCAACCTTCCGTACGTCTCCGTGTCAAGATGGCGACGAAGTTTTAAAATGCCGTAAATGAACATGTTAGGGCAAAAAAACAAGCTTCAGAAAACCTCAACACACGAAGGAGCACATCAAGAAGGATTCCAACAGATATTTTGTCGAAAAATTTTGAAAATTCTGAACTTAAGCCAAATTTAAGGTCTAAACATTTGAGAGAGTGGAGTTCTTGTCTCGATCGATACGATCCAGGATAAACATGTCAAAAATTCACGATTGCTAACTTTATACTACTACATGAGAAATTTCTGCAATTTGATTGGCTTAGAGCAGTGGTATTTCAGCTTAATTGCGATGATCTTTACATTTAAAACATGCTTCACCAAAAGTCGGTGATGTTGCCTCAAAGTTAAGTGACTCCGCTCTATCCTGCATCAAGTCGGTCTTGTATTGAGTCGAGCAATGACTGAACAAGTGCAGCAATTAACTTAAGGCACCTGTTTTGCGGAGAGATTTATTGTGCGGTCTCTGCTGTGCTCAGCTCCTTTACTGTTGTTGTTGTTGTTGTTGCATGTGTTTTCCTTCATTTTTTTTTGCCTGATCTTTCTGACGTTACTTTGCAGGCCTGTCAAGTGTGGATTCCGCGACACCAAGAACAATTACCAATGCGCCTTCACCGTCAACTACAATCGCGAGAGATTTGGAACCCCATGATCGCGAAGTGGAAGAGTTATTAGCGTGGACTAATACCCTGCCTTAGCTACAGCAGTTGTGAACTTTACATTGTAACTAGTTAGACAACATTTTGTACGCGTGCGTATCAGCTGAACACACCTTTCAGTCAATTGCCTTGGTCGAGGCTATAAACTCACTCACGCCACCCACAGAAAGACCGTAAAAACTTCACATGTAATGATTCTTCTGGCAGGCGCACAAGCAACTCAGAAATAGCAACAAAATGTAAAGTATTTTAAAATACGTTGTGATTATCACTCACAATGCACCATACTTGGAATTGCAATGTGTTTGCCATACAGCGATAGATGCAAATTGTAATATATTTTTGTCTCCAGTCAAGTGTAGATAAGGGGAGATTATTTTAAGTAGAACAATTTTTCTAACTCAACATTCGAAGGCTACAGCGCTGCGGTTGAATTTTTCTCCAATGTACTCAGTCGTAGAAAGTAAATTTGTAGCCACTCAAATACAACGGTAAATGTCAAAAATCTGTAAAAATGTGACTTTTGTTTTTAATTGGCGGTGGTCATGAAACAGAAAGGTCATTCTCTTTTAAGATAATTATCCAGCTTTGGAGTTCACTGAAATTGGGAGAAACTGTTATTTTGTTGATAGCGTTCGGCCATTTTTGCTAAACAGCATGTTATGGTTTTCAATAGTTTTCTGTTTCGAGCCCTGTAACAATTCCAGTTTTTCCATTGAGCGAATTGGCATTACCCCTACCTTCAATTTTGGATAAAGCAGAATAATTCTTTGCATAATAAACGTAAGAAACTCAGCATGAGTTTCAATTAAATCTAAATTTACTGAATTTCAAATTGTGTTAACACATAAACCATTGAAAGGTGAAAATGGTACTCGCCATTTTGTTTCTAGAAAGTCAATTAGTTTAAATCGTTAAAAATGGTTAAAAAGCACCCGCTGGATAAAAGTGTCGAGTATTTTTCTTTTTCAATTGGCAAATCTTGACATATTTACAAAATATTTAAAATTTAGCAGAAAACTTTGAAATTCTGACGTTCATTGGCATTATAATAATAAACTAATTGAGCTTGGCACGTAAAAGCATTAGATAAACGTAAAAGAAATTTCCTCCTTGTAAGACCCCCCTACTATGCTGTTGTCATACCCATGAAAATAAACCGCAAAGTATATGTACCTTAGTATTTGTGATTATAGTACTATATTTTTCCTTTCTAAGTTAATGTACTAAGCACTTAAGATGTGCACCAAAAATAGTCACTTATTTGATCTTGACTACACTTTACGTTGAAAAGCACCACGCGACAATGCGCCTTAACGTTCTGTTTTATTACTCTTATCTCTACAAGTTTAATTAAAACTGAATACCACGTTTTTCGTAGCTTCGCCGCCGTGTGATAACTGTAAATTTGTGGCACTTTTAGTGAAACCATTCACGAGTGGTCTAATTTAAGATAACCCAAAAGAGTGAGTGAAAAGAATGGTTTAGGTTTAGCAATGGATCTGCTCAGGCGAAGCGTTAGCGCGCGAATAGTTTTGTTTTGTTTTTTTTTAAGAAATACTTTCATTATGGTCAATTCGCCTTATTAACTGAGTCAATCAAATGAATGCTTTTGTCCTACTCCCTATCCGGACTCCGTCAGTATCACAGGCTTATCAGAGAATGGGATCAAGTTTCTTATTGTAATTATTTTCATAAAGCTTAGTTAGGAAAGGGGACTCATCGTTAACGAAAATAGGGCAAATTGAAGAAAGACATTTGCAAGTGTTTCTTATCTGTTGAACCTGTCTTTTAACAGCGGACCCCTCAGGTGTAAGTAGGTTATGAGGATTAACGCTTCGCGCAAATGCCGCTTTTGCCTCGCTTGGCTCAAAGCGCCCTGTGATGCAGGCTTATCTTAAATTTTTCTTTTTGTTGATGTCAGATCTTATTATCTACGAAATTACACCGTGTAGATACCCACGTCCCTGTGATTCGAAAAAACTATGAAAATTTTGATGACGCGTCGTCATTTTTCCTTTTGGCTGTAGTTTGCTGTATTATCTCTATCCTGGCCTTAGCGATTAGATGTTTTGTTCCTTTTTGTTAAAAAGCAGGAATAAACAAAATACTTAAGAGTGATTTTCTGTAAAATTCGAACTTCGGCCTGACACGGTACCTCATCGATTTGGCTGATTTTTGGCATGTAGTCTTAGAATAGTGTCCTAAATACTGAATGCAGATTCTAAGGTTCGAATTCTCGTTGGTTTCAGAGATACAGGAATGACAGTTTTGACGAGGCCTCGAGCGGCGGCCATGTTGGTGAACTGAAGGAGATTTACAGTAATTAATTCTAGCCTTATCATTAAAATAACTTAATCGTGACTCATACAGTTGCAAAGAACTATCCTTCCTCCTTTCATTTACCTACTCTTATCTGAAAATGGTTAAGCCTGAGCTACGAACGGCTATAACTTCTCACAGCACTTTTTCGGTACTTAAACGGTACACAAATTTGGTAGAAATTGGAAGGCCAATATCACCCATGCCACATCGATTTAGACTAAGCCATTTTAACTAAACATAGTTTGTTTATAGCTAAGTTAGATTGTTGAATAAAATAATTGGGCAAATGCAACGGAACAGAAATATGATTGCATGAATGCGCAGTGGTTCAGCCACTTGGCCGCTAAAACTTCAAAACAAAATTCGGTGAATATTTGAAAAGAAAATTCTTTAAAAATTGATCGTGCCTCTTAAACCCTATCTATGGCTTAAAAAACCCTCCCTTGAAATGTAAACAGATGATCTTTTGATTCTGATCTTGCGAAGAGCTTGAAATAGGCGCTAAAATGAAAATTATAAATTTTGTTACACACGGTACTAGCTCAAGTTCGCTCTTCGATTTCCCAGACCAATCGGGAGCCGCTCGTGTACTGCACACATACTATTTTCTCTGTAGTATTTCGCTGTATACAGCTACAAATTACATATTTTCTTAGGCAAAGGTAACGCAAACGTTGTCAATTTTAATCAAAAGGCTAGAAAAACCAACCGTGCACTGTAGCTTTATGCAAATTGTATGGTATTCGATAATTACACGTGTAAACAGGAACCTACCTTTGCTAATGTACACTGTTTGACAGATCTTTCCAGCGTAAGATATAAAACTAGTACATGAAATGAAATTAAAGAACTCATCAAGTCAAATTACCTGATCGTACCGTCATTACTGAATAATAAGTCCGCAAAATATGACATGGAATGATCGGTGGGAGACGAAGCTATTTTTAGGAGGACAACGAACTGCACGCTGGAACGGAACTGAAATGAACAACCTCAATCAAGTTCAGTCTTCTTGACGCTATTAAACCTTTCCCCCGAATTTGAACAGGAAGTTGTTTTCTATTTTCTGTCTCACTCTTGCATGTATTCTGCAGTTCGCCCACTATTTTTTCGTAACTTTTAATTTTCTAGCTAACTGGAACTGTTTAGAACTACCAACCCCCCTCCCCCCTCCCCCTCTTTGAGTGAACTTTCATTCGGTCTGATTCACAATAATTTTCGAACGGTGACAAAGTGATATTTGAAATGACATTTTATTTAGTATTTTTAAAAGCTCCTTCTTTTTTTCCCGATAGCCAGGAATGTTTTGAACGTAAAGGCTCAAGTGGCGGTGTTTTTCACGACTCTGCTTGTAGACTGACCTCACCACCAGTACCACGGACATAAAATCTGATCGGAGAGGGTCATACAGTAACTGATGGGTCTCTGAAAAGCGAAATGCAGTCACGTGGGGCGAGTAGGCTATATAGATGATGAACTCATTGTTTATAACCCCATAACCGTATCCCAAAAGTCGAGCCAGCCCGGGGCGAGCGAACACAATTTTGGGGCCACTGGTCACGCCCTTATGTTTAGCCGGAAATTGGTTGATTAGTCAAATCTCCTTAACTCCACGACCATGCACCTTTTCAAATATAGCCCTTCTTATCATCATATAGTTAGGGCCTCCCGTAAGCATTTGCAACTATTTTGATTTGTAGAAGACTGTTTAACAGTTTTCATTACTTTAATGTCTCGTAAACAACACGAGGTACATGTTCTGATCTCTCCCCCCCTCCCCCACCCTTCCCCCATCCATAACAAAAAATTTTCAGACCAACACTGAATTGCATGAAGGTATGTACAAAAATATGACCATCTCGAGGCAAGGTTCATCACTGTAACTTACCACATAAAAGCCTTTTCGTTGTTTGCCATCAACTGATTCTGTTCTGAATACTAAGGTCCCATAAACAACGCCACGTTTAGAAAGAGCCCGCCCTTTTCAATCCAAGAAAACCCAAGTAGCGATTTCACCAACGGACATAAGCCGTAAGAAAAGGACCGCGTCAAATAGTTCATGAAATCACAAACGCCTCATGACACCTTTAATTCACTCTTTCTTCGATAAACTAATTTTTAATTTTTTAAGCATAAATGACATCAGAATGCGCGATTATGAGCATTGGAGCTTTTGAAAAGAAAATTTAACACCTGATGCACATGAAAGCGTCTAAGAAGGGGACTAGGGGGAATTAGGAACATTGTGCTTACCCCTGCAAAAATATTGGCTAGTTCTTTGAATAGACTCAATTAAAGCCGTTTTTGTTCAGTAAGGAGCTGTTAGATGGGGGGAAAGCTACATAAAGTAGATCGCATCAGAATACGGCATAGTACTAGGCTCTCAAAATCAATAAGCTGAATGCCAGACCAATTATTATGTAAAACAGAGAAAAATTCCTTGAGGGAAAAAAATTATGGCTAGGGAAAAGACCCGAAGGTGGAAAGTTAGGATGGTAGCTTCTTTTCAGGTAATCGATCATTTACGTTAACTTCCGCTATCCGACGGGCATATCGGAAAGACTGAATGGATGAGAGTATAACACATTCAAGAAGAAACAAATTTGTGATTTTTCATAACTCAATAAAATAACTAAAATTGTGTACTACTCGGTTATACAAGATTTTTGTTTTCAATTTCAGATTTTTACGATGGGTCATTAGCCCCCGTACTCACTAGACACTACTTTACAATCATCGTGTTAAAATCAGTGAAATACTCCAAAACAATTTGGATTCCTACCCTTATACCTTTATTAAAAATTAAAGTTGGGAAGTTTGTTGTCTTCTAAAAGTAGTTTGAACAGCCGAACGACATTTTTTTACACGGAGTGGGGAAGGCAAAGCTTCACTTATCTCTTCTAAGGTAGAAAGTGTCAGCAAAACGTAAGAGTCGTCCTTGAGGGTAAAGCGGTCTAACCTAATTTTCTCACCGATTGCAAGTGCTATTTCATCCACGCACAACCTCACCTAGTTAACAGAATTAGCAAATGTAGTGTGGAAACGTTGCGAGAGAACTGAGTAAGATGTTAGGGTAAGTTTTGGAACTTTTCCGCACACCTGGAATGTCCTGGCTACGCTCCTGATAGAGACTTTTGCTGGAGAGAAATTGAAACATGTTCGCTAATATAGTGACGACCAGAAAGGACAAGCCATAGGATAGTTCCAGAAAACCACCCATTAAAATAGATCACAAAGTTGTCGCGGCGGAGGATGAACTTGAAGGCATCTGATGAATTGCAATTTTTCAAGGGGAGCCCAGACAAGATTATGTACGATGGGCACAGCTTGTTTGATCTGGAAAATTTAGAGAAGCTCAAGGCAAATCGCTAGACAACACATGCTAGAGCTGAACTAAAAACTTTTGCGCCTTTGAACTCTGTCCCTAAGGGTAAAGGAGAAAGTTTCCCTTTATCAATGCATTAACCGAGTTGATTATGAATGTCTCCTTATGTTGGACGTCTTACTAACAAGCACATTACCACTACTTGCCCTCAGAGGCGTTTTTCATTTGACGAGCAGAGAAAATTACTAGGTTTTGACTGTTTGAAATTCTGGATACCAGAGTGAAGACGCCTTTTGTATGATGACGTCATCGTCCTACAGTAAAAAGCGTTCGTTTTTTACCACTGATATTACGTCAATCGGTACACTTATGTTGTCGAAAGGTCCGTGAGCATGGTAAATGATTTTACCTTAAACTGCGGACACATCTTCAATCACTCCTTATTGTTCGCGATATCGGATAAACACTCTGGTCTCTAACTGAATTTTCTTCGCTGTTTACACTATTTTGAATTAGGACTGTGAGGAGTTGTCCATGCATTGTCTAGCGATTTTAAGCTTTTTCAAGGAAACAAAAATCTGGAATTGTCCCTAGGGTGAGGCATTTGCGCACAGTTTTAAAGCCCTTCGGTGGGGTGACTGTGGTTTTTGCTGTCCCGGGCTCATCCCTCATTCTTCTTAACCTCTTCCAAACCAATTTTTCTGTTTATCAAGAATCTCCTCAAAACGGGCTTCGTGATTGAGACAAAATACCTGAAAATTGTACACGGAACCGTTGTTAACGGTGTACAAGGTAGAATGAGTCTATTCATTACTTTGCCAACTCCCAATTTTTAAAACCGGAAGTAATGATGTTTATTTCAAGGGCTCATGTCTCATGAGTTTTGAGTAAATCTTCAAACGCTGTAAACACATGTAGCTGGAACTATCATCGCATCGATCCTCGCTCACTAATAATGATAACTTATATCAACTTCCATTATTTATTGCCTGGCTAAGATTTTCACGGATTCTTCAGTTCAGTTGTTTGAAACCAGACGGTTTCACGTGAGTTGTAACGCCAGGCAAGGAGCGTGACGACCCGCGATATGCGTGGGAAAATATTACTTTTTTTCGATCAAGGTGGAAACTGGCAACTTTGTCGTCGAGTAAGGTAATACATCTCAATTTTCATTACTATGGTTAATTTTAAAAGCTCTGGTTTCGGTAAAGGAACTGGAGGAAAATCAGGAAAATTCCAGTTTGACTGTGATGGTTGAATTTTGTTTACGGGTCATAGCATAAACATAACAAATTCATTTTCCTTTTCGTTATACAATCTGCCTTTTTTTATACTGTTTTTCGCAGCAGAGTTATCGATTATATTACAGAGGCTAATTTTATTACACAGATCACTCAGATTTAATGACAGAAACTCTATTATCGATTGTAATTTTGGCAACACCTGGCGAGTATTCGGTGTACAGATTATTGACAAAGTCGCTAGAACAGTCTTGCATTCATTA